>CAJQUN010000052.1:4411156-4781987 GCA_907163345.1 Haberlea rhodopensis
TATAATCAATGGATTATATTCGCTTTCACAAATGTCATTACATATAACCGTTTCATTCACACCAATAACCGATCCCTAGTCTGTTATAACAGTGTATTTAATGCACCTCGCTTGTCATGACCGCGGTACTAATACCCCTCGCTTCGACATATCAGCAGCATTGAATAACCTCGCTCATAAATGTGACATGCAGCATTCACCCTCGCTTCACATTTTAGCGGCAAATATTCTTTCCTCGATACGATATGACAACGGAAGTATTCTATCATCGCTTCAAATGACAGCGGCAAAACATTTAAAATCATCACTCGAATATAACCATGACTCATGCACCAAGTATCAAACATATACATATATGCAACAACAATGCATAATTCAACATGTATTGCATCCACAATGCACAAATCCAATATATACTTGCATCCATATGCACAATCCGATAAGTATATAAATACATGTTACCGTTTCGGTGCCCGTACGTCTCTCTACGTACCTTTCCAAAATATGGAATGTTGCAGGACTTTATCCCCTGCTTTGCTTTGCTACCTGGGACGGCTCTACACAAGAGCACAACACAATATTAGATGCCAATTTATAGTCCAATATCAAAAATCCCACAAAATAACCAAAATCTCAATATTTGGCATCTCGCGATCGATCGCCAATATGTCCCGATCGATCGCGAGAAGCTACTGCCTCATCGCCAAAAAATTTCTATTCCGCGATCGCTCGCTGAGATTGTGCCGATTGATTGCGGCATCGCAGATCGATCGCGCCAAACTCGCGATCAATCGCTGAAAGCTACTACCCGCACCTCGGGTACTCACGATCGATCGGGAAAATGCGCCGATCGATCGTGGATGTCTGTAATCGCGAAAAACTAACATTTTTGTGCATATCAATCATGCTAACTCAACATCTACTACAAATCATTAAACTTCATCAACTCAACACATAACCACTTCCATAAAACTACTTTAAAGCAACTCAAAACAATATCTTCAACAAAACTCATCAAGACATGCCATTTCCACTCAAGAGAATAACTCTCCTCAACCAAGAAAATGTGCAACAATTAACACTACTAGTTTCCTTACCACTTTGCTCCAACTTTTAGCAAGATCAAGCAACTAAATTTCAAGTCTTCTTCTCCTTCCTCTTGCTAGGTGCTGGACGTTTTTTGAGGAGAGAAAGGGGAGGATTTTGAGTGATAATAGAGTGAAGTGAGTTGAGTGGTGGGAAAGTACGGTGAGGTATGGGGGGGAGGCATGGGGTTGTTGATGGCAATGATTTAATTGTGCAATGGTAGCAATTAATTGTGTCCCGGTATTTAGCATGATGTATTAAAATATCCCTACATGATACTTTCATAAGCATTTACTCAATTAAAATGCATTATAGCAATAAACTACATGCTTTCCATTTCAATGGGAACCAACTCAAATAAATCATGCCAATCATAAATCTCCCCAACATGCGTCACATGCTCTCTGAAATGCATTATCAGGTCACACCCACCACATGACTAAGCATTTCATCATAATGATTAATTCACACCATATTAATCACATAATTAATAGCCCAAATGCAACTAATTATTTCAGTGATATCACAGATAATGCTCACCCTGTGTAGTGGTTGTTTCTGTTGAAACAAGTAGAACAGGTACGACAGGGTACTATGGTGTTTTTGGGATGACAAGCTCAAACTCGTTGAACGATGCTGCTCCCAGGAGTGTAGTTTGAGTATGGGTTGAAGGCATACATTATTCATGCATTTAATTGGCCTCCGTTTATTCGTTGCTCGCATGTGATCACATTGATGCCTGTATATGATTTGTTTGCATGTCTTTAAGTTCTCCTTTATTTAAGTGTTATAGATGCATGTTATTTTGAGGAGATTGTGATTTATGATTTCTTGGGGAAATGATTATGATGTCGGTTATTGATTGAGGATTATTACTGGGGATTTTATTGTTGACTTGGAGATATTGTTATGCTTCTTTCTTATTTTTTTTGGAGGTCAAGTTTATGGGGAAGCTCTGCCCAAATTTTTATAAAAGTCTTATCGTAAATGTGAGGCATGTAATGATTCTTTTAAAGAATGAAAATTTCTACATACACAAATGACGTCATAATTGCATTATTGATGTGTTGGGACGTTGGGGCCTTACATTAGTGGTATCAGAGCAGTGGTTAGCTCTTTTGGGCAGTTTGAGGGCCTAAGAGTATGTTGATAGGATTGTATATCACATACTTTAACACATGATTGGTGTTTTTCTGTCATTGTGACATGGCGCCTGCATATTTATGTGCATTTTATGATATGAAGCAATAGAACTTTGTGTTGTTGCTAACTGTTGCGATTGGAGGATCGATTATAAATTATGAGAAACATGGCAATGAGGGAATCACGTTTGATTCCAGTAGATACACCTATTGATGGCGGTATGTTGAAAAGCTCATGAGTATGATAATTCATTTATTTACATCAGTGACTTGAATATTGTGAAAGTGATGATGTCTTTGAGATGTGTGATGAATGATTTGCATGCTGACGGTATTTAAAGTCGATTGTAAATTGATTGCATTGTTAGTAATGGGATGAATATATCTTATTGAGTTGAGTTTTGTGTACATCCTATGTACATGAATGTACAGTGCTGATGAATCTGGTTTTGTAGGAGAATCAAAAAATGGGAAACGAGATACAATATTCGGGGACAGAATAAATAGACTGTGATGATTGGGCATGTGTGTGTGTCATAATGTGATGACACAGGTACGTGACGATGTACTAATACTAGCTCAAAGTATCCATGTATATTATATTATGTGTTGATGATGTACATATGCTCTCATGAGTACTTTGGATTGTGAATATGGTAATGAGGTTTTCGGTGCAGAATTTTATCAATAGCGCTATTGGTGATTGACGATCTTATGGAGGGTGATTTGGTATTGAATTTGTGATAGGGTCACCGCCGATGAGCGAGTGATGTGATATGGTCAACGCCGATGAGCGAGTGATGTGATAGAGTCGCCACTGATGAGTGAGCGATGTGATTGGGTCACCACTGACGAGTGAGCGATGTGATGTGATAGGGTCACCACGATGATCGAGTGATGTGATATGGTCACCGCCGATGAGCGAGTGATGTAATTGGGTCGCCACTGATGAGTGAGTGATGTGATTGGGTCGCCACTGACGAGTGAACGATGTGATTGGGTCGCCACTGACGAGTGAGCGATGTGTGATAGGGTCGTCGCTGATGAGCGAGCGATGTGATAGGATCGCCGTTGATGAACGAGCGATGTTACAGGGTCTCCTCTGACGAGTGAGCGATTGTTATTGGGTCGATGCTAGAGAGAGCATGCGACGTGTATATTGTTATTGGGTCGATGCTAGATAGCATGCGTCGTGTATATTGTTATTGGGTCGATGCTAGAGAGAGAGCATGCGACGTGTATATTGTTATTGGGTCGATGCTAGAGAGAGAATGCAACGTGTATATTGTTATTGTGTCAATGCTAGAGAGAGAATGCGACATGTATATTGTTATTGGGTCGATGCTAGAGAGAGCATGCGAGTGTATATTGATATTGGGGTCAATGCTAGGGAGAGCATGCGATGTGATTATTGTCGGGATCAACACTATTGAGAGTCTGCAATGTATTTTATGTGCCTCCACTATAGAGGGAGGGTGATGAATATATGTTGATTTAAATAGTTCTTGTTAATTCAACATATTGTGATGATCAAATGTACAGGTGAAGCGATCATGGAGAGAGTGGATGAAGAGACATTATTGTTTTCTTTCATTTTTATTGCAGTGGCGATGCAATAGCGGGGTGTGATTGATATCGATATATTGATGACATTTATTGGCGAGATGATGGTATGATTATATTGTGATATTTGAGATTTATAAATATTTGCTGCTATCATATCGAAGCGATGAATAATTGTGAAGGCCGCTGATATGTCGAGGGGATGAATATTTTTGGACGGTCATGTTAATGATGATGAGTATATCAATTGTGTATTAATATGAAATAATATTTTGTGGAATATTATGTTGAGAAGAGGGACAGTTTAAAGGATCAAGTGTGGATTCACTGTGTACAGTAATTGTTAGTACATCTTATTGTTTTAAGAATGTAATTTTATTCATTGGTGATTATGGATATTATATGTATGCTAGTAGTGGCGATAATATTGTGCATGCCCGTAGTGACGATGAGATTATGCATGCCAGTGTTGGCGATGAATATTGATATATTGCTATTGTGTTAGCAATAATTTTGTTGTATCGCTATTGTGTTAGCGATGAATCATAATGATATGTTGATTGCAGATAGTAGTGAACGTTGTGTTATCAAACCATATTATTGTTTCTTGGACACATGAGTTGTAGGCTCAAGAGAATATTGGAATGTTCCACGGAACGAGGAATTGAGGTAAATCATTTCGTTTAGTTTAACATGTTTGATTTATGTGGATTGTGAACTATCGCGATTGATTTGTATGGTTTATGAGAACCAATTTAAAAATGAGGAAGAATTGAGAAAGAAATTGAAATGACATATAGTCCTTGATATATTCATTGATTAATTGTGCAGAGACGAGATAACAATGGGTAATGATGATCAGATTGAAATGATATTGGTTTATAAAAACATGATTGTTTTGTTTACTGTGAGATTAATGATATGTTAATCATGTTATGTTGAGTTAAATGTAACCATGTTGGAATGAGACTAATGAACAGGTCATGAGATGACATGGAATGTCACGGGATGACGTGAGATCGCTACGAATGTCCTGTTGGGACATGTGATCATTGTGAACGTTGTGGGTCGAAGTAGTAAGTACGAAATTATGATATTATTCTCTGGTATATAATGACAACACTGATAAATAATCATGGAGTGATTACTGATGAGTTAGACATGATGTGATAGACAATATAATAATGTCATACTGAGAGACATGGTATATATGAGCATTCACTTTAAATGATCGATCATTTTGATATTGTGTTAGAAATTGGAAGACATATAAATGATGATATATGCAATGAGACTGATGTATGAGAAATCATGAATACATAATACACTATGATATTTTATTCATTCATGAAATAGTACCTTGTTGAATAACGATCGAAATTAATTACGTCATTGAGGCATAGAATTGATTCTTATGTTGATTTTCAATGACATAGATATGTGATAGTATGTTATAGCTTGATGTGTACCGGATTGCGTGAAACTGACGCAGGGATATTAATGTTTGATGATGGAAACATTATGAATATCAATTATGCGTAAATGACAAGGTGGGTGGTTATGATACGTGTATATGAGAAGTGCTAATGAGTTTAGCTCTAGTACTTGTTCCATACCAGGTGATAGCTGGGCAATGAAAGGTGGAAAGGTTGATGCTTAAGAGCATGTAAGTACTGTGATGAGCATGATGCTATAATGCTACTGTACATTGTAGATGATTTCACCTACAAAGATAATAGCCAGAAGATGATGTTTAAGGGCTTAAGAGTACCGTTATTTCATACGGACAAGGGTGGTGTGCGATATGACGATGTTGTATAAGTTGCATACGTTTGCAACCACACAGGAGGAGCTCTTGAAGTGTAACTGAAGTTATACATGAAAGGTATTATGTTATCACAATATTTATTGTCATTCTATAAAATGGATATAATTGATTATCGAGACTGTTTAGAAGAATATATTTGGTATCAAAATATATTGAGGATGACCTGATAATTGTTGGTATGTTGATACTAATCCAAGGTGAATAATGATACTTGAATGGTCGTAAGTGTTTATGTAATTAAGGGTTAACGATGTAATTAGACTTGCATATGTGGTATAAGAGTTTAAATGATCTTGTACGTACTCTGTCTAACATTGAAACCAAAAAGTGTGGTTATGCAGTAGACTGAAGTAATGACTTATAAGAAAACTATAATGCTGATAAATTTAAATGAGATGAGATGAGGAGGGCAAGTGAATGTAAGGAGGGCTTGATTGTTTTAGATCATAAGATCTTTGTTGCTTAAATCTAAAGGAGATACATGATCATATGTACTTAACATAACCTTGGTGCGTTAACCTAAATAAATTCTTTCCATTCTTTATGAGGAATTAACATTGAGAGAGAACGTATGGCATGGTCATTTGAGAAACCATGTTGATTCTGATCCTCATAGGTGAGGAATGATAGCAAAAAGCAGTCAGTTATTACACTGCTGTGAAATATGCAAAATAGTGTTTATAGATAAATTATGAATATTAAGTCAATGGTGGATACACATTTACAACAACTGGTTATACAATAATGAATGTTACTGGATGATTAAAGATATGATACAACAATATCTCAAATGATTCGATAGCATGTAAATTCTACTTAATGTGGTTCTGGATGTGTGCATTTAAATTTCGGGGTCGAAATTTTATTATTTGGGGATAATTTTGATACCCGAAATAATTTATATTTATATCTAATATTAGTTGTGAAAAATACGAGATGTTTGTAAAATTAATTTTTGGGAATTGTAAAGTGAGTTTGAAATTTAAGTAAAATGAGTATGGAATGAACTGATGTAAAAATTAACTGAGATGGAATTTTGTACAATATTAATATTTTGGGATGAGATAAGGCATAAATTGTTAGGATGATATTAAAGAAGAGATAATCTCTCTCTTATTTCCATTCCCTCTGATCGAGAACCCCCTCCTTCTCTCCCCATCTCTTCGCGACGAACATAGGGGAAAGAACAACGATTCTTTCAGAAATTCTATTACCATATTCAAGCAGGTTTGTACGTAATCCAACCTCACTTCCTTAGTTGTTCATTTTCCTTGCATTTCTTATGGTTGGCCCGAAGTTCATCGCTATTTTGGGAATTATTACTATCGATGTTCATGGTTTCTGAACAGAGGGGATTTTATTGCTTGTTAGTTGATTATTACTTTGTATGGTCGTGCTTTAGCTTGGTTAGATCATGAGTTGGACGGTTGTGTACATCTTCATGCTTCATTTCATTTTTCACCTGCTATATTTATTCGACTATGCTGCTGTTTCTGGGAAGGGGGGCGATGCTGTCGATTTGTGGCTTCCTAGGGGATTTAGCTACAGATTTAATCAAATATGGATTTGTTGGATTGTATTGTAGCTTATTTAGTTGCTAGCTTGGTAATATACACACACCATTCATTTTTGGTTTCTCCCATATTGCTGCGTCGATTGAACTTGCTGTTGGATTTGGGATTTTCTGCTGGTGTGGGGATTTTGTTGCTGCTGCATCTGGACTTTTTTTGTTGTCTTGCATTTTTATTGCATTGTTTTGTTGTTCTAGCCATGAAATACTTGTCCCAACTATTGATATTGTTGATTCTGGAATGCATATATTATGTGTTATAGATGTTAGACATGAGTTTGAAGTTGGAAAAACATGTAAAACAAGTAAAATGATTCTTGACAGCAAGTTGACAGCACATACCCTTTATTCTATGAATTCCTGGGATTGATGTGTTTACTTTTTGAAAATATGATTCAAATGAAGGTTTTAGATCTACGTGTTATCTTGATTTCTGCAATTAGACCCACTAAACTTTGATATTTTGTTTGGGGATTTTGGCCTAAATACTATAACCTGGCAGCTTCAGAATTCTGTTATTATTTTCTGCACATCAGGTTGGTCACGTATCAGTTTAACCTTAAAAGATGGCCGAATCAATTAAAGTGTTGAACTTATGAAATGTTCTTATATGAGTTATCTTTATGACACAATCGAAATTAGCTCATTTTGTTGAGTACCGAAAGAGTTATAGTCGAAATGCCAAATGGTGGTAAAGCTAGAATTTAATACACTTCACCTCTCATGTGTTAATTTGATTTGTAAACAGTTATGCACCTTTTGATAATTCTTTAACAATGGATAGACTTAGACATGTCTATGTTCGAGACACGTCTTACACTTATTTTGAGTTTTGATGACATTTGAAGTAGATGTTCATATTTAGATGATGAACTTTGATTTAAGTTGCATTAAATTGAGTAGTATATAAATGATAGCAGATGTGTTATGAATGAACTAATATTGAGTTGATGATTTTGATATAGATATTTCGTGAGCCTCCGGACGCCGGGGGTGACTTAATAATGTTATCAACTTTAAGGTACGTAGTGACGTACGAGCAGGTATGGTATGATGTAATTACATATCTACGCATACAAATGTTGTTTAGTATGATGAATATAAGTCAATGAGTATGCAAAATGAGTTTGATATTTATGGCATGACGATTATGTAAATGTACCAACTGGTTATGAGATTTGAGGTTGATACCAAGTGGCATGGTGGATATGAGAAACAGTTGGGGATTGTTGTGATTGATAGGCATGATTGCCTTGATAGATTGATGGTCACAATTGAGCGAGAGGTGACATATTGTGTGAGATATTTGATTTATTTCAATGATGAGTATTATGTTTTAAATATCGATCTTCAACTTGATAATTGTGAAAATGTGAAAAATGAAACAGGAACAGCTCGAGGAAACTAATATTGGTTCAGACTTATTCAAGGAGTGCACTTTATAATTTTCAATAGCTTTATCCTATCGCATTATGGTTTTGTATATTGACATGATCATAATTATTGTTGGATTATGCTTACCCTGTGTGAGTTGTTTCTGTTGAAACATGTAGAACAGGTACGACAGGTACTACGGTGCTATTGGGATGACAAGCTCGAACTCGTTGAATGATGCTGCTCCCAAAAGTGTAGTTTGAGTATGGGTTGAAGGCATACATTATTCATGCATTTACTTGGCCTTCATTTATTCGTTGCTCGCATGTGAGCACCTTGATGCCTGTATATGGCTTGTATACATGTCTTGAAGTTCTCCTTTCATTTAAGTGTTATAGAAGATGCATGTTATTTTGAGGAGAATGTGATTTATGATTTCTTGGTGAAATGATTTTGATGTCTGTTATTGATTGAGGATTATTACTAGGGATTTTATTGTTGACTTGGAGATATTGTTATGCTTCTTTGTTATTTTTTGGGAGGTCAAGTTTATGGGGAGACTCTGCCTAAATTTTTATAAAAATCTTACCATAGATGTAAGGCCCCAACTCCCAACACGTCAATAATGTATTTCTCTAAAGAACATATATAATGCTCATTTTTAATTTTTCATATGTTAATACACACTTTTCAAACCAAGCTTTACACAGCTATATAAATCAATTTTTCTATAACCAACACCTTAGAACATGGATTCCAACAATCTTCACTTGTGACGCTCTCTTCCTATCATTTCCAACCATCGATTGATCCTCAATTTACCCTTGTGGAAAACAATAAGGTGAATAATCATGCCACTATCTATTGGATATAATTCTTCGGTTCAGTTGAATATCCATATCATATATAAGCAAGTGAACTTCGATCATGGTTGGGTTGTGGGCGGCCCCTTGTAGGAGTAGGTGGTCTTTGAATGTTGAGCTCCTAAAAATAAAGAGACATTATTCAGTAGAAGAACTTTACCAGCATCTATATTTGAAGATTTAACTAATTTAAGAATTGTTCTTGTTTAACTAGTGAGTGTAGGGACAGACCTAGGAATTAGAAAGAATGATAAAAGATGGGAAGATGAGGGATGAGGCGGGGCACTAAATAATTTTGTGGTGGAAAACTAATAACATGTAGTTTTTGCCTGGATCCGCGTTATGGTATGAGCCAGAAAAACCAGTACAAGATTACCTGCATCCATGTTTCCTCTTTCACACGTTCAGGAGATGTCTCTGGAGATTGGATCGGAGGCGGTAGGGGATGGATCAATTTTGGAACGATGACCAGTCCTCTGCCAACAACTAATATTGCCCCGGCATTGTTTGCTGTTCCTTTAAAAATGCATGTAAAAGTGCTTTAACTTGATTAGATTTGAATCCAAATAGGTAAAAGGATGTACACTCTAGTGTAGTCTTGAAATGCATACCACAATAGTTGGTAGCAGAAAAAAGAGTTATCAACTGTCCCTGCGCGAATCGTTCAAATCCATCCATAACACATTCATGAGCTCTTATGATAAGTTGCAATTTGTTCCTCTTACAGAAATCTGTCACCCGATCAGGCTAAAAGGAAACAACAAGGCTGTAAGTATGCATGGAAGCTTAGCATTTTACTTCGACAAAGCTCAAAGAGGATCTGATCAATATTTAGTTATGCATCCAGTAACATGGGATATGATTGAAGAAGCATCGAGTTGGAAGGGTGCACCCACGAAATTAGGAGGTGGGAGAAATGAGTCGGCAAAAGGGCAATACTTGATTTTTTAGAAACATTATACGTAAAACTGAGAAAAAAAATTCAAGTCGTTGAGAACAAAAACCACCAGAGCATCCTAATAACATGAAATGGTTCAAGAAATGCATACCCCGAAGGTGACTAGGCCCGGCCCTCTTGCATTTGGTCTCAAACCCTCTACACTATCATTCTCAGTGGGATCGGACCTGAATAAAAACATGAAGGGAATGAGAAGACATTGAATATGAGTCAACATGCGGAATGTGGAATACCCATATATCACACCATAACAAATCCATCAGCACAATCGATCCAGCATCCATTGTTATGGGCCTCTCAAGTCTCTCTATCTGTTCTACAGAATTTATTGATCTCCCGATGCCACCGTGCATGCAGATGATTTTCTTTTCTATTAATGCAGCAAGTGGAAGGTAATTAAACAACTGATTAAAACGCGCCCAAGCCCAGATACCATCATTTTCTCCCTGCATGAATTTTCAAACGTGTCCTTACAAAGGTAGGAAATCGGAGGAAGGAACTATATTTGCGTACTCATATAATCAATACCATTCTTTCAATACATTCAATACGAAAACCAAAAAGTGCATTGATATCAGCAGCTTCATGGTTCCCGCGTATCAAGTGAACATTCTCTGGGTATTCAATCTGAGGTCCATAATGAAAAAGACTATCAGCACAAATAGAAAGACATGTTAATATAAAAAAAAAAAAAAAAAAAGCACGGTTCCATTAGTTAAGAAGCTAGCCTTGAGAGCAAGAAGTAAAGTGATGGTCTCTAAGCTGTGCTGTCCACGATCGACATAATCTCCCAGAAACAAATAGTCAATGTAACTGAAATGAGAAACACAAGGGTGAAATGACTCCAAATGAAACTCAACGCTCGTCGTTCATGCAGCACGCATCAACAAGAATGTTGAAGGCTAATCGAGGTATCACGCATAAAAGAAATTCATGGTTACACTTGCTTGCAATAGCATACGAACTTTAATTGAACCCACAAAGACAGAAATAGGGCCATATCTTCCTTAACTTGTAAAGGTCAGCAACATATATGATGATTAAAACAATCCACTGGCATCTGTTGACATCCAAGAAGTGATGAAATATCGAAACTCATTCAGTTTACTCATGAGATATTCTTTAATATGAACGCCAACTGTCACTAAGAAACCCATACTCACAAGCAAAACAAAATAATGGCTAAATAAGAAACATTAAAAAGTAACATGTAGGCAAGGATAGAAGTAAAAATTGCCTTCAACCAAAATTTATTGGGTTCTAAAATTCAAAATTTCACCATCAAGCATTTATTTTTCCCATCACTCTGCCTCTTATTAGATGCCACCATGACTGCAGACATCACAGAAACTTGTGAAATCTGTCTGAGGATTATCCTTGAGATAAATTTTTTAAGTATAGTCTCGCAAATAAAATTGTATCACCAGCAGTTGATAATAACTACTTCACAGGGGAAAATGCATTTGACCCACAATTGTTTTTATAAATTGCAAAAAAAAAAAAAAAAACCCTAAGAAAAACAAATAGGCATAAAACCCCCCAATCTATCCATGATTTAGGATGCTTAAAACCCCCTCCCAACCCTGATTTAGGATGTTTTTCCAATATTTTTAAAATTACATTTTTTCTTATGGAGGTTTTTAGCCTCACAAGATGGTAAAAACTTACGTTATGTCTCCTGCAGTGGAAGGATATCCATACTCATCAAACAGCCGCATCAGATCACCGAACTGTCCATGAAGATCGCCAAACAATTTGATAGGTGCTTTCAGTTGAAGAACTGTTGGCTCATGCATGAAGATCTGCTCAGCAGCATAACAAAGCTCACCAATTTCATAAGAATCTAGAAAGAATTTTCTGTTGATAGGAGGCTTCCAATTTCGAGGCCGGAGCAAAGTTGATATGATCTGCACACATAAAGGAGAATGAAATAATCAACGAATGACAGTCTCCAATTTTTGGTACTTCATCCATTCATCTTTATAAACACAGAATATATACAAAAACTTGCCTTCTTATGCAAGCCTTGAGGAGATCTCTGCCTCGTAAACTTCTTTGTCGGATTTGAGAGATCATTATGCAATGGAATCATTCGTCTGCTCTCATTTTCGAACTGATCCAATGATAACTGCCTAACCATTCCCCCCAAGCTCCCCACAGTCTCTTTTGCGACTACCACCTATAATATGGACGAAAGCATCTTAAATGACCGAGTTAATATACATTTCTCTACACAAACTAAATGGGGTAGAATTCCACCGCTCTGGGGTGAAGGCGAACATCTGCCTCTGTGTCGCTACCCTCAGAAGTGGTCTCTGCAGCTTGTGAATTATCATCTGACACTGATGCTTCTTCAGGGGTGGCTGATGCTGCCTGCGCAGCTTGCCAAACAGCATTAGCAACCTCAGCTTCAGCAGCAGATGCCTCAGTCAGTTTCTCCACTGATTTTGTATCCATACTACAATGGGAAAAAAAAAAATCCATCATTTTAAAGAAATGACAAACAAAGCATGCATAAATAAAATAGAAGCCTGGATATCATACCTTAAACCACCAGATAAGGGCGTTTCAAGTCCTCCATCTGAAGGTGAAGTAGGAGAATATGACGTGTTTGATCTTGGACTAGGAATTGCGAAGTCTCTCTCTGATGGTGAAACTTGGGAATTGATGTCAGATTGAAACTGAGAGTTTTCTGCGACCAAAAAGTCATCTAACAAAGTATCTGCAACACGAAAATTTACGACCTTATAGCAATTAGAAAACAGAATATACAGACATGCCGACTTTGTTAAGTATTTAAATCATCATTTATTACCTGCTTTCACAACCACAAAACCAGAACTATAATTGTGCAAGTATTCCACAACCATTTCTTGCAGTAACAATTCAAATAGCTAAAATTCAATTCACAACCATGTTTACAAACAAAAGAAAATAACTCAGGCAGCAAGTTAACAATTGGTGTTGCTTTAGAGCTGGTTCAAACAGGTCTTACGAGCATTCAGTTTCGAATGCTGGCAGATTGACAACCACTATCATAAAGAGACAGATACTCGATAGCTCTGAAAAGACTTGTTTTGAATATCATAAATAATGAGCTCTTCAAGGACAAAGTAGTAGTATCAGAAAGTATGCTAGTGCATACATGGCAAATTGAGAAAGCCAAAATGGGTAGGTGAGAAAACCAAAACTATAGCTCTTTGGGGCTATAAATGTTGGTACAGGTAAGGATAAGAACCGGAATGGGGTAGGTGTAGTCGTAGAAAATAAACTACTCGAGTAGTTGAAGTTAGGAGAAAAGAAGATAGGATAATATTAGGACAAAGTAGTAGTATCAGAAAGTAGGCTAGTGCAGACATGGCAAACTGAGAAAGCCAAAATGGGTAGGTGAGAAAACCAAAACTATAGCTCTTTGGGGCTATAAACTTTGGTACATAGGTAAGGATAAGGACCGTAATGGGGTAGGTGTAATCGTAGAAAATAAACCACTCGAGTATGTAGTTGAAGTTAGGAGGAATGAAGATAGGATAATATTAGTTAAGCTAGTTTTAAGCAATGATATTTTTAATATCATTAGTGCCTATGCACCACGAATTGGTCTAGATGGGGCTATTAAACGGAAATTTTGGGAAGATTTAGACGACGTTGTGCAAGGAATACCCTTTAATGAGAAAATTTTCATCCGGGAAATTTCAATGGGCACGTATGTTCTGATCGGGATGGGTATGAGAGTGTCCATGGAGGTTATGACCTTGGGGAGAGGAACGCACAGGTAATTCACTTTTGGATTTTGCCATGTTATATGACTTAATCCTAACGAGTACCTAGTGTAAGAAGAGGTCATCGCTACTACCTTTAGAAGTGAGTCTAGTGCAACCCAAATAGATTTCTTTTTGACTAGAAAGATAGATAGAGTTGAATGTTTGGACTGTAAGGTAATTCTAGGAGAGAGTGTAGTTACCCAGCACCGACTTTTAGTTTTAGATGTTAGGATTAAGAATAAGTCTGCTAGAACTAAGCATAAGTTAGAACCTAAAATTAAGTGGTGGCGGTTAAAAGAAGGTAACCTTTGAGCTTTTGCAGAGAGGATAGTCGAGGAAGTTATTTGGACGCCAAGAGATGATCCTGATACCACCTGGAACAAAATGGCTCGTGGCATTCAGATAGCAGCTAAAGAGCTGCTTGGTGCGTCAAGAGGATATGCTCCACCAGTTAAGGACACATCATGGTAGAATGAAGGCGTGAAGCAAGCTATTCAAATCAAGATGGATGCTTACAGAGAGTTGAAGAAGAACAACAATGTGACAACCTTCGAAAGGTATAAGCTTGCCAAAAAGAAGAGAAGACAGTGGTTCGATAAGCTAGAGCTAAAGTCTGCAAAGAAGTGTACGATAAATTGGACACCACGAAGGCAGAACAAGATATCTACTGGATTGCTCGAGCGAGTGAAAGGAAGACGAGACTTATGTGCAGTGAAATGCATAAAAGATGAGAACCATAAAGTCTTAGTAGACATGAAATTATCAAAACAAGATGGAAGAATTATTTTAACAGCTTGTTCAACGATGGCTTTAGCCAAGATTTAGATGATCTTAGCATCCATCAACATGATGTAATCCGTGAGTTTACTCGCAGAATAGAGAATCTGAGATTAAAGAAGCCTTGAACAAAATGAAAGTACGAAGAGCAGTTGGGCCTGATGGAATCCTTATTGAAGATGGAGATGTTTAGGCCGATGGGGATAAAGTGGCTAACAGATATATTTAACAAGATTTGGAGGACTAACAAAATCCAAAACGAATAGAGAAAGAGTATTCTCATTCCTACCTATAAGAACAAAGGTGAGAGCTGCACCAACTATCATGGCAATGAAGCTTTGGGAGAGGATAAAAGGGAGATTAAGTTTTCGGAGAATCAATTTGGGTTCATGCCAGGACGGTCAACTGCAGAATCTATCTATTTACTTCGTCAACTTGTCGAGCGCTATCGTGAGAGAAGTAAAGACTTGCATATGATCTTTATAGACTTGGAGAAGGCTTACGATAAAATCAAAAGGAGATATTATGGTGGGCTTTGATGAAGAAAAAAGTTCACATCAAGTATGTCAATATAATCAAGGACGTGTACAATGGAGTAGCATCCAATGTGAGAACATGCAATGAGGTGACAAGTGAGTTCTCTAACACTATTGGATTGCACCAAGGGTCAGCGCTGAGTCATTTCCTGTTCGCCCTAATGATGGATGAGATAACAAAAGACATACCGACTGAATTACCTTGGGCCATGCTTTCCGCTGACGATGTTGTGTTAATCGACGAGAGCAGGGCAGGAGTAAATGCCACATCTTGGAATCAAAGGGTTTTAGATTAAATAGGTCTAAAACGAAATATATGGAGTGCAAATTTGGGGGTCGTACCTTTCAGGATCCCGGTGTTGTAGCACTTGATGGTCAAGAAGTATCTATTGTCAAGGATATTACATAAATAGATGTAGTAATATTTGATATGATATTATTTGATTTGTAATATAGATGGTAATTAGCAGATTTAGCAGAATCTTAGGGATTCTTAGGTTGATTTTTAGACATGTAATATTAACTATATAATGGAATAAGTGCTCTATTGAAAGAACATTGAGTTTGGTATTGAGATTCAGATTTATTGACATGATATCAGAGCCAGTTTAAAACAAAAATGGAGCTAGGGTTTACAGGCTGCGCTGGGCTTCTGCCCCCAGGCTTAATCGCATTCTTTTCCAGCGGCAGTGCTGGGGCGGCAGTGCTGGGGCAGGCAGTGGCCGTTGTTTCTTTGATTTTATTTTTCCCTTCGTGTACTGTTTGCGCGACAATCTGTTTCTTTTCGTCAGATTTTCCACGGCTGAATCTTGCACGATGTCTTGGGTTTGCGATTAATGTTCATCGTTTTAATGTTCATCGCATTATTACTGTTCAGCGCGTTTTTCATGTTCATCCCGTTACTATTCATCATGTTACTGTTCATCACGTTTTTCCCGTCCGCATTCTCCGTTCTTTTGAAGTGGTCGTGACTTTCATTGGCATACTCCTTCGTGAAATCACCAAAGCGTTGTGTGGGTTCCTGGAATTTGGTCACAATCCCTCTGTCTGTTCTCAGAGTGGTTGGATCTTTTTGTTCAGAATAATTTTCTGTGGGTGCTCGCAAATCAATTGGATTTGCTATGGGTCGATCCGTTTGACGCTTTGGGCAAAATGTTTCTTGGGTGTGCACGTTCCGCAATTTGCTTTTGGTTCGCAAAGGTGTCAGTGTCTTCGATTTTGTGCGTCTGTTCTTCGTTCCACTAAGCTATGGAATTTTTGGTTCTTCCATGCAGTGGTTTTGTTCGTCTCGATCCAAAATTGCATCCGTAATTTTTTGGTGTCATCGACTGGTTGGTGGTTTAGGGTCTTTACCTCAGCAACTTTAATATTGATGATTGTTCCCATGTAATCAAAGCTCGTTGCTTTTGGTCACAACATCAAGCCGCGGTCTGCTTCTGTGGGTCAATCATCATATGGACTTACGATATGGCTTTTGCGATTTGTTGTTACTGCATGCTGGATATCTTCTTCACCATTTTGTTAAGGGGGCGGAATCTTCGTTTTATGGCTTCTGCTCGATTTTGGGGACCTGGGTGGCCACGAACACTTCTGGTGTGTGGTGATCGGTACTTTTGCTGCGACGTTTGCGGTGTCCTTGCACGGTGGTTGTGCGTTTTAACCCTGCACAGTAGTTGTGCGTTTGAGCCTTGCACGGCAGTTGTGCGTTTGAACCTTGCATGGGTGTTGTGCGTTTATCCTTTTATGAGACGTATTTTGCACAAGTATTGCGACAGATTTGCCCAACTAGGTGTTGATTCTTCTGCGACGGATTATTTGGATCAACAAATGGATGTTTTTTTATCGGCCAGCATCAATTTGAGGGGGGATCTCAAGGATATTACATAAATATTATATAGATAGATATAGTAATATTAATATGATATTATTTTGATTTGTAATATAGATGGTAATTAGCAGATTTGGCAAAATCTTAGGGATTCTTAGGTTGATTTTTAGGCATGTAATATTATACCATATAATGGAAAATGGAATAAGTGCTCTATTGAAAGAACATTGAGTTTGGTATTGAGATTCAGATTTATTGACATCTATGAGCACCAAGTTTCGATAACTAGGTTTTGTTATCCAAAAAGACGGAGAGATTGACAGTGGCGTTAACCACAGGATTCAGACGGACCAGTTAAAATGGAGAAACACCACCGGAGTTCTATGCGATCGTAATATCCCGCTGAAATTGAAGGGGAAATTTTATAGAACCGTCATTAGATCTGCAATGTTGTATGGGACGGAATGTTGGCCATCCAAGTGGAATCACTTCCAAAAGATGAGTGTGGCAGAGATGCGTATACTTCGTTGGATGTGCGGTAAGACCAGAAGAAATAAAATAAGAAACAAAGACATTCAAGCTGAAGCAGATGTAGCTTGTATAGAAGATGCCAGAAAGTTGTTTACATTGGTTTGGTCACGTAGAACGTAGGCCAGCAATGCATCTGTGTGTCGAGTAGAATCCATTGATTTCGGCCATTTCAAGAGAGAGAGAGAGGGGGGACGAGCGAATAAGACATGGCTCGAAGATATAAGCAAAGACTTGGAGTTCAAGAGGACAGGAGAGGATATTCTGACCGATAGACGCGCTTGGAGAATACTGACGCACGTGTTCGACCCGACTTGATTCTCTCTATTATTCATGTAGCCTATCCCAATTCATCGGGATTAAAGGATTAGTTGTTATTGTTGTATTAATGTTAAATCATGGGAAGAGCATAGAAAATAACAAGCGATCTCAAACTTAAATAGTATGAGTTGATTTAGGTAAGTCCGGCCAGAAACAGAAAATAAAGACCTCAAAGCACTCCATTCAGCATGCGAATACACCTTCCTACTGCTGTGAAAAGTGGACGATTCCATAGGAGATCAGAGCGATCCAGAGCCAGCAAAAGATATTGTTAAATTCACATAAGCCACCCTATGAAAATGTACGACAGAGGAGATACGAATGTGGATATGTGCTACTTTATCTGATTTTAATTATTTCATACCTTTCACTTGTTCAATAAAATTTTCATATTAGTTTAGTCTTCTTGGAGCTAAAAATACAAAACCAATCTCTCTGTAAGTTGTGACCTACAACATGTTCACTTCCCATGAGAACTTTATACCATCCACGGGTCTATATTATCGTCCAAAAAGGCGGACTTGATGAAGCTAAAAGAAGTGAAAAGAAGATAAGATTTTGCCTGTTAAAGCATGCTTTACCTCCTTTTAAACCACCAAAAATATAAATCCGGACACCAACAGATGCAGCTGCATGACGGCATCGGAACATAGACTCCAAAGAAAGATCAGAATCAGTTTGCCCTTTGCTGCCACGTGAAGTAACAGGTCCATTTTTGTCCAGCCAAACTCCAGCTGCAGTATCTAGTACTTGAGAAGGAAAGAACATATGATATGTCATTTGGATATTGATTTCACCCAGAAAAGATAAGCATAATCCATCACATCCAATGCTGGGTACATTATGATGTCTAAAAAACCAAATATTGAAAGAAAAATCTTCGACGAATCCCAAATATTAAACCAGTAAACAATTACAAGAAGTTACCTGCGATTGCTCCTTCACCTTCCACTGCTCGTCCACCCCTAATTGCGCCCCCAGTCACATGCAATCTTGCACCAACAAAAACCTGATGGATGACAATGTTATGTACGCAGGATCACGTTATGGAAAAATGGTAGAAAGAGAGCTATGTAACGAAACAATCACCTTGTTACCAAAAGAAATTAACTTTAAACTTCATTCTTCTTATTTTTATTAATCAAAATCACCCTATTTATAATAATAGAGTCCAACAAAATCTTGATAATCCAATCCCTAAGATATACCAAAATCCTAAGAAATCAATCCTAGGTAAACATAAAAAAAAAAGATTCCTCTCTTAACCAAAATATCAAAACATCAATCCTAATCAAATACCAAATCCTAATAATTAATAAAAACAGCAAAGATAATTCTTAAGATCTCATCCAAGATCTCCTTTCTTGTAGGCCAAGTCTCCCTTTCGTCCAGGATTCTTGTACGTTTGTACGTTACAGACAAACACTGAAATTCTTGAAGAGTACACAGCAAAGAGTAAAGAGACTCCCAACCCCAATATAAGACCATATTCTCATGATCAATCACATTCCAGATTCATTTTACAGAGAGGCAATACAACAATAAACGCAAAGATATTGAAAAAAACAGCATCATGATTTAAATATATAAAACAACCAAAGCTTAGAAAACCCAGATACTTCACTGGCATAATAAGAAAAAAATTCAAGGCAACAGCTGGGGAAGCAATCAATCTTTGAATCTACCACTTACTGCAGCATGCTGGTATCTTGGCGAAGGTGACACTCCTGGTGCAAGAGTCCATTCCCACTGGCCATTCCGATGCATGAGTAAGCCATAGGCATCAGCTAGTGGCTACAGAGGGGAGCGTCAAAAAGCCCCAATTGAAATAGTTAGAAGTGTATGAGAAAAGGCGAGGCAAATAATTAATATAAATCATGCAACAAGTATGCTTATCAGATATGATAGTTTAACCTACTACATGAATGTCCAATATCACGGTGTCCCTTGCATCATTAGCTTCACTTTATATGAACTTAATAAACCAAATGGTAAGCATTTTATCCTCAAGTCCAATACAAAAATTAAGGAGAGAAACAATCAGTACATCCGCTGGCAAGAAACATTTAACTTTGTAGAATCTAGTAGCTTAATTGGAGACTTGGAGTCCCTTTTGTATTACAAGATCAACGGCTACATGAAATAGAGTTCGTCAATAAATATTTGAACTCCACGAGACAGGTTATGTAATACAAATTGACTTTCTTTCTGAATTCCCTTTCCATTCATTCATCACTCCATTAAATAAGATACAATTACAACTTATGTGAGGAAAGTACAACCTATGTATGGAAATAATATTAACAGCCTAATTTAAAATATTATATGCCAAATTTACATCCTAATGTAAATGCTAGACTATTTTACACTGTCATCTCCCCTCAAATTGGTGCTGGTTTTAAGCAGCAATTTGTCAATTAAGAATTGATGACGCTGTCGAGTCATGGACTTGGTGAAGATGTCTGCAAGTTGAAGATCGGTGGAAACATGTGGTAAAGTGATAGTCTTGCTGTCAACTACCTCGCGAATAGAATGACAATCCACTTCAATATGTTTAGTGCGTTCATGGAAGACCGGGTTGGTGGCAATTTGAATAGCACTGGTGTTGTCGTCATGAAGTGGAGTGGGTTGGGTTTGTGGAAATCCAATTTCGCGCAAAAGACCACGGAGCCAAAGAATTTCAGAGCAAGCAGCAGACATCGCCCGATATTCAGATTCTGTAGACGATTTGGAGACTCTTGCTTGTTTCTTGCTTTTCCAAGAGATTAAGGACGAACCCAAAAACATGCACCATCCTGTAACTGAGCGACGAGTGTCCGGGCAGCCAGCCCAATCTGCATCACTGTAAGCAATGAGATTTAGTGGATTGCCTGTGGGGAAAAATAAGCCACAAGACGGTGAGCCACGTAGATATCGAATAATGCGACGGACTGCAGCGAGATGTAAGTGTCGTGGAGATTGCATGAACTGGCTGACTTGTTGAACTGCAAAGGAGATATCAGGCCGTGTGATGGTTAAATAATTCAAGCTGCCAACCAATTGACGATACATAGCAGGGTCAGAGAGGAGATCACCCTCGTCACGCCTATATTTCACATTGATTTCCAATGGAGTATCGAAGGAGGAAGTTTCATCAAGACGAGCCAATGTGATAAGATCCTGGGCATATTTGTGCTGATTTAAGAAAATGCCAGAAGAATCACTGTAGATTTCTAACCCCAAGAAATATGTAAGTGGACCAAGATCCTTCATGTGGAAAGAAGCATGAAGATGATGTTGTAGTCGAGTGATCAGAGAAGAATCTGTCCCAGTAATGACAATATCGTCCACATAGACTAGAAGGAGGACAACACCTGCCGTTGTTTTGCAAAGAAATAAAGAGGAGTCATACTTACTTTGCTGAAATGAGAAACGAAGCAGTGTTGTGAGAAATTTATCAAACCAGGCTCGTGGTGCTTGCTTTAGTCCATAAATAGAGCGCTTCAGTTTACAGACCGCCGAAGAAGAAGGAGAGGAAAGCCCTGGAGGAAGTTTCATGTAAATGTCTTCTTTTAGATCACCATGGAGAAATGCATTTTTAACATCCATTTGATGCAGTGGCCAACCCCGAGAAGCGGCAATTGAAAGAATTGTGCGGACGGTGGTCATTTTGGCAACAGGTGCAAATGTTTCATCATAATTGATTCCATATTCTTGGCGATTGCCAAGAGCAACTAATCTGGCTTTATAGCGATCCAAGGTCCCGTCTGAACGAAGCTTGACAGAAAATACCCATTTGCACCCAATTGCTTTAAAATTGGGCGGACAAGATACCACCTCCCATGTATCATTTTCTTGAAGAGCCTGTAATTCGTCTACTATTGCTTTTTCCCAATAGGGAAACTTGACAGCTTCGGAGTAAGATCTGGGAATAGGATTAGAAGACAATGTAGCATGGAATGAGGTTGGAGAGAAGCCATACCTATCGGGTGCATGAGACGGCCTAGTCGAACGACGAAGCAATGTTTCAGGATCAGAGTCTAGTTGTTGAACCGGATCAGGTGGGGGGTCGGGCTCACTAAGTGGCGCAGCAGGACGCCTTCTTTCATACACGAAACCAGGTTTGAAGCGTTATGATGGGAGCATAACTGTTGACAGAGTCATTGACAGAGCCAGATTGCTGCTAAAGTAATAGCGATTTTCAAAGAAAACATGTCGTGAAATACGAAATTTATGACAAGAGACGTCATAACAAATATAGCCTTTGTGAGAGTTACTATAACCCATGAAGACGCATTTAGTAGCTTGAGCCGACAACTTGTGTCGTTCATGTCCTAGCAAGTGTACAAAACAGACGCAACCAAAAGAATGTAAATTTAGATAACTAGGCATGAGATTATATAGACGGGAATAAGGAGAGGTTAAGTTTAATGTACGCGATGGAAGACGATTGATAAGAAAAACCGCGGTATATAGGGCTTCAACCCAAAATTGAGAAGGTACCATCGATTCAAGTAACAATGTACGAGTGACGTCAAGCAGATGGCGATTTTCACGTTCGGCTACCCCATTTTGTTGTGGTGTATATGGACATGAATGTTGTGAAATTATTCCCTTTTTATTGAGGAATGATTGAAATGCAGTAGACATATATTCACCCCCCAAATCAGAACGTAAGATTTTGATATGTTTAGAGAATTGTGTGTCGACTAAAGCTACAAACTGTTGGAACATCGAAAATACCTCGGATTTAACCCGTAAAAAATAAATCCAGGTATATTTGCTATAATCATCGATGAAGGTAACAAATATTTGTATTTGGCATGAGAAATAACGGGTGAAATACCCCACACATCGCTATGTATTAGATCAAAGCAATTTTAAGCACGGGTACCCTGATCAGGAAAAGGAAGAGACTTACTCTTACCTAACTTACATGTAATACAGTCAGGAAAATTAAGAGATGAAAAATGATTGTTTTTACCCAAGAAACCGGACTTTATTATATGAGAAAAAATCTGCGAATTAAAGTGACCCAAACGTTTGTGCCATAGGGCATTGTTATGATGAACTGTATTACAAGCGAAAGAAATAACTGGGGGAATTGAAAAATGTAAAAAAATAAACGTCCCACTTTAGGCCCCTTCGCGAGAATCTTCCCCAACACCTGATCCTGCACAAGACAACCAGAACGAGAAAAAGAAACATTATAATTGTCATCAACCAATTGTCCAACAGAAATAAGACTAGTACTTAGTGCAGGAGATACAAAAACATCCCGAAAAGTAGAATTCACATCAGCAGTTGCATGGATCGGTAACTGATTACCATTAGCAACGGTAATCTGTAACGGACCCGAATATGGGCGAAAATTATGAAGATTGGAGCAGTCTTGGTCATGTGATTAGAGGCCCCTGAGTCAATCAACCAAGAGGCAAGGGAAGCGGAGTTATTACCTTGAAGACCCAATGCAGATAGAGCAGAGAATAATCATCTGTTGCACCGTTTCAGGGGTGAGAGTGGAAGGCGCATCCGTGGGAGCGGAAGAAGAACCAACTGCAGCTTGATATCCTGTGGTATGTCGTTTTGGTGGACGAGTGGGGCAATCGGGAAGAAGGTGGCCGGGCTTCTTGCAATAATTGCATTTTTTAGTGGTGCAATGCTTTGCAATATGCCCAAATTCCTTGCAAGTGTAACATTGGACTTGATGTATGTCCTTTTCTTTCCCTTTGACATGGGAGACATATGCCACATCATTAAAAAATCCTGAATGTTGTTGGAAATTCCCTTGTGTTGCAAGGCGCTGCTCTTCACGTAGTAATTCCCCGAGACAAACATCTAATGATGGAGATGGGTCACGGTTCATTAACGTAGATCGAGTGATCTCGAATTCAGGGCGCAATTTCATCAAGAACTGATATCTCTTGCTTTGTTCATGAACAGCTTGAACATCAGCAAGGGAGCCAGCCGGAACCTTAGTATAAATGATATCAGCGAATTCTGTCCACAGAATTTGAAAGCCCGTGAAATATTCCTGGATAGAGAGATTACCCTGAGTGTAATTGGCAATCTCGTATTCGAGTTGAAATCGCCTAGCCACATTGTTTTGACAATAGACTTGTTGTAAGTAGTCCCACATGGCTTTGGCGGTTTTGTATGGGCGAAGATTTAGTACAATGAGTGGATCGACAGATGCTAGCATCCATGACATGATACGAGCATCTGTAATCTTCCATTTGGTTAGGGACGCTGTATCAAGAGGGATGGAAGTACTCCCATCAACATGTCCCCATAATTCCTTTCCCGTCACGAACAGACGAAATTGGAATTCCCAAGCCGAATAGTTTTTACCCGTGAATTTGATACCGAAAGATTCAAAATTACTCATGGTAAAAGAGTATTTGACAGTATTTCAGTATGAGCGTCACACAATATTAGCAATTGATGAGAAACAAAGGCTAACACTGATGCGATAAAGCCGATCGAACAAAGCCCAATATTAGTTTTTGGGATGTCACGATAAAAGCAATCAACCGAGGAAAAAAAAAAAATCAAACGATGAACAGTGATGCGCGATGAACAGTAGCGACGCGATGAATAGTGCCGCGCGATGAACAGTACGACTCGATGAACAGTACCGACGCGCGATGAACAGTAACGATGCGCAATAAAAATCAGAGAAAGAAAAGAATCGAGATTGTATTTGGCTCTGATACCATGTAATACAAATTGACTTTCTTTCTGAATTCCCTTTCCATTCATTCATCACTCCATTAAATAGGATACAATTACAACTTATGTAAGGAAAGTACAACCTATGTATGGAAATAATATTAACAGCCTAATTTAAAATATTATATGCCAAATTTACATCCTATTGTAAATGCTAGACTATTTTACACTGTCAGGTTAATCATACCGTGCCTGAACTGTCTCTTCCACCACAAAGTAAAAGCATGCCATCAGACCGGGCACTAGCCGTTGCATACCTGCAAACATGACCATGCAACTCTTTCATCAATGTGTAATAAACTAAAGAAAATTTTGATGCACACAAAACTTCAAGACCCAAGCAACGGATTTCATGATGGATATTTTTTCAAGAGCAGTCGAGCATTCACACAGCCATGTGAAAATTCTTAAAGTAAGATTGAGAAAGTGGGATATCGTTAAACCACCATCAGCAATCAAGACCTTACAGACTTGAACTGACAAGAAGAAAAAGATGCACCAACACAAGGACAAAACAAAAGGATAAATTTCAGGGCAGGAATGAGGCTGGTCCATAAATTACTCAAATATATATGAAAGAGAAATTACACACATGAAGAAAAATTCATGGTTCAACAAAATTAAACAACTCTACTTCGTCTAATGAAATTGAAGTATAGAACCAACTGACATTGATTAATTAGCATGATAGCATGTTAGCTTGAATACAGCCTTTCATAAGTGATGAAGCTAGTTGTCATCATTATAGAACAAGAATGACTCCACGTCACATGGGAAAAATGAAAGAACTCAGTATAGAGTAATTCTCATGATACTTATTACATTATCTAAAAACAAAGTTCAATGACAAAGAAAAAAGTTCAATGACAAAGAAAAAAGTTCTCTTTAGGGAACATGCTTCTGCTTTGCGAGTTCAGGAAGTAATTCTCAAGAAAATTAACAGTCCTAATTAAAATGGTCAATGTCGCTCACATTCTAGCAGAAGGTTTGTCACCTTCTGGATTAAGCTTCTGCCACGCATATGGTTTCTGTGCAGTATCCAAAGCCCAAGTATCTGATAGCACTCTTTTACCTGCAGAAAATTAGTTTTTTCTCAAGTAGGGCAAAGTACAAGGTACCAATATCATAGAATACGAATTTATAACAATTAGTTCCACACTCCTACTGATGAGTCGGAGAAGCAGCTACTGCAATCAGCTACAAAACATTTCCAACTCCAACCAGTATTCCATAATAAAATGGAAATCAAGTTATTGTAACAGTACCAAGAGGGCCATTTGGGAGTTGGCACTGTTTACTTCTAGAATTCAGTTCACGTACAACTAACCAAACCATCTCTCCTACTAAGGCCCAATCATGGTACAAATTTTCTCACATAACACTTAATTTTAATGATGAAATCATAGGGATGGGCCTTAAAGTAAATAGGCATAAACAACCTTTTTACACGATAAATTGAATCAATAGCACGAGTAATAGACTACTTCAATGCAAATATAACACATCTCCAGTTATTAAAGCTGGCATCATAAAAGTCACAAATGTGATCAAGACTTCTATTGACGCTTTCAACTTAAACAAACATCACTTTCTTTGGCCCTCACATTCACAAATGTGGTAATTAATTTCGAAACTGTACTTCACATGATACCTCCCACTTGCAAATAAAAGCATTGGTCATAAAAAAAAAACATGAAAAAGAATAAAAACAGAGAAGATTTACTCTCACCATCATTGCCACTAACAGTAACAACGTATCTTTGTGCAACTAAGTCCATGGCATGGCCATATCGAGGCCCTGGACCTTGCCCTTGAACTACAACCCTAAGCTCCAATAAAAGACAGCCAAGTTGAAAATTAACAAAATCTTGATATCACAAGAAGAATAAAGATATGCAAATGCAATCTCCAGGAGCATACCGATGCCACTTGAACTTGTCATTCGTCATGTCAAGCACGTATAGGTCATCGGTAGAATGTCCAGCAGGACCTATCCCGCCCTAGCAAAGCAGGATTCAACCATCTGATTAATCTTTCTAGAAAACAACAAAAAAACCAATCGTTACTCCATATTTGTTCTAGAACACACTAATTACCTGAAACACAACCATAGTGCCTACAGCAGCTGCTGCATGTGCAGCCCTAGGCGACGGTGGTTCTCCGGCAGGCCGAAGTCTGTTTCAATCGGTCGATGCAGATAACAAGAAACATAGAAGTAAACTAATCAGCATTCACCAATAGAATCAAAGGTCAACAGTAGAAATTTTTAGACTGAAGAAATGCCTTGTCCATTTTCTAGTTAGAACGTCATATGAATGAATGGCATTCGTCACTCCAGCTAAACCTGAAAACGAGCAAAGGATTAACAAAAGAGCAGAGTCATCAAATCCAAAATTCAAAAGTGAAGATTAAATAGTGAACAGGAATAAATAACAGAAGGGGAGATATAAAATTACGGATGCCAGCAGCGCCTCCATTGCCGTCCTCGATGGCAGTAGCGCCGCCGAATAGGATGAGGCGGGGGCCATGAGTCTTGGTGGCGGCTACGGCGGTGAGTGTGTGTGCACAACGCGGCCCAGGCGCGTCTTCATCACTATCCCAGTAAGTTTCTAAGGGTCGGTATGTCGGAGCCGGATACAGCCACGGCTTGGATCCCATTCAATAACCCACCACTCGCAGAAAATATACTCGAAATCCCAACGATAATTGCAAGTAAAGGACCTAAATTTCTCAAAACTGGCACAGATTTCAATGAAAGCACTAAAAAAAACTCAGAAATGATTCTTCAAAGAAAGTTTAAAGATTATATATTTGATATGTTAAATCGTATAATTATTAAATTAACATTCCGTGAAAAGCCTCAAATATTAACTCTTTCGAAGACTATGGATTTTTTTCGGGTAAACGCCACAAACCTAAACTTTTCTTTAACCTAACTCCATTTATCCATTATTTTGTATTCTAACTCTTCAGTCATACTTTCATCTTCATCTTAACTCTCTACCCCACAACACTTTACCAAATTACCCTTACAAGTGGTAAGGGATTAATTGCATTATACCATCTGGAGTTTTAATCACTTTTTTAAAATTACCCCAAAATTTTACCATGTTTCTAATAAACTTGTCATTTACAATCCGACTTTGCGAAATTGGTATCAGAGCTTAGATTTATTCTGGAAATACTATAATAATAAATTGAATATTAATTTGTAACATATACGGAAGAGACGATTCAAGATAATATGGACCCGAACGAATGTTCGAAGTGTCATTCATACAGGTGGTACTTCCAGAAATTGAAGCACTAAATCAGAAACATATGGCCGAAGCTCAACGCTTCAACCATAAGTGGAAACTATTACGAGGAACATGTTTATGCACACCAGTCATAGATCATTACAAGAAACTGGAAAGGATGGCTAAGAGGCTTCATCAAGTGAACCTCAAACTACAGTTCCACTTAGCAGAACTTCAGGAAGACGATCATCCTGAACACGAGGACGTTGTTCCAGACCCCAATGATCCAACAGGGTCCGGACGAGATGATTAGGATGGGAGAACCAACCTTTCGAAAAATCGAGCCAGATTCTTTTAAGAAATCCCAAGATCTTAGAGAGATTCAGAAGACAGTGCAGCGTTATGGCTACTTTCAATACCATGTCCCTGCACAGATCCATCAGATTCAGAGTCAAATGGAAATTATGATTAAACATCAGGAGGAGATTCTTGAAAACCTTCGAGATGATCAAACCCGAGTCAAGGAATTGGAGTCAAGACCAGTCCTACAGGAAGAAGGAACGGGGGATGTTGTCGCCGTCCTACGGAACATAACCCCTTTTTACATCGAAAAGGGAAAGCAGAGGAGGTCCGAAGACCTTTGACGGAGACTGAAGAAATGATTGCAGTCCTACGAGGAGAGCCCATACTTCCCACAAAGTAATGGAAAGAATCAACTTGGAAGATTTGCGAGATCTTGCTGATTCGTTTGCGGGATTAAATCTCGTACAATTTAAGACGGGAGAGCTTGTACCAGGACCTCCACCACAAGAGAGTTTCGGGTCACACAATCCACCCGAAGGTGATCAAAGTGTGCCACACAGGGAAGATTTCACCTCAGCATCTTTGGATCCACCAGTTGGAACAAGGAAGCATTCCCGCATGCTAGATATACATCAAACGCCTTAGGGGAAATCGCAGTTAGATCCAATCCATCCATATGTAATTATGCTCGACATGGATATCTTGGATTTCAAAAATAGAGAAGTTTTATTGATGAATGGGCTTCAGCAATGAGAATAGCAGCAGGGACGGTTGACCTAAGAAAAGAGGATTAATTTTACTTCTTAAAATGAGTATGGAAGGATCAGTCAAGATTGCCTGGGATATGGGAGACCTAGGTACCAAGGAAGAAGTTTTAGCCGGAGAGTCCCTGAAAGAAATAGTGGACAAGATGGCAAAATTCTTTAAAATCTGTTTCATTGGAGTAAGTTACTTCGAGAGAATGGAGGAAGAGAAGGCTAAAAAATACAGACAAACTCTAATTAGCCTGGAACTACATGATATATGTTATGTAGACGAGTACATCAAACTCTTTACAGAGTATCGATGGAAGGTAAAGATAGAAGAAAAAGATGCAGCAGAACTGTTCTTTGCCAAAATACCGAGCCCATGGAGAGAAATGCTTATCCAGGAATATACACCTCATGCAATCGAGACGGTGTCCAAGAGAATGTTATTTCTTAAGGTAAAGCTTGCAGAGTGGTGCTACCAAGCAAAACTCCAAAAGAATTTCAAGAAGCTCAGAGGAATCAACAAAATAGCTCATCTTTGTTGTACAGAGAATGATATCCCTACAATCATTGGAAACTACCCCCAGAGGCGAATGATGAAAAAGCACAGAGCTCATCCATATGCCCGAGAAAGTAGTTCAAGAATAAGTAGGTCTTCATGGAGACCTAAAAAGTTCTGATCAAAGCAGAAAACCCGAAGTTACAGATCTGGGCAGATATCAGGACTTGTACGACATCCTCAGTAGTACACCTCACCTTCCGGCCCAAGGCGTCTGCTGTCAAGTTAGCTTTCCCAGGATGGTACTCAATCTCTCAATCATAATCTTTGAGTAAGTCCATCCATCTCCTCTGTCTCATGTTCAGCTCGGCCCGAGTAAAGAGAAACTTTAGGCTCTTGTGGTCTGTATAATTGGTAAAAGAAGTACCATACAAGTAGTACCGCCAAATCTTCAGGGCAAATACAATAGCTGCCAGTTCCAAATCATGAACTGGATACCTAGTTTCATGCGGCTTTAACTGTCTCGATGCATAAGCTACCACATGCTTGTCTTGCATCAGCACACATCCTAAGCCCTGAAGTGATGCATCAGTATAGAGAACGAATCTCTTGTTCTCCGTAGGAATCACCAACACTGGTGCTGATGTCAATCTGTGCTTCAACTCCTAGAAACTCTGTTCACAAGCCTCACACCAATAAAATGGTACTCCCTTTTTAGTCAACTGCGTCAGTGGTGGCAATCTTCGAGAATCCTTCGACAAAACGACGATAATATTCGGCCAAACCAAGAAAGCTCCATATCTCGGGCACTGAAGTAGGCGACACCATTCCATCACCGCCTCTACCTTCCTGGGATCTACTGATATTCCGTTCCTAGAAATGACATGACCGAGAAATACCACACTGCTCAACCAGAATTCACATTTGCTGAGCTTGGCAAACAACTGATTATCTCTGAGGATCTGGAGTACCGTCCGCAAATGACTCACGTGTTCCTCCTCACTCCGAGAATAAATAAGTATGTCATCAATGAACACAATGACGAACTGGTCAAGATATTGCTGGAACACCCGATTCATCAGACCCATAAAGACAGCCGGGGCGTTCATCACACCAAACTGAATAACCAAGAACTTGTAATGTCCATACCGAGTCCGAAATGCTGTCTTCTGTACATCTTCCTCTCTAACCCGAATCTAATGATAACCAGACCTCAAGTCAATCTTAGAATAGAGTCTCGTGCCCTGCAACTCATTAAACAGATCATCAATCCTTGGAAGAGGGTACTTATTTTTAACCGTCGCTTGGTTCAACTGTCGGTAATCGATGCACAACCGCATCGAACCGTCCTTCTTCTTGACAAACAGGACCGATGCACCCCAAGGCGATACACTCGGATATATGTATCTGTAAGACCCCAACACCTGAACTCGTCATTAGTTCATTTATGACGTCGTATGCGTATAAATTTTTCATTTTCTTTTCATTCTTTGAAAAGAATCATTTCATGTTCCCATAATCCCATGACATAAATAATGTTCACCATTATATGTTCATCTCTACCAACAGATAGTCTCAAAGATTTCGCCCATTAACATACCCCTTACACCACTCTTTACATTGTAGGTTATTTTTATAAAAATTTGGGCAGAGTCTCCCCATAAACTGAGCTATCCGAAAATAACAACACATCACATAATGTAACTCCCGACCAGGGACAACACAATACTAAACAGAATACAGAAACACTAAGTGAATTCCCAGCCAGGGAAGGCACCACACTAATAAGACAATAAAAGTGGGTTTCAATACCCTTATACAGTCAATATACAGATACAAGTGCTCACAGAAGAGCAACGAATAACGGATATTCATCCGGATGCATAATTAGTATATATACCAACCGCTCAACCTCGTATATCGGCTCAATCTCATACTACGCTTCTGGAAGCATCATCCAACAAGGTTCGAGCCTAGCACCCCAAGGCAGCATCGTACATGTTGTACCTGTTTCAACAGAAACAGCCCCTACACAGGGTAAGCACACTCCCACTCAATATTCAATCACAAATCAGCATACAAAATCATAATGTAATAATTTAGATTATTCAAAACTCATAAAATATACTCCCTGTACAATTCCGAATTTGTATAGCTTCCACACACTGTTCCTGTTTCAAACTCACGCACCTTCATAATGTCAAGTTTAGTATTATCACTGAAAATGTGATACTCAACAACGCTTATGAATTCAATACAACGACAATATATTATTTATGCTCAAACATAAATAGTTCAATATCAATGTAAACCTGGTTATCCCAATGTAAACCTGGTTATCCCACCATCTCATTCTCGATACTTTCTCATATCGCTCATGCCCACGGCATCACTACTCAACAAGTATAATCGGATCACGTACCACTACGCGTCCCCCATAACTCGTATATGAAACTCAATTATTAAAGTCAAACACTTACCTGAAACATCATATTCAAAATTGCATGTATACATGAATGTATAGATACTAGATATACCTGCTCGTACGTCACCACGTACCTTATAGTAGACAACATGAACAAGCTATCATCAACGTCCGAAGTCTCCTGTAGAGTCTATATCGAATATCAATTCAATATTAGCTCATAATCCAAGCAATAAATATCCATCAATAGTTCTTACTTTCATTTCCATATCACAAATCAACAACTCAATATTATGAATCAAATCATAATCAATACTTTGATGCACACATCTTCACATGAATCATGATATTTCATTGGTGATGCAAAACCCCATTTCTCCCATCATCCGCTACATCACACACATGATGCAGGATACACACACCCATACGTGCAAGATCACGCCCAACTCACATAGTAGTTCACTAGACACACCAGTTCAACAGAGGGAAAGGAAGTGCAAGGGTGTATGCATAATAATATCCAACTAGTGTCTAACTAAAACAATCCAATTAAGCCAATTAACATGTTCCAAACATTCAAACCCACACCGAGGTGATTCAAACCAAGACATGAAAGAAAGAATCCATGTAGATACAAGATTCTACCTTTTAAATCTAATTCCCTTAATCCCAACATAAAGTCATGTATTGATTAAATTCAACTTTAACAATTTAAAGATGCATTGGATTCCAAAATTCTTGATTTAGAACTATTAAGATTTGAAACTCAATAAAGTGACATAAATCATTAATATATGCTATGGTATCCATTTGAGCATAAATATCACCATAACTCTATTCCATGTTATAATACATACTAGCATGCATCTAACCCATTTATTTACACGCTACACATGCTTCCAATTGTAACACATCTCCTACCATAGCCCAACATCCACCAAATATCACAATGGCTACAAGCCATAAAAGTTAGTCATTTTCACCCCACTAACAAGACTTAGACCCACGCTTGAATCTCATTTAAGCCTATTAACAAACACATTCCATGCATGATTTTAATCTTCATCTTTTAACCAATAATAATACTAAGCCAAGGCATATTCCACAATTTATTTTCAACAATTAAACATTCAATAAAGTGAGCCCCAATCAACTTCCAACAATCAAAAACATTCCTCATGCTATCCCATTCCAAATTATAATGTTCATACTCAAATTATAGCCACATTATCAAAACACCATTTCACCCCAAGCCACAACATATACACACATTTTTAGAAGTTTTATACATTAATCAACAAATGATGGAGTGCACATTTTCTTGAACAAACTTCACCTACACCTTACTACAAGCTAGACACACACACACACACAAAGAACACACTCACGCACACACACTGCTGCACACACACGAAGAACACACAATAGCAAACCCTTCCAAAATGCTAGTAAAAATCGAACCAAAGCTTCATCGAAATTTTGAGGGATTTCAGGGGAATAACGACTGAAGGATGAGGAGGATTACCCACAAAAATATTGGAAGAAATCGCCCCAAAATCGGATGAATTCAAAAATTTGAACCGCTGCGCATCCTTGCAAGATCTGAACGCAATCCGCGACGAAACTTCAGGTTCTTGGTATGGAAAGTTGCGCCTGGAAGAGACGAAGATGATGGTGGTTCGGACACGCCGGAAGGAGGTCCGACGGCGGCGCGCGCGCGACTTTAGCGGCGAGTGGTCGGACATGCGCGATGATGCAGAGAAGAAAAGAGAGGATCGGGTTTTAGTGCGTGAGTTTACATGTTTTACTGTGTGTTCCGAAAATGCCCAACATAACATTTTTGTTTTTGTATCCTTGCCCGGTTTTGTACATCGAAGTGTCACCGGTGTACTGATATATTATTTATAGACAACAATTGAGATTTATACACACTCCAAAAACCCAAAACTTAAATTCTTCATTTTAATTAACTTATTTCTAAAATATTATCGGAGTATATTTTGCAATCTCAAAATATTTTATGATCCGATTAACTTATCAGTTGACCTTCACTTGGTCAATTCCACTTCTAATTAATTAATTCTAAAATTAGTTATCAATAAAATCCAAATCATATTTAGTCCAACAAATGATTATTAATAAATCTGGACATCACAATTTTCCCCAACATATAAAATTTCATCCTCAAAATTTCAACGCATGCTTACCATAAAAACCAACTGTAAAATTTACGTACCATATATAGCTCGATATAGTGACTTTACCATCTGTAGGATAACAGTCATCGGAATCATCGTGGCTCAAACATGTGCTCCATTGCACCAACGATCGCAAGAAGTGTTTAACCGTCATGCTTCTTTGTCATATCTCACTACCTGTGTACTTTCATCGACACAATTCCATTGCACAATCTTATTTCCCGTCATATACTTTCATCACAGTACCCATCATATAATCTCGCTAAATCATGCAATCCATGCTTTCATGTATATTTAAGAATATATGACAATACACCAACATTTATCGTAATTAACTTCATACCTGTGTCGTTTCAAATGTATGCAACTTATACCAACATCATCACCATCGTCCGTATGAAGTAACGGTACTCTTGAGCCTTTCCGCATCAATCTTTCATATATCATCTCCTGGCTATTATCTGGTGCAAGGTAATGACTAGAAAACCCATTAGTCATTCTCTCATACGTATATACACATTATACACACTAACAACCACAAACCATCAATATCAAATCATGATAAATGGCTTAACACCAATATTCTCATGTCACGATTATACTTATCTAAAACAAGGCATCAACATCAATATCGAATAGTTCGTGACATACCTTTGTAGATGGAATTATCTACAATACTCAATGGCATCATAATATCATGTTAATTGTGATGCCCTGAAATTAATTAATTACAATTAAGGCATTAATTATGTTTATATGATGAATTATGTGGTAATTGATTTATGTGTTGGGTAATAAGATGTTAACATGATTTAATTGTGTTGATTATTAATTATGAGGAAGATGTGAATTTAGAGGAAGTTTGTTGCATTTTATTAAATGCTTATAAAATACCATGTTTGGGTATTTTATACATCATGTTAACTTTGGGGTACAACTTTTATATTAACCTTTATAGCCCTCTTTCCCCACTATACCCACCTTTTCACCACTTTACCAATCACTCATTTAACCCCCCAAATTTCATCCCTCAACCCTAACCCCACACCATTTTCGAAATCTAGCAAAAGAGGGAGGAGGAATCTTCACAAAGACTTTGTTTGTGAGATTTATTGAAGGATTTGGAATCCTTAAGATGTATGAAGTCCTTCCTAAAGTTTTTATGATGTTTGGTGTTGAGATGGGTTAGTTTTTGATGTTTTTATGTGGGTTGTTTTGGGGTATATGTTATTTATGGTTGGGGTATGATTTTTGAAGTGTTTTATGTGGGTCTTTGTGAGTTATGATGATATTGATTTTGTAGGAAAGTTTGGGTTTGTAAAGGAGCTTGAAAAATGCTCATTAATGGCGATTTTTCGTGGCTCAGTACTCGGCGATCGATCTCCCGTTTTTGGCGATCTATCGCGAGCCTCCAGTGCGCGCCAGTAGCATTTGGCGATCGATCGCCACTTTTGGGCGATCGATCGGCGAGCTGGCGATCGATCGCGCCAAAAGCGGCGATCGATCGCCGAAGACTCAAAATTTCAACAACGGGCAGTGTGATCTCGCGATCGATCGGGACAACCCAGCGATCGACCGCGAGACACATAATTATGTGTTTTTGATGTTTTTTGTGGGGTTTTTGGATATGGAACTATAATTAGCTTCTAATATCAATTTAGATGGTTATGTAGAACCATCCCAGGTACCCACAACTTCACGGAGATAAAGTTCTACAACTCCTCCATCTTTTGGAATTAAGGTACGTAAGAAGCGTACGGGCATCAGACGGTAACACACTTCTAAACTATGACTATGCATTGATTGCATAATTATTCATGATGTCTATGATGATGATTATGATAAGTAAGTTTATGATGATGATGTTATGATAAATAAAGATGATATGACGTTTACGATGATTATTATGATAAGATGATGATGTCTATATGACAATGATGCTTATAAGATGATGATGTTTACAAGATGAGGATGTTTAAAAGATGACGATGTTTATGCTATGATGATGTATGTTTAACTATGTTATTAAGAATGGTTGAATGTCCGGTGGTTATTATGGCTAAGCGAGGAAGGTACTTGCCGCTCACATAACTAGCGAGGGGATACATCCGCTATCAAGGCATAGCGAGGGGTATCATATTCCGCTAAGCGAGGAGATACATCCGCTATCAAGGCGTAGCGAGGGGTATCACAATTCCGCTTTATGTCGAGCGAGGGGGCCAATTGTGCCGCTGTCATAATAGAACTAGGATAGTCCCATTTCTAATTAACATTGTTGATTAAGAGCATATAAGTGAAGTACGATTTTAATCAATTATGTCAAGAACTAATGATTACATGCATGCTTATGAAACAGGGACAACCAAAGAGGGTTAATAAATTAACCAGGAAGTATATGTTACCAATTACTTTCATGCATTTATTTATATGTCATTACCTTGTGATGTTAAGTAACGATGTATATGCTCATGATGGGTTGTTCCTGTAGGTACACTTTTGGACTAAAGGACTAAGGGCCGGGTTGAGGCTGTGAGCTATGAGGAGTATGAAAGAAGTTAGGATACATGATTTTTGGATAGTCTCTACTCTAGGAGTAGTGTAATTCTATCGCCTTAACATTCATTTTGAGAATGTAATTAATTAGCTGTTGAAATTTTATTTTGGCCTGTAATCTTCTTAGCTCAAGCTACAACCGGAACCCTTAAGAGGTTATGAATGCATGTCCAGTCCATTATACGTGTATTATGATGTTAAGGTAGGAAGACCCTACATTAGTGGTATCAGAGCAGTGGTTAGATACCCGGGAATGAGTGAAGGGTAGCCTTAGCAATAAGCTAGCTAGGTGCTTACTTTTGAACATGTTTTGTACATAAGTTGCATATGAGGTATATGATGTTGTGCTAACATGTTTTGTTTTCTAACGAGGTACTATATGAACTGCTTTTGGGTATTGTTGTTAACCCTTGTCTTGCAGTATGGCAGCAAATATTGACGTGGGAGACGCTGTAAGTGTGATGCAAGTGCCGGACGTACTAATCCCCTACCACCGCCAGCCTTAGGCGAGGAACCCTCTGAGCAGCAGTTATTACCTGGGGATTTGAGCTTGTCGCAGTTTCTGACCTACCGACCCCCAATGTTTGAGGGAACTGAGACAGGGGAACAGGCTGAGGAATGGTTGGAGAGGATCGAGCAAATATTTGTGGCAGCCCCTTGTGCTAAGATAGCCTGGATTAGGCTAGCAGAGTTCCAACTGGCCAAGAAGGCACTGATGTGGTGGAAGACCACAGTGATAGAGCAAGAGGCTCAGGGTCAGGAGATCAGTTGGAAGCTATTCAGGACTTGGTTTCTGGCCCGCTACTTCTCAGCTGCTGCACGACAGGCCAAGGAAGATGAGTTTACTAATCTCAAGCAAGGTAATATGCCTGTATCAGATTATGCTCTCCAGTACTGTTCCTTGCTCAGATATGTACCTCACATTGCTACAAGCACTCAAGCGAAGATGAGGAACTTCATGAAGGGCTTGAGGCCTGAGCTGTATGACAGGGTGATCACTTATGGCCCTTCTTGCTTTGACGACGCACTTTCTAGGGCTGAACTAGCCGAACTGGGAGTTGGTGCATACCCCGATGCTGTGCCACCTCCAGCACCCCCTCAGAAATCCACTCCTGATAATTTGAGGCCAAGGGGTGATCAGTTCAATCCAAGGGGGAACACTTCGGCTTCGAGATTCAGTGGTAAGAGGCCCGAGAATCATTGGAAAGGGAACCGTAAGAATGACACCCCATCAGGAAGAGGACAGTCTCAGGGATGCTGGTTTGGGATGGTCCAGTGCTCTCTTTGTGGGCAACCACATATGACGAAAGATTGTGTGGGATGTTATGTTTGTGGCGAAAAAGGTCACTTTGCTCGACAGTGTCCCAACATGGGAAGACAACAGAACTCTGCGGGGAGGCCTGCGGACAGAGCAGCTCAGCACAGACCACCTTTTGCGCCGAGGCAGTTTGGAGGTCAGCCCGTGGGGCCACCTTAGGGGCAGGTTTATGCTTTGACAAGGGAGCAGGCTACAGCGGCTCCAGAGGAGGTTATAGCGGGTACGTGTCTTTTATTTACGCACCCTGCTTTTATATTGATCGACACAGGTGCATCACACTCTTTCGTGTCGACAAGTTTTGTGGAAAGGCACCACATATGCACTTCTCCGTCGCCCACGCCTCTTATAATCTCGACCTCCGCTGGAAGAAGTATGATTACTGACCAGATTGTCTATTTATTTTGAGGATAACGAGCTAAGATCAGACTTGATTGTTCTGGGAATGTCAGACTTTGACTGCATAGTGGCCATTGATGTTCTGAACAAGTATCAGGCAGTTGTGAACTGCAGGCAGAGGACTGTACGATTCAAATCTGATATGGGTGTCCAGTGGACATTCTTTGGGGATGGTTCTCGTTCTAAGATCCGTTGATATCTGCTGTCAAGATGGCACAGTTGTTGGAACGAGGCCATACAGGATATCTCATCTATGATGTTGATGTTACTGAGAAGAAAGAAGAGTTAAAAGTTGAGGATGTGCCCGTAGTGGCGGAGTATCCTGATGTCTTTCCGGAGGAGATTCCCGGATTTCCACCGACGAGAGAGGTCGAGTTTGGGATTGAGTTACTACCGGGGACGTCTGCCATTTCTCGTGCCCCATATAGGATGGCACCAGTGGAGCTTGGGGAGTTAAAGACTCAGTTGCAAGAGCTCCTTGATAAGGGCTATATACGCCCTAGCGTATCGCCCTGGGGTGCGCCAGTTTTGTTTGTTAAGAAGAAAGATGGTTCGATGCGGCTGTGCATCGATTACAGACAACTAAACAAAGCCACAGTGAAGAATAAGTATCCACTTCCGAGGATCGACGAATTGTTTGATCAGCTACAAGGTATGAGGCTCTACAGTAAGATCGATCTGAGGTCGGGGTACCATCAGATTCGAGTAAGAGAAGATGATGTTCAGAAGACAGCCTTCAGGACTAGATATGGGCACTATGAATTCCTAGTCATGCCTTTTGGAGTGACGAATGCCCCAGCTGTTTTTATGAGCCTGATGAACAAGGTGTTCCAACCGTATTTGGATCAATTCGTCATTGTTTTCATTGACGATCTGTGATATCCCCGAAATGATTATGTGATTTTAATCATTTAAGTTATATTGTGATGTTAATGTGTTAATTCATGGGATTGGATAAATTATATTGGGGAGAATTACTTCAGGGTGCATGTAACATGTATTGGGTTTTTGGGGTGTGTATTGTTGTTTTGGTAAAGCATGCAAAAGGGTAATTGAAGTATTTTGTTGAGAAAATACTATAAATATCATGTGGGGATATTTTAAATACATCGTGCTAAATCGGGACCAAAACATAACACATCAAACCACCCAACACTTAACCACCCCCCCCCAACCCATACTTTGACTCAGCATGAGCTGGCCATGCTTCCACTTGGCTCAATAATTTAACACCTTTCCAGCACTCCAAATTTCGAACCTCCTCTTCCAAAATACCATCCAGCAGCTGCTAAGCAATTTTAGGAGGAGCCCTTCCATTTCCATCACCTGGAAATCCTTCAAAAATCGGGGCAAAGTAGGGTGAGGAACTACCCTGTTTCTTTCTGGAAAAACTGGTTTGGTTCTACTTTTGAGCATGGTGAAAAACGGCATGTTAGCATATGTTTCTTGAAACCTGTGATTTAAATGCTTACATGGTGTTTTTATGAGTCTTTCTGTAATTTTCCTTAAGCATGATGCATGTTTTATGTGGAAGATTTAAGCTTGTGAAAAGTAGTGCTCAAAAATCTGGGTAAAGATTTCCTCTGTTTTTTCTGGAAAACGTGGGTTGGGAGTGTTTTTGAGGAGGTGTTATCATGCATGATAAGCTTATATATTGGAGAAACTTTGATGTAAAAACATGCTTGGTAGTTTTGTGAAACCCATGGCATGTTTAGTTGAGCACGGTTTATGTTATATGTGTTAGTTTTGATAGCATGTAAAGAGGTGCTCAAGAATTCTGGAAATGAAAATGTGCCCTATTTCCAGAAAAAGTTGATCCGGTACTTGTTTAAATGATCGATGTTTATGCATGTAGGTTTATGCTCAGGGTGTATATTTGGTTTGAATACACTCAGGGTAGTGTAGTTCAAATGCTAGCATGATGATCTTGGTATGTATGTTGTCCTACATGTTAGATTTAAGGGTATGATTATCGGTGTTAAGCAATTCTGGAAAATCGCCAAAGGAACAAGGTTGGCGATCGATCGCCAAGGAGGAGCGATCGATCGCGACGTTCCAGTGGGTTTTGGCGATCGATCGCCAATATTGGGGCGATCGATCGCTGAATGTTTTTTTTTGGTATGCGAGGCAGTAGCATCTCGCGATCGATCGGGGCTCATGGGCGATCGATCGCGAGATGATATTGAAGGATTAATTTGGTTTTTAATTTGGTTTTGCTTCCGGATTATTATGAGGTGCCTAATATTGTGTTGTGTGGCTATGTAGAACCATCCCAGGTGCCAGCACAACCGAGGAGATAAAGTCGATTGACTCCTCTATCTTTTGAAAGGTACGTAAGCGACGTACGGGCATCCCAACGGTAACATGTACTTTATGTTTGTCTTTATGACACATGATGAATGCAATGTGGTGCATTAAGATTATGATACATGTTTTTATGCATTGTTTTTGCATATGTATGTTGTGAAATATAAGAGGTGTATTTCACGAGTCAAAGTTATCTTAGTAAGGATTTTAATGGCTTACGCTAAAGTCCATTGGAAGCGATGAAGAATTCCGCTTACATGGAGTAGCAACGCTAAAGTCCATTGGAAGCGATGAAGAATTCCGCTTACATGGAGTAGCAACGCTAAAGTCCATTGGAAGCGATGAAGAATTCCGCTTACATGGAGTAGCAAGAAGCATTAAAATGTACTAATGATAAGGGCTCAGGATGAAATAAGGATTTAAGGGAAAAGGAATGTCATGACATTGCATATCCATACATTCATATAATGTGTTTCTATTATGAATTATGGTACAGGGACAACCAATGGGCGATATAAATGCTGGAAATACAGGAAGGACTTGTGTTTAAGATTTGCATTTATGCCTTACTTTCATATTATGTTAAATATGAATTGTGTTATGCTCATGTGTTGGGGGTTGTCTTTGTAGGTGCTTTTGTTGACGAGAACCAGGGCCGGGGTTGATATGCTGAGCTGTAAGGAGTGCTACAGGATTAGCATGTTAGAGTTTTTGTATAGCTTCTACTGAGTAGAGTAAGACTATGATGTAGTACCTTTGTAGGAAGTACGTCTTTCCTTTTGGAACATTTTGGTACTGTAATCTCTAAAGCTCAGGTTAATCAACACGGCACATTACTCTGATATAATCACATGTATGTTTAGTTCTCTAAATTGCACCTAAATATCTTGATGTGATAACGGGGTCTCACATTTAGTGGTATCAGAGCCAGGTTAGATAACCAGGGAAGAGTGAAGGGTAGCCTTTAGAGACAAGTTGGCTAGGTATTCATTTAGGCATGCTTATGCATGTGAGGCATATGGTTGTATACGTGATATACTAACATGCTTTGAATATTTTACTCTTGTTATCTAACGGCTTATATTATGAACTGCTTTTGGTATTGTTGTTAACTATTGTGTTGCAGCATGGCGAACCTCAATGAAGAGGTAGGAGATATGGACAGTAGACATGCCAGTATTGCTCAGCCGAACCCCTTACCACCACCTGCTGTGGGCGTGGAGCCCAGTGTACAGATATTACTGCCAGGGGAGCTCAGTTTGAAGCAGTTTCTGAGTTTCCATCCGCCCATGTTTGAGGGGACTGAGTCTGGTGAAGTAGCTGAGGAGTGGTTGGAACGTATAGAGCAGATACTTGTGACTGCACCTTGTGCACTCACGGCATGGCTGAGGTTAGCAGAGTTTCAGCTGGCTAAGAAGCCTGCTATGTGGTGGAAGACCACCGTGATGGAGCTGAGAGCTCTAGGTATGGCAGTTGACTGGACTGTATTCCGGACCCGGTTCCTTAACCGGTATTTCTCTGCAGCTGCCAGACAATTAAAGGAGGATGAGTTCAACAGTTTGAAGCAGGGTAGCATGTCCGTAGCAGACTACGCTATGCAGTATTCCTCACTGCTGAGGTATGTACCTCATATTGCTGTCAACAGCCATGCCAAGATGAGGAACTTTCTGAAAGGTCTGAGGCCGGAGCTATTCGATAGGGTTATCTCTAACAACCCCAGCTCGTTTGACGACGCCCTGACACGGGCAGAGTTGGCAGAGATTGCCGTAGGCGCATACAAGGATGTTGTACCCCCTTTTATACCATCACAGAGGCCTACTACTGATAGTCTGAAGCCACGAGGGGATCAGTTTAAGGCTCGTGGGGCCTCATCATCTTCCAGGTTTAGTGGGAAGAAGTCTCATGGACAGAAGCAGAGCACCCGGGGGCACACACAGGGAAGCAGGACAGAGGTACCCAGGTGTACCAACTGTGGAGGATGGCATTTGTTACGTGACTGTCGAGGTTGCTATATCTGTGGCAAGATGGGCCACATAGCTCGGGGTTGCCCCAATCGGGCAGTTCAGACGGATTCAGGGCCGAATAGGCCAAGGCTTGATGCTGGGAGGGCACCACAGAGGCAGCAGTTTGCACCACGACCCCTGGGAGGTCAGACGACAGGACCGCCGCAGGGACAGGTGTATGCACTGACCCGGGAGCAGGCCGAGGCAGCCCCAGAGGAGGTCATTGCTGGTACGTGTCATTTACTTACGTACCCTGCACTTATATTGATAGATACAGGTGCTTCCCATTCTTTTGTATCTACTGCCTTTGTGGAAGGACACCATTTGTGCTCGTCTCTGTTACCCACGCCTCTTATGGTCTCGACACCCACGGGGAAACATGTGATTGCGGATCGACACTTATCGGATTGCCTCATTTATTTTGAGGGCAATGATCTGAGGGCCGATTTGATTCAGTTAGAGATGGCAGACTTTGACTGCATTATCGGCATTGATGTGTTGAGCAGATACCGAGCTATGGTAGATTGCCAAAAGAGGATGGTTCGCTTTCTGTCTGATCAGGGGTTCCAGTGGACTTTTTATGGGGACGGCTCTCGTCCAAGGATACCAGTAATCTCGGCGGTTAAGATGTCGCAGTTATTGGAACGTGGCCATACTGGGTACCTTATTTATGCTATGGATGCTTCAGAGGAGAAGGAAGTAAGAGCCGAGGACATTCCAGTTGTGGCGGAGTTCAGTGATGTGTTTCCAGATGAGATTCCGGGATTTCCGCCAGTCAGGGATGTGGAGTTTGCTATTGAGCTGCTGCCAGGGACATCAGCCATTTCTCGTGCCCCATACAGGATGGCACCGGCAGAGCTGAGGGAGCTGAAGGTACAGTTACAGGAGCTCCTCGACAAGGGATACATCCGTCCTAGTGTATCGCCTTGGGGTGCGCCAGTTTTGTTCGTGAAAAAGAAGGATGGATCAATGCGTTTGTGCATTGACTACAGGCAACTGAACAAGGCTACAGTGAAGAACATATATCCGCTTCCGAGGATTGATGATCTGTTCGACCAACTTCAGGGTACGGAGGTGTACTCCAAGATAGATTTGAGGTCAGGCTATCACCAGGTACGGGTTAGAGCTGGTGATGTCCAAAAGACGGCTTTTAGAACTCGGTATGGACACTATGAGTTCTTGGTGATGCCGTTCGGTGTGACAAATGCACCTGCAGTCTTTATGAGCCTGATGAACAGAGTATTTCAGGAGTACCTCGATCAGTTTGTGATCGTGTTCATTGATGACATCCTGGTCTATTCGAGGAATGAGGAGGATCATGCCGATCATCTGAGGATAGTACTCCAGATCCTCAGAGATCATCAGTTGTACGCCAAACTCAGCAAGTGTGAGTTTTGGCTGAACAGTGTTGCATTTTTGGGCCATATCATATCACGAGAGGGGATATCAGTAGACCCGAGGAAGATAGAGGCAGTTATGGATTGGTCTACCCCTACTTCAGTCAGTGAGATTCGAAGTTTTCTTGGTCTGGCTGGCTATTATCGACGTTTCGTCGAGGGTTTCTCAAAGATCGCCAAGCCACTTACCCAGCTGACTCAGAAGGGAGTCCCATTTTGTTGGTCAGAGGCTTGTGAGCAGAGCTTCCGGGAACTAAAGCACAGACTGACTACTGCACCCGTTCTAGTGATACCCAAGGAGAACAAAGGATTTGTTCTTTATACCGATGCATCTCTACAGGGATTAGGGTGCGTGCTGATGCAGGACAGACATGTAGTGGCTTACGCTTCGAGACAGTTGAAGCCACATGAGACGAGGTATCCAGTCCATGATCTGGAGTTGGCAGCTATAGTGTTCGCCTTGAAGATATGGCGACACTACTTATACGGTACCTCATTTACCATCTTCACTGATCACAAGAGCCTGAAATTCTTGTTTACACAGGCTGAGCTGAACATGAGGCAGAGGAGATGGATGGACCTGCTGAAGGACTACGATTGTGAAATCGAATATCACCCGGGAAAGGCAAATTTGACAGCCGACGCTTTGAGTCGGAAGGTGAAGAGCACAGCAGAGGATACTATGTCTCTGTCAGCTATGTTTAGCTCCTACTGCCATTTGGGATTCGATTATGATGTATCTTCTTCACCAGTACAGGTTTTGACCTTGCTAGCTGAGCCTGTTATATTTGATCACATCAGGAAGGCTCAGGGGACCGATGTAGAGGTTCAGAGATGGATGTTAGTGGTTCATTCAGGACAGCCATCGAGATTCAGAGTGGCTGATGACGGTTCTCTGAGGCTCGGCGACAGATGGGTGGTTCCAGATACACCCGAGTTGGGCCAAGGTATATTACAGCGAGCTCATTGTAGCAGGATGAGTGTCCATCCAGGTGGGAAGAAGATGTATAAGGATCTACGCAGCCAGTTCTGGTGGAGGCGTATGAAACAGGATGTCACCTCTTTTGTCAAGCGTTGTTTGATTTGTCAGCAAGTGAAAGCTGAGAGACAAAGGCCTGGAGGTGAACTAAGAAGTTTAGAGGTACCCGAGTGGAAGTGGCAGCACGTATCTATGGATTTCGTGACCCACTTGCCGAGGACTGTTTCGGGTTTTGATGCCATCTGGGTAATCGTGGACAGATTGACTAAGAGTGCTCATTTCATTCCCTACTGTATGACCTTCACGCACCTAAGAATGGCGCAGTTATATGTCAGAGATGTGGTGAGATTGCACGGGATCCCTGTTTCGATTGTGTCAGATCGAGATCCGCGGTTTACATCTCACTTTTGGGAGGGTCTGCAGACAGCTCTAGGTACAGAGTTGAGGTTGAGCACAGCCTATCATCCCCAGACGGACGGACAGACCGAGCGTACGATACAGACGCTCGAAGATATGTTGAGGGCTTGTGTGCTGGAGTTCGACACTTCATGGCAGGACTCGATAGCCTTGGTGGAATTTTCTTACAACAACAGCTACCAGGCAAGTATACAGATGGCTCCTTTCGAGGCCCTCTATGGTAGGCGTTGTAGGTCACCCTTGTGTTGGGATGACATGGACCGTAAGTCGGTTGGAGGACCTGAGTTGGTTCAGGAAATGGAAGAGAAAGTTAAGGTTATCAGAACAAAGATGAAGGCAGCTCAGGATAGACAGGCAGCATATGCCAATCAGCGGCGTAGACCGTTGGAGTTTCAGTTAGGCGACAGAGTGTTTTTGAAGATCTCACCCTTCAGAGGCGTAGTACGGTTTGGGATGCGAGGGAAGTTATCCCCGAGGTATGTAGGGCCGTATGAGATCTTACAGCGTATTGGTACTCTGGCATACCGGTTGGCTTTACCGCCCTCTCTGTCTGGCATACACGACGTTTTTCATGTGTCTATGCTGAGGAAGTATGAGCCAGATCCCTCACATGTGTTGCAGCCTTCAGAGGTGCAGATTGAGTCCGATGTTTCTTATGTGGAGCGGCCTATCAGGATTTTGGATAGAGCAGACCGCAGACTTCGAACAAGGTTATTCCTATGATCAAGGTTCAGTGGGATCGTAGGGGTGTCGAGGAGGCCACGTGGGAGACAGAGCGACACATGGTGCAGCACTATCCAGAGTTATTTTCTGGTATGCGTTTATATACTGTTTTATTTCTGGTTAGTAGCATGTTTGATTTCGGGACGAAATCCTATAAGTAGGGGAGTATTGTGATATCCCCGAAATGATTATGTGATTTTAATCATTTAAGTTATATTGTGATGTTAATGTGTTAATTCATGGGATTGGATAAATTATATTGGGGAGAATTACTTCAGGGTGCATGTAACATGTATTGGGTTTTTGGGGTGTGTATTGTTGTTTTGGTAAAGCATGCAAAAGGGTAATTGAAGTATTTTGTTGAGAAAATACTATAAATATCATGTGGGGATATTTTAAATACATCGTGCTAAATCGGGACCAAAACATAACACATCAAACCACCCAACACTTAACCACCCCCCCCCAACCCATACTTTGACTCAGCATGAGCTGGCCATGCTTCCACTTGGCTCAATAATTTAACACCTTTCCAGCACTCCAAATTTCGAACCTCCTCTTCCAAAATACCATCCAGCAGCTGCTAAGCAATTTTAGGAGGAGCCCTTCCATTTCCATCACCTGGAAATCCTTCAAAAATCGGGGCAAAGTAGGGTGAGGAACTACCCTGTTTCTTTCTGGAAAAACTGGTTTGGTTCTACTTTTGAGCATGGTGAAAAACGGCATGTTAGCATATGTTTCTTGAAACCTGTGATTTAAATGCTTACATGGTGTTTTTATGAGTCTTTCTGTAATTTTCCTTAAGCATGATGCATGTTTTATGTGGAAGATTTAAGCTTGTGAAAAGTAGTGCTCAAAAATCTGGGTAAAGATTTCCTCTGTTTTTTCTGGAAAACGTGGGTTGGGAGTGTTTTTGAGGAGGTGTTATCATGCATGATAAGCTTATATATTGGAGAAACTTTGATGTAAAAACATGCTTGGTAGTTTTGTGAAACCCATGGCATGTTTAGTTGAGCACGGTTTATGTTATATGTGTTAGTTTTGATAGCATGTAAAGAGGTGCTCAAGAATTCTGGAAATGAAAATGTGCCCTATTTCCAGAAAAAGTTGATCCGGTACTTGTTTAAATGATCGATGTTTATGCATGTAGGTTTATGCTCAGGGTGTATATTTGGTTTGAATACACTCAGGGTAGTGTAGTTCAAATGCTAGCATGATGATCTTGGTATGTATGTTGTCCTACATGTTAGATTTAAGGGTATGATTATCGGTGTTAAGCAATTCTGGAAAATCGCCAAAGGAACAAGGTTGGCGATCGATCGCCAAGGAGGAGCGATCGATCGCGACGTTCCAGTGGGTTTTGGCGATCGATCGCCAATATTGGGGCGATCGATCGCTGAATGTTTTTTTTTGGTATGCGAGGCAGTAGCATCTCGCGATCGATCGGGGCTCATGGGCGATCGATCGCGAGATGATATTGAAGGATTAATTTGGTTTTTAATTTGGTTTTGCTTCCGGATTATTATGAGGTGCCTAATATTGTGTTGTGTGGCTATGTAGAACCATCCCAGGTGCCAGCACAACCGAGGAGATAAAGTCGATTGACTCCTCTATCTTTTGAAAGGTACGTAAGCGACGTACGGGCATCCCAACGGTAACATGTACTTTATGTTTGTCTTTATGACACATGATGAATGCAATGTGGTGCATTAAGATTATGATACATGTTTTTATGCATTGTTTTTGCATATGTATGTTGTGAAATATAAGAGGTGTATTTCACGAGTCAAAGTTATCTTAGTAAGGATTTTAATGGCTTACGCTAAAGTCCATTGGAAGCGATGAAGAATTCCGCTTACATGGAGTAGCAACGCTAAAGTCCATTGGAAGCGATGAAGAATTCCGCTTACATGGAGTAGCAACGCTAAAGTCCATTGGAAGCGATGAAGAATTCCGCTTACATGGAGTAGCAAGAAGCATTAAAATGTACTAATGATAAGGGCTCAGGATGAAATAAGGATTTAAGGGAAAAGGAATGTCATGACATTGCATATCCATACATTCATATAATGTGTTTCTATTATGAATTATGGTACAGGGACAACCAATGGGCGATATAAATGCTGGAAATACAGGAAGGACTTGTGTTTAAGATTTGCATTTATGCCTTACTTTCATATTATGTTAAATATGAATTGTGTTATGCTCATGTGTTGGGGGTTGTCTTTGTAGGTGCTTTTGTTGACGAGAACCAGGGCCGGGGTTGATATGCTGAGCTGTAAGGAGTGCTACAGGATTAGCATGTTAGAGTTTTTGTATAGCTTCTACTGAGTAGAGTAAGACTATGATGTAGTACCTTTGTAGGAAGTACGTCTTTCCTTTTGGAACATTTTGGTACTGTAATCTCTAAAGCTCAGGTTAATCAACACGGCACATTACTCTGATATAATCACATGTATGTTTAGTTCTCTAAATTGCACCTAAATATCTTGATGTGATAACGGGGTCTCACACGATCATCTACTCCCGGACTGAAGAGGAACACGTAAAGCACTTGAGGACAGTGCTCCAGATCCTTAGGGATCATCAGTTATATGCAAAGCTCAGTAAGTGCGAATTCTGGTTGAGCAGTGTGGTATTCTTGGGCCATGTTATATCTAGCAGTGGGATATCTGTGGATCCCAGGAAGATTGAAGCTGTTATGGAGTGGGCTGCACCCACTTCTGTGCCCGAGATACGGAGCTTCGTTGGTTAGCGGGTTATTACCGACGTTTCGTCGAGGGATTTTCTAATATTGCTAAGCCATTGACACAGCTGACTCAGAAAGGAGTCTCATTCTATTGGTCTGAAGCTTGTGAGGAGAGCTTCCAAGAACTGAAGCGTCGTTTGACTACGACACCTGTTTTGGTGATTCCTTCTGAGAATAAAAGGTTTGCTTTGTACACGGATGCATCATTGCAGGGTTTGGGCTGTGTATTGATGCAGGAGAAGCACGTGGTGGCTTATGCTTCGAGACAGTTGAAGCCTCATGAGACCAGATACCCAGTCCATGATCTGGAACTGGCGGCCATCATTTTCGCCTTGAAGATTTGGCGTCATTATCTTTATGGTACGACATTTACCATCTATACGGACCATAAGAGCCTGAAGTTCCTATTCACTCAGGCTGAACTGAATATGCGTCAAAGAAGATGGATGGATTTGCTCAAGGATTATGACTGTGAGATTGAGTACCATTCTGGTAAAGCAAATTTGATAGCAGACGCCTTAAGTCGGAAGGTGAAGAGTACTGCTGAGGACGCTATGTGTTTATCCGCTATGATGACTTCTTATTGCCATATGGGCTATGATTTCGATGTGGACACGTCGCCAGTGCGAGTGTCGACCTTGTTGGCTGAGCCAGACATATTTGAGACTATCAGGAAAGCCCAGAGGTCAGATGATGAGGTTCAGAGATGGTCATCGATAGTACTTCAAGGGCAGCCATCAAAGTTCAGAGTGGCAGAAGATGATTCCTTGAGACTGGGCAACCGATGGGTAGTCCCAGATGCACCAGAGTTGCGTAGAGGAATATTGGAGCGAGCTCACAGTAGTCGGTTCAGTATCCACCCAGGAGGAAGGAAGATGTACAAGGATCTATGCGGTCAATTCTGGTGGAGACGCATGAAGCGTGATGTGATCACTTTTGTTAAAAGATATTTGATCTGCCAACAGGTAAAGGCAGAGAGACAGAGGCCTGGTGGCGAGCTGAAGAGCTTAGAGGTACCCGAATGGAAGTGGGAGCATATCTCTATGGACTTTGTGACCCACTTGCCGAGGACGGCCTCAGGATTTGATGCGATCTGGGTGATCGTGGATAGGCTGACGAAGGTAGCTCATTTCATCCCCTACTGTATGACTTTCACATACCTAAAGATGGCCCAATTGTATGTACGGGATGTGGTGAGGTTACATGGGATTCCAGTCTCGATTGTGTCTGATAGAGATCCAAGGTTTACTTCACATTTCTGGGAGGGTCTCCAGGCAGCTTTGGGCACAGAAGTGAGACTGAGTACAGCTTATCACCCTCAGACAGATGGCCAGACAGAGCGTACCATACAGACGCTCGAAGATATGTTGAGGGCTTGTGTGTTAGAGCTTGATACTCCATGGCAGGATGCGGTGCCATTGGTGGAGTTCTCCTATAATAACAGCTATCAGGCGAGCATTCAAATGGCCCCTTTTGAAGCTCTTTATGGTCGACGCTATAGGTCACCGCTGTATTGGGAGGACTTGACGAGTAAAGCGGTCGGAGGACCGGATATGATTAAGGACATTGTGATGACCAGGGATTATATGTGTTAATCCCGTAGTGTTAATAATCCCTAAAGTGGTTTACGTGGCAAGGTGGGTTTAATCGAGGTATTGGGCCTTCTGGGCTCGTTTATTTGGGTAGTTGGGATCGTTGGATCCAGAGGTTGAGATTGTATTCACATTACGGTGTAAAACCTAAGAGTTGGGTTTTTGATGTGTCTCGGAATCTCGGGTGCTGGGTGAGCACCGGTAGGGGATTTTGGAGTTAGAGAGAGAGTTTTTGAAAACAGATGATTTTTAAGGAATCATGATGTATTTGTGGGGCTATTAATTTTTCGGGGTATTTTTGCTATAAATACCAATTGAACCCAAAATTTGTCATAAATTTCATTTCAGCCCCCAACTCCTCCTCTCTCCCGCGCGCGACCCCTTTCCCGATCTCCCCTGCCTCCGCGCGCAAAAGCGGTGCGCCCGCCGCCGTCCGGCCGCCGCTCGCCGCGTGCGACCTATCACCGTCTTCGTCTCGACGAGGCGCTTCTTTCCCCTCCATCAATTCGAGGTTTCGTCGCGTCCTGGAGTCGAATTTGGCAGAAAGGCGTCGATCCCCAAAAGTTAGGGTTCATCGATTTTGAACGATTTTGCTTCCGATTTTCGTTGGCACATCATTCCTCGGGGCATGGAACTCGAGCAAGGCTTGGCTCGGACTTCGGAGATTTAAGGTACGTGCGACGTACGAGCATTACTATATATATGTGAAATGCATAAGGTATTTTTGATTTCATTGAATGTTTTGCGTATGGTTATACATATATGTTGATATAGCCAAGGAATGACCCAAATCTTGATATCGCCGCTTGTAGCGTGCGTGACACTAGAGTAGGATGACTCTTACATGATATAAGGGGTACTGGGTTTATATGACTATATTATGAGACATTTGAGATGTCTAGGTTTGTAGAATCATGCATTCTTCGTAAGACATTTGAGATGTCTAGGTTCGTAGAATCATGTATTCATTATGAGACATTTGAGATGTCTAGGTTCATAGACTCATGTTTTCATTATAAGACATATGAGATGTCTAAGTATAATGGAAAGCAAGGTTATGAAATCAATATTAGATATTGATATATCTATTTTTGCATGTATATGAACTTGGAATCATTCATTATTGATATTGTAAATCAGGCATGCGATGTGTAAATCAATGTGTTGATTTACTGATTTATGAGATTTGATGAGTTTGATGTTGTGAGAACAGGGACAGTACACGGAATCCCGGATGAGGATGTTGCCATCCAGGGAGTATCATTTAAATTCATTAGCATTTACCTTTGTTGTAAATTATGAATTTCATTATTATGATTATGGGATTTTGTGTATTGGTATGCTCACCCCGTTGGGGGCTGTCTCTGTTGGGACAGGTGGACAGGTACATCGATGGCTATGGAGCTGAGCTCGAGCTGTTGATTTGAGGTACTCCCAGGATCGTGGTACCAGGGCTTGATGGAGCACGGTATCGTATAGAGTACCTATATATACACCTGAGGATTTATACATATTCATGATGCTCGCATGTGAGCACGATTATACTTGTATATGGATTGTATATAAAGGCATGAGCCTTTCTCTCTTTCATTTAAGGTTGCATGCAATTAGGTTGAATTGCTAGAATGATATGAGAGTCATTGGTGTATTATGTGGGTGTTGGAACCCACTTTTGTTGACATATGTGTGGTGTCTTCCCTGGCTGGGAATCTACTTGTATTACTGCTTTCTGTTGAGTATTATGTGTTCCCTGGCCGGGAATTTTGTTATGTGTTGTACTCTTTTTTTGGGATAGCTCTATTTATGGGGAGACTCTGCCCAAATTTTTATAAAAGTTTACAATGTGAAAAGTGGCACCAAGGGGTTGGTAAAGGGCAAACATATGAGTCTTTCATTGACAGGCAATGATTAAGTATCATCAGAGCTTCCCGATTGACATTTTATAGAAAGCATGTACCACACATAGTGGTTAATACACTAATCAAGGTTTAAGGGCTTGGGGTCCTTACATTAGTGGTATCAGAGCAGTGGTTGCTCATTGGGGCTGTTAAGGGCCTAGGAAGTTATTGATAGCACATATTTATGCATGATGGCATTAATGTTGTATGACATAGCAAATTGTTTATGTGCTCTTATGATATGAAAAGTGGTATTGCTAACCATTGTGGTTGCAGGAATCGTGTGGAACACGATAGGATGACATTTATAGGGATGTCTGGCACTCCGTGTGTTATGTGCCAAGGAAGCTGGTTTTAAGAAAATCAGATAAAGGGATATTTCCGAGGTAACATGTATTTTACGTTGTCTTGTTGACACATGATGAATGCAAAGTGGTGCATTGAGGTTATGATATATGTTATTGTGCATTGTTTTTGCATATGCATGTTATGAAATATAAGAGGTGTATTTCTTGAGTCAAAGTTATCTTAGTAAGGATTTTAATGGCTTATGCTAAAGTCCATATGAAGCGATGAAGAGTCCCGCTTATATGGAGTAGCAATGCTAAAGTCCATATGAAGCGATGAAGAGTCCCGCTTATATGGAGTAGCAACGCTAAAGTCCATTGGAAGCGATGAAGAGTTCCGCTTACATGGAGTAGCAACGCTAAAGTCCAGTGGAAGCGAGGAAGAATTCCGCTTTCCTGGAGTAGCAAGAAGCATTAAAATGTACTAATGATAAGGGCTCAGGATGAAATAAGGATTTAAGGAAAAAGAATGTCATGACATTGCATATCCATACATTCATATAATGCGTTTTTATTATGTATTGAATGTTGATGCATAGCGTATATGGCTATTGTTGTTAACCCTGATGGTTGCAGGTTACAGGAAATAAGGAATACGAAAAGGAATGATGATTATACATATGTACGGGCATCCCAAGGGCAACATGTATTATGTGGTTAGTCATTTAACACAAGGTAAATCAAGGTATGCATAAGATAGTGCATTATGATATGATACATGTTGATACGCATCGTTTTGCATATGTATATTGTGAAATATAAAGTGAGGATTTCAATGCTTACACTAAAGTCCATATGAAGCGAGGAAGGATTCCGCTTATATGGAGTGGTGAGAAGCATTGAAATGCACTGATATTTCACGAGTCCAGGTTATCCTAGTGAGGATTTCAATGCTTGCGCTAAGGTCCATATGAAGCGAGGAAGGATTCCGCTTATATGGAGTAGTGAGAAGCATTGAAATACACTACTGATAAGTGACTCGATTCGAGGTTTATTTATAGCGATGGTTCATTCCGCTATATCTATTGGCGATGGTTCATTCCGCCAGGTGTATTTATAGCGATGGTTCTTTCCGCTATATCTATTGGCGATGGTTCATTCCGCCAGGTGTATTTATAGCGACGGTTCATTCCGCTATATTGATTGGCGATGGTTCATTCCGCCAGGTATATTGATAGCGATGCCTCTTTCCGCTACTTTGTGGACGATGATTCATGCTCAGGGTATAGCGAGGTTTCATGCCACTTATTATCTGACGAGGTGTCATACCGTCGATTCTATAGCGAGGGATCTTGCCGCTATGTACTCAGCACAGGATTTTTGCCGCCTTCGAGCGATGGGTGCTGATTACGCACTATTATTGAGCGACGGAGACAGGTATGACGCTATATCACTAGCGATGAGGTATGAGATATTGCTATTTTATTAGCTTTATTGTAGCTGGCATGCATTGATATACATGTTTTATTATGCCTATTTTACTAGCATGATAGTGGATGACATACGCTGATGTACATGTATCGTCACTAGTGGGCAATGTTTTAGATGCCATGAGTTGGCATGTGTCGTCACGGGATGACGATGAAGATGGTGTAGGAGATGTCTTATTAGACATGCATCATCGTTACGATGATCGATGCGTTGAGTATACGTATTCTGTGGTATGCCTTGGGTGCCAGTACCGAGCACAAGGTGGTGTGTGCGACACCGATTGACGTGACCCTTATACCGAGCGGGTTGCTCGAGGAATGGATGGATGCGCTGTACATGGGATTGTACCGCAGCTTACGATTGGGGCGATCATATTACGAGTGGTGATACCCTAGAAGTATGCTCGTTGGATTGGCTTTTTGGCCATGTTTTTGACGATAGGAGTAATCGTGGAGGAAATTACTCGCTTTCTGTCGATGTGACATGTGATAGACATGATCACACCACCCTTGAGGGTGTAGGATGGGTCCTAAGGGAGTAGGATCAGGTTATGTTAAGTACATAGGGACATTGGAGTGTCCAGGGTGTATCGGCATTGAGGAATGTTGGATAAAGACTCACTACTCTATTGAGTTTTCTTCCCATAGTATGTTATACCATGTGGAAACGTCCGTCTTATTGGTAGGTTTGAGGTAAACCTAAAGAGGCAGAGACTAGGTTGTCTGCCGCGTGTGTGTAGCACCATGATGGGCTTGCTAGAGCCGTTACACTGCTCGTTGGAACCAAGTTTGGCAAATCGTAAGGTGATGCGATGTGGATTGTGGTGGACTCTAGTAGTCACCATGTCATTGAGGTTGAGGCTGAGGTTGTGCATGCCTCACTGAAACGTGTGATGTTGGAGTACCAACAAGAGAGTCATCAGGTTGTTATTGACTCAATCTAAAGGAACCCGTGTATTGGGATACAATGGGTATTATTGTATCCAGTTTTTCCGAACAATGGTTCGAGACTTGTGGATCTCGAGTTCGATGGTACTTCCCTTGCGAGGAAGGAGGTAGTAATACATGTCCTACCGAGACAGAATTTGTAACTTGCTATCCTCTTGCTTAGCAGGCAAAGATTTACCTACGCGGAAAGGATGATTCATTCGGATCGTTATACCTATTTGGGAATCTTTGAAAGATTCGGTAAGTTGGTACAAGTGGTGTTGATTTTGGGAATCACACCGTGTATTGTTAATCGTCGATTTTCATCCTCCACTGAGTAAGGAATGACTCAGAATTGACGGTTGTGTTTGGGGCTTAGGGATATGTGGTAGATACCCGAGCCGAGTGCATTGAGTATGCATGTGATATCAGTGCTTAGGCAGGTATACCGGTGAGTATACGGATGCCAGTTATTGATTTCCTCTCTGTTAAGTGCATAGAGTTATGCTATTTGAGGATGGTTAAATCCCTGATGAGAGATATGGAACACCTTGAGATGGGGAATCTCCATGGCGCGATGATTATGAGGGATAATCGTGAAAATAGTTGACTCCCTTGAGGAGGGATTTTCTTGCGAGGGTTAAGGTACTTCCCTTGTTGGTGTTTTCCTTCGAGTTATGCGACAGCCTTCCCAAGTTTGGATTGTTAAATCCGAGGATTTTCAAGGGATGGCAGGATTTCGGATTGGTTGAGTGTCGCTGACGACACAAGCGTTGAGGATGCAATGGGTTTATTGCATGCCCCTTAAGAATTTTAAACTCTGCGGAGTCTCGGTTGTTATTTATGATTAGGACGTGATTCTTGGAACATCCGTAGGTGGACATCTTGCGAGATGTCTTTTGTTTGAATTTGTGGCCGTGAGTTGCCCAAATTAAGTTGCAATGAGGCGACTACTCCTTCGATGGAGGAAGTTTGAAAGTGGAAACCAGGTTTGGTATGTGTACACCGTGGTTGTACTAGTGTTTCCCCTCGTAATGATGTATGTTAGACATCGTGAGTCTTGATAGAGATGTCATGGAATGATATCTACGATAGAATCAAGAGCGATTCGAATCCTTGCAGTTTCAGTTGACTAACTGCTTTTGGACTGTTAGCGTTGAGTTGTGCTGACGCTCTTTGACGTTATGATGGATTTGGAAGTCTATTCCACTCCAGAGTTTGACACGAGGTCAACGTTCTTACGGTTGAGGTGTCATTCAGGATGTGTTCGTACTGTTGTATTAAAACGAAGGACGACTGTCTGATCTACAGTCGTAAGTATCAGTTGTTTCGCAGTCATGAGAGGCTGATTTTTGGGATGACCCGCATCGAGGTACGTTTTACCTCTTGGGTGATATGTTGGTTTTGGTATGTCGCTCTGTTTTAGAGTTTGATGAGAGGTAAGTATCCTCGCGTTTATTAAGACGATTCTGATATGGTCAGGAATCGAGGTTATGGCTTCATGTTGTTGTGTAGCCTGGGTGTTACGTGATACACCAGTGCTAATTTCGAGGACGAAATTCTTTTAGTGGGGGATATTGTGATGACCAGGGATTATAGGTGTTAATCCCGTAGTGTTAATAATCCCTAAAGTGGTTTACGTGGCAAGGTGGGTTTAATCGAGGTATTGGGCCTTCTGGGCTCGTTTATTTGGGTAGTTGGGATCGTTGGATCCAGAGGTTGAGATTGTATTCACATTACGGTGTAAAACCTAAGAGTTGGGTTTTTGATGTGTCTCGGAATCTCGGGTGCTGGGTGAGCACCGGTAGGGGATTTTGGAGTTAGAGAGAGAGTTTTTGAAAACAGATGATTTTTAAGGAATCATGATGTATTTGTGGGGCTATTAATTTTTCGGGGTATTTTTGCTATAAATACCAATTGAACCCAAAATTTGTCATAAATTTCATTTCAGCCCCCAACTCCTCCTCTCTCCCGCGCGCGACCCCTTTCCCGATCTCCCCTGCCTCCGCGCGCAAAAGCGGTGCGCCCGCCGCCGTCCGGCCGCCGCTCGCCGCGTGCGACCTATCACCGTCTTCGTCTCGACGAGGCGCTTCTTTCCCCTCCATCAATTCGAGGTTTCGTCGCGTCCTGGAGTCGAATTTGGCAGAAAGGCGTCGATCCCCAAAAGTTAGGGTTCATCGATTTTGAACGATTTTGCTTCCGATTTTCGTTGGCACATCATTCCTCGGGGCATGGAACTCGAGCAAGGCTTGGCTCGGACTTCGGAGATTTAAGGTACGTGCGACGTACGAGCATTACTATATATATGTGAAATGCATAAGGTATTTTTGATTTCATTGAATGTTTTGCGTATGGTTATACATATATGTTGATATAGCCAAGGAATGACCCAAATCTTGATATCGCCGCTTGTAGCGTGCGTGACACTAGAGTAGGATGACTCTTACATGATATAAGGGGTACTGGGTTTATATGACTATATTATGAGACATTTGAGATGTCTAGGTTTGTAGAATCATGCATTCTTCGTAAGACATTTGAGATGTCTAGGTTCGTAGAATCATGTATTCATTATGAGACATTTGAGATGTCTAGGTTCATAGACTCATGTTTTCATTATAAGACATATGAGATGTCTAAGTATAATGGAAAGCAAGGTTATGAAATCAATATTAGATATTGATATATCTATTTTTGCATGTATATGAACTTGGAATCATTCATTATTGATATTGTAAATCAGGCATGCGATGTGTAAATCAATGTGTTGATTTACTGATTTATGAGATTTGATGAGTTTGATGTTGTGAGAACAGGGACAGTACACGGAATCCCGGATGAGGATGTTGCCATCCAGGGAGTATCATTTAAATTCATTAGCATTTACCTTTGTTGTAAATTATGAATTTCATTATTATGATTATGGGATTTTGTGTATTGGTATGCTCACCCCGTTGGGGGCTGTCTCTGTTGGGACAGGTGGACAGGTACATCGATGGCTATGGAGCTGAGCTCGAGCTGTTGATTTGAGGTACTCCCAGGATCGTGGTACCAGGGCTTGATGGAGCACGGTATCGTATAGAGTACCTATATATACACCTGAGGATTTATACATATTCATGATGCTCGCATGTGAGCACGATTATACTTGTATATGGATTGTATATAAAGGCATGAGCCTTTCTCTCTTTCATTTAAGGTTGCATGCAATTAGGTTGAATTGCTAGAATGATATGAGAGTCATTGGTGTATTATGTGGGTGTTGGAACCCACTTTTGTTGACATATGTGTGGTGTCTTCCCTGGCTGGGAATCTACTTGTATTACTGCTTTCTGTTGAGTATTATGTGTTCCCTGGCCGGGAATTTTGTTATGTGTTGTACTCTTTTTTTGGGATAGCTCTATTTATGGGGAGACTCTGCCCAAATTTTTATAAAAGTTTACAATGTGAAAAGTGGCACCAAGGGGTTGGTAAAGGGCAAACATATGAGTCTTTCATTGACAGGCAATGATTAAGTATCATCAGAGCTTCCCGATTGACATTTTATAGAAAGCATGTACCACACATAGTGGTTAATACACTAATCAAGGTTTAAGGGCTTGGGGTCCTTACAGACATGGAAGAAAAGATTAAGATGATACGCTTAAAGATGAAAGCGGCCCAAGATAGGCAAGCGGCCTATGCCAATAAGCGGCGACGACCGCTAGAATTCCAAGTAGGAGACAAGGTTTTCTTGAAAATCTCACCCTTCAGGGGTGTAGTCCGTTTTGGTATGCGGGGAAAGTTATCTCCGAGACATGTCGGACCGTATGAGGTGTTGCAGCGTATTGGTAAATTGGCTTACCGTTTGGCTCTACCGTCGTCTTTATCTGGGATTCATGATGTTTTTCACGTTTCTATGCTACGGAAGTATGAGCCAGACCCGTCTCATGTGTTACAGCCTACTGAAGTGCAGTTGGACTCAGATGTATCCTACGTTGAACGACCGGTCAGAATTCTGGATCGTGAGGATCACAGATTACTAAGTAAGGTTATACCGATGGTCAAAGTTCAGTGGGATCGTCGGGGTGTCGAGGAGGCTACGTGGGAGACGGAACAACATATGGTGCAGCATTACCCGGAACTATTTTCTGGTATGATTTATGTTTAGTTTCTTTATGGGTAAGTGCATGTGATTTCGAGGACGAAATCTTATAAGTAAGGGAGTATTGTGACGCCCCGAAATTGATTAATTACAATTAAGGCATTAATTATGTTTATATGATGAATTATGTGGTAATTGATTTATGTGTTGGGTAATAAGATGTTAACATGATTTAATTGTGTTGATTATTAATTATGAGGAAGATGTGAATTTAGAGGAAGTTTGTTGCATTTTATTAAATGCTTATAAAATACCATGTTTGGGTATTTTATACATCATGTTAACTTTGGGGTACAATTTTTATATTAACCTTTATAGCCATCTTTCCCCACTATACCCACCTTTTCACCACTTTACCAATCACTCATTTAACCCCCCAAATTTCATCCCTCAACCCTAACCCCACACCATTTTCGAAATCTAGCAAAACAGGGAGGAGGAATCTTCACAAAGACTTTGTTTGTGAGATTTATTGAAGGATTTGGAATCCTTAAGAGGTATGGAGCCATTCCTAAAGTTTTTATGATGTTTGGTGTTGAGCTGGGTTAGCTTTTGATGTTTTTATGTGGGTTGTTTTGGGGTATATGTTATTTATGGTTGGGGTATGATTTTTGAAGTGTTTTATGTGGGTCTTTGTGAGTTATGATGATATTGATGTTGTAGGAAAGTTTGGGTTTGTAAAGAATGAAGTGGAGCTTGAAAAATGCTCATTAATGGCGATTTTTCGTGGCTCAGTACTCGGCGATCGATCGCCCATTTTTGGCGATCGATCGTGAGCCTCCAGTGCGCGCCAGTAGCATTTGGCGATCGATCGCCACTTTTGGGCGATCGATCGGCGAGCTGGCGATCGATCGCGCCAAAAGCGGCGATCGATCGCCGAAGACTCAAAATTTCAGCAACGGGCAGTGTGATCTCGCGATCGATCGGGACAACCCAGCGATCGATCGCGAGACACATAATTATTTGTTTTGATGTTTTTTGTGGGGTTTTTGGATATGGAACTATAATTAGCTTCTAATATCAATTTATATGGTTATGTAGAACCATCCCAGGTACCAACAACTTCACGGAGATAAAGTTCTACAACTCCTCTATCTTTTGGAATTAAGGTACGTAAGAAGCGTACGGGCATCAGACGGTAACACACTTCTAAACTATGACTATGCATTGATTGCATAATTATTCATGATGTCTATGATGATGATTATGATAAGTAAGTTTGTGATGATGATGTTATGATAAATAAAGATGATATGACGTTTACGATGATGATTATGATAAGATGATGTCTATATGACAATGATGCTTATAAGATGATGATGTTTACAAGATGAGGATGTTTAAAAGATGACGATGTTTATGTTATGATGATGATGATGTATGTTTAACTATGTTATTAAGAATGGTTGAATGTCCGGTGGTTATTATGGCTAAGCGAGGAAGGTACTTGCCGCTCACATAACTAGCGAGGGGATACATCCGCTATCAAGGCGTAGCGAGGGGTATCACAATTTCCTCTTTATGTAGAGCGAGGGGGCCAATTGTGCCGCTGTCGTAATAGAATTAGGATAGTCTCATTTCTAATTAACATTGTTGATTAAGAGCATATAAGTGAAGTACGATTTTAATCAATTATGTCAAGAACTAATGATTACATGCATGATTATGAAACAGGGACAACCAAAGAGGGTTAATAAATTAACCAGGAAGTATATGTTACCAATTACTTTCATGCATTTATTTATATGTCATTACCTTGTGATGTTAAGTAACGATGTATATGCTCATGATGGGTTGTTCCTGTAGGTACACTTTTGGACTAAAGGACTAAGGGCCGGGTTGAGGCTGTGAGCTATGAGGAGCATGAAAGAAGTTAGGATACATGATTTTTGGATAGTCTCTACTCTAGGAGTAGTGTAATTCTATCGCCTTAACATTCATTTTGAGAATGTAATTAATTAGCTGTTGAAATTTTATTTTGGCCTGTAATCTTCTTAGCTCAAGCTACAACCGGAACCCTTAAGAGGTTATGAATGCATGTCCAGTCCATTATACGTGTATTATGATGTTAAGGTAGGAAGACCCTACATTAATCACAACACTCACATACTCTTAAGTATCAACATTTCCACATTACTTCACCCAACTATTATCTGTCATAGGACAAATACAAAATAAACTCGTTAGTATTTCTCAAATTTAGTAACATAACACGTACCTTGTCATTTACGCATTTCAATATTCATAATGTTTCTGTCATCAAACATTAATTCCCCGCATCAGAAGTTTCTCACAGTTCTATACACAACATGCTACTGCACACTATCGCATAGGGTGATTGAAATTTAACATAAGAATCAATTGCATGCTTCAATGACGCAATTTATATCAATCTTTAACTCATCCTCGAAACATAAAAATTCATTAATCATGAATGTTCACAATGATCACATGTCCACACACGACATTCGTAGTAATCACGCGTCATACCGCGACATACTCATGTCATCCCGTGACACGCTCATAAACTCATGTCTATCTGATTGTATTTCATTCAACATAATAGGTGATTAATCAATTATTAATCCTACCACATACAAAACTAGCATGCTTTCACAACAATAATTATCATCACAAAATGATTAACATCTATTTTCAATATCTCATCACTACACACCGTAGATATGAGAGTGTTATCACAGAGGTTACACTCCTTCTTGCCTCGTTACCGCAACAAAAATATGATTATGACACATCTAGGTTTCACTTCAATTCCATTATCAACTTTTCTACATGTACATGATTTCAAAATCAATATAATTCAACAAAATAACTCGAATCAACATATATCAATATGTTTAACCAACTAAAACGGTTTACCTCGATACTTCATCCTCCTGGATCGATCCAATATCCTCTTGGGCCTAAATCACATATACCCAATGAGCAATAATATAACTGTACATAGCACAACTTCTATTGCCATCTGCAATCAAAGCATCATCAATACTCATTGCTAACACAATTGCGGTACAACAGCATTCATCGCTAATCACAATAGCGGTACTAAAAATATTCATTGCTAATACAATAGCAATGCATCAATCTTCATCGCCCTACGGCGGTACATAATACTCATCGCCACTACTAGCATACATATAATATCCATAATCACAATGAATATACATTCTTAAAACTACAAGATGTAATAACACTTACTGTACACAGTTGATCCACACTTGATCCTTTAAATTTTCCCTGCTCTCAACATAAATATTCCACAAAATATGATTTCATATCAATAAGCAAATTGATATACTCATCATGTAGGGTCTTCCTACCTTAACATCATCTTATTACACAATTTATGGACTAAACATGCATTAATAACGTCTTAGGGTTCCGGTTGTAGCTTTAAGCTAATAAGATTTCAGGCCAACAATGAAATTTACATTCACAATAATGAATGTTAAAACGATAGAATTATACTACTCCTAGAGTAGAGACTATCCAAAAGTCCTGTATCCTATCTTCTTTCATGCTCCTTTTAGCTCACTGCCTCAACCCGACCCTTAGCCCTTCGGTCCAAAAGTGTACCTACAGGAACAACCCATCATGAGCATGTACATCGTTACTTAACATCATAAGGCAATGGCATATAAATAAATGCATGAAAAATAATTGGTAACATATACTTCCTGGTTAATTGCATTAACCCTCTTTGGTTGTCCCTAATCATTGCCATGCATATAATCATTAATTCTTGTCGTGAATGATTAAAATCATCGTTTTATAAATATCATCATCTTATAACATCATCATCATATAAGCATCATCATCTTATCGTATCATCATCTTATAACATCCTCATCGTATAACATCATCATCTTATAACATCATCATCTCATAACATCATCATCATATAAGCATCATCATCTTATAGTATCATCATCTCATAACATCATCATCTTATAACATCATTATCTTATAACATCATCATCATATAAGCATCATCATCTTATAGTATCATCATCTTATAACATCATCATCTTATAACATCATCATCGTATAAGCATCATAACAAAATATAATAGTAAATGTACGAAGTCTTGGTTAAGTAAACTTGCTGGTTATTCGTTAACTTCTTTTTGTTGACCCTGATTTACCTTCATGCATATGGGCATCTTACCCCGTGGCATCTTACCACACAATAACATCGTATGGCCTCTTACCATATGGGCATCTTACCCCGTGGCATCTTACCACATAGTAACATCGTATGACCTCTTACCATATGGGCATCTTACCCCGTGGCATCTTACCACATAATAACATTGTATGGCCTCTTACCATATGGGCATCTTACCCCGTGGCATCTTACCACATAATAACATTGTATGGCATCTTACCATATGGGCATCTTACCCTTTTATAAACATCGTATAACATTATTATGAACTTACTTATCATATCATCTTCATAAACATCATCATCTTAAACTTATTTATCACAATCATCATCATCATAAACTTACTTATCACAATCATCATCATAAACATCATCATCATAACTTACGTATCACAATCATCATCATAAACATCATCATCATAACTTACGTATCACAATCATCATCATAAACATCATAAATACTTATGCAATCAATGCATAGTCATAATTAGGAGTGTGTTACCGTCCGATGCCCGTACGCTTCTTACGTACCTTAATTCCAAAAGTGGAGAAATTGAAGAACTCTATCTTCTCGATGTTGTTGGCACCTGGGATGGTTCCACACAACCATACAAATCGATATTAGAAGCTAAACAATAGCCAAATACCAAAAATTCAACAAAAATCATCATTTTCCATGTTTTACACAGTGGCGATCGTTCGCTACTTGAGGCGATCGGTCGCCTCGCTCTTTTGCCTTGCGGCGATCGATCGCTTAATTTTAGGCGATCGATCGCCTGATACGTGAAATGGCTACTGGCCATCGGCGATCGATCGCCTCTTTTCAGGCGATCGATCGCCACCTGCTGGTGCGCGATTTTTCGCCATTTTTGTGCATTTTCCAAGCTCAATCCCATACCATACAAACCCAAACTTTTCAACAACACTAACATCATCATAACTCATAAAAACCCACATAAAACACTTCAAAAATTATACCTCAACCATAAACATCATACACCCAAACAAACCCATTTCAAAACCCTCCAAAACCATATCAAACTCAAATAAAACTTTACAAAAACAACAAGGAGGTATCCATACCTCTTGGGGACTCCAAATCTCCCAACAATTTCCACTAATCAAGTTTTTGGAAGGATTCCTCTTCTTCTTTAAGCCCAAAAACGAAAATGGAAGGGTTTTGGGTTGGGAAGGGATTTTGGGGATTTTAAGAGTGATGGGTTAAAAATGAATGAAGTGGGTTGGGTATAGTGGGGTATGGGTTAATTAAATTATACCCAATAATTAACATGATGTATAAATTACCCCAACATGGTATTTTAAAAGCATTTTTTACAAAAATGCAACCAACTTCATTAAATCCATACTTTTCTCATAATTAAAATCAACACAATTAAATCATGTTAACACTTCATTTTCTATCATTCATAACATGCACCTTGAAACGTAGCTCCCGGGTCATGCCTATCATGTGACTAAGCATTTCATCGTGAAAATTAATTTCAACACGTAAATCAATTATCCACATAATTGATCACATAAACATAATTAATTCCTTAATTGCAATTAATCATTTCGGGGACATCACACATCATCAACAGAATAGCTGAATGAGGCGTCGCTATATATATATAATCGACGGCAAGAACCATGGCCATGGAATCAGCGGAATGCACAATCGCTAAACACATGTCTGGCGGCATGAGCCATCGCCAATAACATAGCGGAAAGAGACATCGCTATACACGTACCTGGCGGAATAACCATCGCCTATAATATAGCGACATGAACCATCGCTTGATATACCTGGCGGCATGAATCATCGCCAATAAGATAGCGGAAGGAGGCATTGCTATACACGCACCTGGCGGCATGAACCATCGCCAATCAATATAGCGGAATGAGACATCGCTATCAATATACCTGGCGGCATGAACCATCGCCAACCAATATAGCGGAATGAGACATCGCTATCAATATCAATAATGTGGTTGTTCCGATCTTGTTATATCAGCTGAATTTTAGGACCCCTCGTTTCGACATATAGCGGCATCATATGATATCCCTCGCTTCGACAATGACAGTGGCATGTACATCGCTTCGACATGACAGCGACAAATATCATATTACCATCGCTTCATATGACAGCGGCAAGTATCTCCCTCGCTCGAATATAACAACCACCGGAACTTCTACTAGCTCCATGTACCTGCATCCAGGTTAATACAACAGTTCACAAATCCTACTACGTCATATCGGCGGCTCAATAATATCCCTCGCTTCGATAATGATAGCGGCATGTACATCGCTTCGACATGACATCGACAAATATTATGATCCATCGCTGATGATATACCCGTAGTAGGACGCTAATGTAACACATTGCGTATTCAATAACAATTGAAATCATACCACAATATTCCATTGTCTGCTGTCAATCATTCCTGTCCTTAGACAGCACATCATGTTTCCCACTTCCTGATTTTCCTACAAAATCAGATTCCTTAGCACATAACATATGGAGTGCCAGACATTACCGTTAATGTCATCCCATCGCACTCTACACGATTCCTGCAACCACAATGATTAGTACTACCATTTTCCATATCGTAAAAGCTTATAAGCAATTAGTTGTGTCACACAACATTAATACCATCATTATAAATATGTGCTACCAATTCCTATCAACAAGTTCCTAGGCCCTCAACAGTCCCAATGAGCAACCACTGTTCTGATACCACTAATGTAAGACCCCAACACCTGAACTCGTCATTAGTTCATTTATGACGTCGTATGCGTATAAATTTTTCATTTTCTTTTCATTCTTTGAAAAGAATCATTTCATGTTCCCATAATCCCATGACATAAATAATGTTCAACATTATATGTTCATCTCTATCAACAGATAGTCTAAAAGATTTCGCCCATTAACATACCCCTTACACCACTCTTTACATTGTGGGTTATTTTTATAAAAATTTGGGCAGAGTCTCCCCATAAACTGAGCTATCCGGAAATAAAAACACATCACATAACGTAACTCCCGACCAGGGACAACACAATACTAAACAGAATACAGAAACACTAAGTGAATTCCCAGCCACGGAAGGCACCACACTAATAAGACAACAAAAGTGGGTTTCAACACCCTTATCCAGTCCATATACAGATACAAGTGCTCACAGAAGAGCAACGAATAACGGATATTCATCCGGATGCATAATTAGTATATATACCAACCGCTCAATCTCGTATATCGGCTCAATCTCATACTACGCTTCTGGAAGCATCATCCAACAAGGTTCGAGCCTAGCACCCCAAGGCAGCATCGTACCTGTTGTACCTGTTTCAACGGAAACAGCCCCCACACAGGGTGAGCACACTCCCACTCAATATTCAATCACAAATCAGCATACAAAATCATAATGTAATAATTTAGATTATTCAAAACTCATAAAATATACTCCCTGTACAATTCCGAATTTGTATAGCTTCCACACACTGTTCCTGTTTCAAATTCACGCACCTTCATAATGTCAAGTTTAGTATTATCACTGAAAATGTGATACTCAACAACGCTTATGAATTCAATACAACGACAATATATTATTTATGCTCAAACATAAATAGTTCAATATCAATGTAAACCTGGTTATCCCAATGTAAACCTGGTTATCCCACCATCTCATTCTCGATACTTTCTCATATCGCTCATGCCCACGGCATCACTACTCAACAAGTATAATCGGATCACGTACTACTACGTGTCCCCCATAACTAGTATATGAAACTCAATTATTAAAGTCAAACACTTACCTGAAACATCATATTCAAAATTGCATGTATACATGAATGTATAGATACTAGATATACCTACTCGTACGTCACCACGTACCTTATAGTAGACAACATGAACAAGCTATCATCAACGTCCAAAGTCTCCTGTAGAGTCTATATCGAATATCAATTCAATATTAGCTCATAATCCAAGCAATGAATATCCATCAATAGTTCTTACTTTCATTTTCATATCACAAATCAAAAACTCAATATTATGAATCAAATCATAATCAATACTTTGATGCACACATCTTCACATGAATCATGATATTTCATTGGTGATGCAAAACCCCATTTTCTCCCATCATCCGCTACATCACACACATGATGCAGGATACACACACCCATACGTGCAAGATCACCCCCAACTCACATAGTAGTTCACTAGACACACCAGTTCAACAGAGGGAAAGGAAGTGCAATGGTGTATGCATAATAATATCCAACTAGTGTCTAACTAAAATAATCCAATTAAGCCAATTAACATGTTCCAACCATTCAAACCCACACCGAGATGATTCAAACCAAGACATGAAAGAAAGGATCCATGTAGATACAAGATTCTACCCTTTTAAATCTAATTCCCTTAATCCCAACATAAAGTCATTTATTGATTAAATTCAACTTTAACAATTTAAAGATGCATTGGATTCCAAAATTCTTGATTTAGAACTATTAAGATTTGAAACTCAATAAAGTGACATAAATCATTAATACATGCTATGCTATCCATTTGAGCATAAATATCACCATAACTCTATTACATGTTATAATACATACTAGCTTGCATCTAACCCATTTATTTACACACTACACATGCTTCCAATTGTAACACATCTCATACCATAGCCCAACATCCACCAAATATCACAATGGCTACAAGCTATAAAAGTTAGTCATTTTCACCCCACTAACAAGACTTAGACCCACACTTGAATCTCATTTAAGCCTATTAACAAACACATTCCCTGCATGATTTTAATCTTCATCTTTTAACCAATAATAATACTAAGCCAAGGCATATTCCACAATTTATTTTCAACAATTAACCATTCAATAAAGTGAGCCCTAATCAACTTCCAACAATCAAAAACATTCCTCATGCTATCCCATTCCAAATTATAATGTTCATACTCAAATTATAGCCACATTATCAAAACACCATTTCACCCCAAGCCACAACATATACACACATTTTTAGAAGTTTTATACATTAATCAACAAATGATGGAGTGCACATTTTCTTGAACAAACTTCACCTACACCATACTGTAAGTAATCCTAAGAGTATACAACGCAGCGGAATAAAATTTTGGATTACTAAAACAATGGATCTATACATAGGATTTCATATCGGATAACGGAATACGAAGGTCTCACCCTTGTAGCGTGTTTGACCAGATTCCATGGAGCTGCACCACGTCCAACGCCTCCTCCGAGTCACTAGCAAAACTTGTCTAGTTTTGCCTCAACGGTATCCACACGATCAAATCGGGTGAAGGGATAGTTTAATAACAAGTTGCTAGACAAGTTATTAAACCGGAACAAGAAACGATCTCAATTCACAATCGAGAATGATCGCCTAAACCAACCAAGTTTCTCTTCGGCTATATGAACAAAAACCGAGAGCACCTTGGAGATGAAGGAGGCGGCCGATTGCTTGTGTAGGTTGTGATATGATGTGTTTATCTCATTAAACACCTTGTTAACAAATTATATATGATTAATTAAAGGCTTTCATAAAGCCTCATGGGCTTAAGCCCATGATTTAATTTAATCATTATGATAATTAATTAAGACTCCTCTTAATTATTTAATTCATCCCATGAATTTAATTTCCCTTCTCGATTTGATCTTTTGTGCGACCCGATAGGATCTTGTAATGTTGGCAGTGACATAAAATCTCATTTTATGTCGCAAGCAAGGAGCGGTGTCTAGCAACACATCGAGGCTACCCAAATTACAAGAATGTGAATGACTCGACATAACCTTTAGAACTTGTGATAATATTAACCATGTAACTTAATCCCTTTGTCCTTTGTGTTTAGATTGAACACGAGTCATGGAATAGTCATACTCATATATCCAATCTTTATTTCTTGATCCCCAAGTAGAACTAGAATAAACGAATAAGCTCGATATCTCATATCGACTCATTCGAGCATGGCCATACATTTTAGTTCTCACTTGATCAAGGGCCAAACACATCTCCTGTTATATAGGAGGGACAAATCCTATCTCGATCAGTCAACATCCCTCTACATAATTCGTAGTGTATCCAATAGTCGCCTTTATAGATTACCCTGTTACGGGTAACGTTTGACGATATCAAGATACATAACTCTTTATGTTGGGATCTCTGATGATCACAAGTCGTAAGGATTACATACATTATTATCACTATGAGAATTGCATATGACGATCATATAACTATCCATGTTGCATTCTCATGGTGGGTCTGTCCAGTACATCGTTCTCTAACATGTACCCATATGTTGATTTGATATCTCATATCAATGAACAATTCATCGGTCAACACATACTAGTCTCTACGTATTATCATTATCCCTTTCATGATAGTACTTGACTAGGGACATCTTTAAGAATAATACAATATTATTCTAAGGACATTAACATATATATTAATTCACATTGCACAGTTAAAAGAATAATATATAATAATGAATTGCCATTCATAAAATCATAAACATTGTATGTCAAAACAATCATCTAATGATTCGTCTTAGGGCATATCCCAACAAATCTCCCACTTGCACTAAGACCACTCAGACATATACCTAATGCCTAGAGATCTAGTATGACGATCATGCTTCTGCTGTGACAGTGGCTTCGTCAATGGGTTAGATACATTATCATCTGTTGGTACTTTGCATATTTTAACATCTCCCCTTTCAACGATTTCTCGAATGAAATGGAACCGCCTAAGTATGTGCTTGGATCTTTGGTGAGATCTTGGTTCCTTAGCCAATGCTATCGCTCCATTGTTGTCACAATAGAGTTCTATCGGATCTTTAATGCTAGGCACCACTCCAAGTTCAGAAATGAACTTCCTCATCCAAACAGCTTCCTTTGCTGCATCCGAGGCAGCAATATACTCAGCTTCTGTTGTAGAATCGGCTACCGTTTCTTGCTTTGAACTCTTCCAGCTCACAGCACCTCCATTTAGGCAATACACATATCCAGATTGCGATTGAAAATCATCTTTGTCGGTTTGGAAGCTTGCATCAGTGTAACCCATTACATTGAGCTCTTCCTCACCTCCATAAATCAAGAAAGTATCCTTAGTCCTTCTCAAGTACTTCAGGATGTTCTTGACAGCAATCCAGTGACCTTCACCTGGATCAACTTGATATCTGCTCGTCATGCTCAAAGCATACGATACATCGGGACGAGTACATATCATGGCATACATGATAGATCCAATAGCTGACGCATATGGAATCTTACTCATGCGTTGTCTCTCATCTGGTGTTGAAGGACACTGTTCCTTCGAGAGATAAATGCCATGTGTCATAGGCACGAATCCTTTCTTTGATTCTTGCATGCTAAACCTTTTAAGCACTTTGTCTATGTATGTACTTTGACTCAGACCAAGAAGCCTTCTTGATCTATCTCTATAGATCTTGATTCCTAATACATAGGTGGCTTCTCCCAAGTCTTTCATCGAAAAGCAATTCCCTAGCCAAATCTTTACAGATTGTAAGGCAGGGATATCATTTCCAATGAGGAGTATGTCATCTACATACAACACTAGGAAAATGATTACGCTCCCACTAACCTTCTTGTAGACACAAGGTTCATCTTTGTTTTTGATAAAACCAAACTCTTTGATTGCATCATCAAATCGAAGATTCCAACTCCGAGAAGCTTGCTTCAATCCATAAATGGATCGTTGTAGCTTGCATATCTTTCCAGCATCCTTTGGATCGACAAAACCCTCGGGCTGTGTCATGTACACATCCTCGAGCAGATTTCCATTAAGGAAAGCTGTTTTGACATCCATCTGCCAGATTTCATAATCATGAAATGCAGCTATTGCAAGTAAGATCCTTATGGATTTAACCATGGCCACTGGTGAAAAGGTTTCATCATAGTCAATACCATGAATTTGTTTGAATCCTTTTGCAACCAGCCGACCTTTATAGGTTTGTACGTTACTATCCATATCGGTCTTTTTCTTGAAAATCCATTTACACCCTATGGGTCGTACCCCTTCAGGTGGATCAACCAAAGTCCATACTTGGTTTGCATACATGGATTCCATCTCAGATTTCATGGCCTCTTGCCATTTCTCAGAATCAGTGCCCATTATAGCTTGTTGATAAGATGACGGCTCATCCTCATCAATAAGTAGTAAGTCACCTTGTTGAGTCACAAGAAATCCATATCTCTAGTGGCTCCCGGTGTTCTCTTACAGACCTACGCTGGGTTTGTGTCTCTTGAGCAGGTGCTTCTTCCACAACAGCTTGCGGAGCCTGCTCTGTTTCCATCTCAATCTCAGGTTCAGTGTTTTCTTGTGGTTGAACTTCACTAAGTTCTATTTTTCTCCCACTGGTTTTTCTAGAAATAAATTCTCTTTCAAGAAATACACCAGTCCGAGCAACAACTACTTTGTTCTCGATGGGATAATAGAAATAATATCCTTTCGTTTCCTTAGGATACCCCACAAATAAACACTTATCAGATTTGGGTCCAAGTTTGTTAGTGGCGTGACGTCTAACGAAAGCCTCACAACCCCAAATCTTCATAAACGACATACTAGGACGCGTCCCAGTCCATATCTCATATGGTGTCTTTTCCACTGATTTAGATGGAACACGGTTCAGTAAGAAAATCGCTGTTTCTAGAGCGTGTCCCCAAAACGATATCGGAAGATCTGCATGACTCATCATTGATCTAACCATGTCCAACAAGGTTCGATTTCTCCTCTCGGATACACCATTCCATTGTGGAGTATACGGAGGAGTGAGTTGTGGGACTATCCCACACTCCTTTAGATAGTCATGAAACTCTTGGCTTAGGTATTCACCTCCTCGATCTGATCGAAGGATTTTGATACTTTTGCCAAGTTGGTTTTGTACTTCATTCTTGAAATCTTTGAACTTTTCAAAGGTTTCATGCTTATGCTTCATTAGGTACACATACCCATATCTACTGAGGTCATCAGCAAATGTAACGAAGTATTGAAAACCACCTCTAGCTTGTGTACTTATTGGTCCACATACATCACTATGTATTAGTCCCAATAAAACATTTGCCCTTTCAACATGTCCCTTGAAAGGGGCTTTTGTCATCTTGCCCATTAAACAAGATTCGCATGTTTCATATGATTCAAAATCAAATGAATCTAATGCTCCATCCTTATGAAGTTTAGATATGCGGTTCTCGTTTATGTGGCCCAAGCGACAGTGCCAGAGATAAGTCGGATTACAATCATTATTTTTAATCCTTTTAGTATTTATGTTATAGATAGGCATATCAAGATTTAATACATAAAGACCATTCACCATTTGTGCACTAGCATAAAACATATCATTTAAATAAATAGAACAACAATTGTCCTTTATTATAAATGAAAAACCATACTTGTCTAAACAAGAAATAGAAATTATGTTTTTAGTAATAGATGGCACAAAATAACAGTCTTTTAAAATCAACGATAAACCAGAAGGTAAAGCTAAACAATAATCTCCTATAGCTAATGCAGCAACTCTTGCATCATTTCCAACTCGGAGATCAACTTCGTCTTTCGCCAATAATCTACTCTTTTTGAGGTCCTGCACATTTACACAAATGTGAGATCCACATCCAGTATCTAATACCCATGATGAAGAAGTAGATAAATTGACTTCTATAACAAAAATACCTGAAGCGGAAGTCACACTTCCTTTCTTTAGATCCTCCAGATATACTTTGCAGTTTCTTTTCCAATGGCCGGTCTCACCGCAATGGAAACAGTTTCCTTCCTTTGCTATCCCTCCCTTTGGTTTCAGTGCATAAGACTTTGGCTTAGATTTAACAAAGACCTTCTTTGCTTTCTTGTTGCCTTTAGCTTTGGCCCTTCATTTGCCCTTATTCACAATAAGAACATTTGTGGCCTTAGTCTTCTTTGTATTTGCTTCATATGTTCTCAACATACCAAGCAATTGTGGTAGAGTCTTTTCCATGTCAGTCATATTGTAATTTACTACAAATTGACTGAAGCTCTCAGGCAACGATTGCAAGATCACATCGGTGGCCAACTCTTGGTCCAATGGAAAACCCAGCTTGTCCAGATTCTCAATGTACCCAATCATCTTGAGTACATGAGTTCCAACTAGGCTTCCCTCTACCATCCTGCACTGGAACAACGCTTTAGAGACGTCATACCTCTCTTGTCTAGCTTGTTGTTGGTACAATTGCTTTAAGTGTTCGATCATATCGAACGCCTCCATTTCCTCATGTTGCTTCTGAAGCTCAGAGTTCATGGTGGCAAGCATAAGGCACCCAACATCAAGTGCGTCACTCTGATGCTTCTTGTAAGCATCTTTATCAGCTCTTGTAGCTGTTAGGGGAGGTTCCTCAGTGGGCAAGGGTTCCTCTAGGACATATTGTTTCTTTTCTTGTTTGAGGACTATCCTCAAGTTCCTATGCCAATCTAGGAAATTTGTCCCATTTAATTTGTCCTTCTCAAGGACCGATCGCAGTGATAATGTGCTAGTAACGTTGTTAGTTGCCATGGATATCTACAATATAAATATGCAAAATAAGTTTATGATTTAATCATTTAACATGGTCTTATATTAAATGATACTCCCACTATTTGTTTTAAAAAAAAAAATATCAACCCTCGAAACCTTTAGTGGGCCAAGATCCATATTTCGCCTAATCTTGAGTTAGCTTTGGCTAATCGCCCAAGACTCGGTTATTTAGGTAGACAACACTTTGTCAATTACATCACATATAATTCTTGGATAGTTGGACGAACAACACTTTGTTCAATTCATCAAATGAATTATAATCCAACCCATGCCTCTAAGTTCCCAATCCTATTGAGATAACCTAGTTAAGTCGTACCCAATTTAAAGTATAACGGATATCACTTTTATCCTTTCGCGTCTTACTAAGATTGCCACGGTGCTTTGCTTTGGCAAACCCACACATGTACAATCGAAGTTATTGACGAGTACTTTTAATTTTGGAAGCCATCTAAAACTTAATTATTTAGAGGGATTTATTGATCTCATGATTAGTTTGATAATTTAAAATATGTCCACTACATATAGTTGTATACATATCTACATATATGTGTAATACAATTATCATACTAAAACATAAGATAAAACATGCATCAACATACATAATTAAACGTGACATGGTTATAGCCCCTACTAACGATTTTCTCAAGCCAATGAGAAAATCCTAAGAGTCAACCTAAGGTAACTTCACAAGCACCTTCCTTTGGCTCCAATTTGTGAATGGCCTCCTCATCCTGGCACGATGCTCCATCTTCATTGATCACCATCAATAAAATAAACTACATTATTTACAAGATATAGAATTCCTCGATTCACATTCGAGGGGAACATAGGGGATAACATTTAGAATAAAATAGAGAAGGCACGACACGCAGGTCGTATTATAAATTACAAACATTCACAAATCCTATCTAATAGGTCAAAGGGCTATAACCACGCACCATGCTCAAACAACACATAAAGCATGCATTAACATTTAATTAATTAAATTCTAAACATTTTAAATTTAATTCTAATTAAAACCGTAAAATAGAATTTTTGAAAAATATCGTACGCTCGGGACATCACATGCCACGAACTAAAACGACTAAATCACGAACCACCATGGTTCGAACCACAAAACACACGGTTGGACCAATTATGGGCCTAGGGTTCGAAACCCTAGCCCATGACCGAGCCAAGGCTCGAGCGGCGGCGGCGCTAGGGTTCCAAACCCTAGCCTCCTCGCACCATCTTGGTTTTTCATCGAGCCAACTTGCTCGAAACACCGAAATTCATGAGCCACAAGCCACGGTCCAACCATGGACGGTCCATGACGGTGACGGCTTAACCATCTCGAGCCAAGGGTTCGAAAAACCCTAGCCCAAGCGGCGGCCGAGTGGCTTATGTGACTAGGGTTCAAAAACCTAGCCTTTTGGAAGCGGCGGCCGAGCCATGGTGACTAGGGTTCGAAACCCTAGCCCCTTGGTGGTGTCGGCCGTGAGCCATGCACGAGCCAATGTTCCGGTTTTGATCAGGAATTATCATATATTTCGATCCGTCAATTATATCATATATAATATTATACGATGATTTTCACAAACTTGATTTATTCCATATCATATATGAAAATACAGTTTTAAATAGCATGCAATATAAGCTCTAATATGATTAACACAATTTAATCACATAAATCCGATATGAGCCTTGAACCTGGCTCTGATACCACTGTAAGTAATCCTAAGAGCATACAACGCAGTGGAATAAAATTTTGGATTACTAAAACAATGGATCTATACATAGGATTTCATATCGGATAACGGAATACAAAGGTCTCACCCTTGTAGCGTGTTTGAGCAGATTCCACAGAGCTGCACCACGTCCAACGCCTCCTCCGAGTCACTAGCAAAACTTGTCTAGTTTTGCCTCAACGGTATCCACACGATCAAATCGGGTGAAGGGATAGTTTAATAACAAGTTGCTAGACAAGTTATTAAACCGGAACAAGAAACGATCTCAATTCACAATCGAGAATGATCGCCTAAACCAACCAAGTTTCTCTTCGGCTATATGAACAAAAACCGAGAGCACCTTGGAGATGAAGGAGGCGGCCGATTGCTTGTGTAGGTTGTGATATGATGTGTTTATCTCATTAAACACCTTGTTAACAAATTATATATGATTAATTAAAGGCTTTCATAAAGCCTCATGGGCTTAAGCCCATGATTTAATTTAATCATTATGATAATTAATTAAGACTCCTCTTAATTATTTAATTCATCCCATGAATTTAATTTCCCTTCTCGATTTGATCTTTTGTGCGACCCGATAGGATCTTGTAATGTTGAGTGACATAAAATCTCATTTTATGTCGCAAGCAAGGAGCGGTGTCTAGCAACACATCGAGGCTACCCAAATTACAAGAATGTCAATGACTCGACATAACCTTTAGAACTTGTGATAATATTAACCATGTAACTTAATTCCTTTGTCCTTTGTGTTTAGATTGAACACGAGTCATGGAATAGTCATACTCGTATATCCAATCTTTATTTCTTGATCCCCAAGTAGAACTAGAATAAACGAATAAGCTCGATATCTCATATCGACTCATTCGAGCATGGCCATGCATTTTAGTTCTCACTTGATCAAGGGCCAAACACATCTCCTGTTATATAGGAGGGACAAATCCTATCTCGATCAGTCAACATCCCTCTACATAATTCGTAGTGTATCCAATAGTCGCCTTTATAGATTACCTTGTTACGGGTAACGTTTGACGATATCAAGATACATAACTCCTTATGTTGGGATCTCTGATGATCACAAGTCGTAAGGATTACATACATTATTATCACTATGAGAATTGCATATGACGATCATATAACTATCCATGTTGCATTCTCATGGTGGGTCTGTCCAGTACATCGTTCTCTAACATGTACCTATATGTTGATTTGATATCTCATATCAATGAACAATTCATCGATCAACACATACTAGTCTCTACGTATTATCATTATCCCTTTCATGATAGTACTTGACTAGGGACATCTTTAAGAATAATACAATATTATTCTAAGGACATTAACATATATATTAATTCACATTGCACAGTTAAAAGAATAATATATAATAATGAATTGCCATTCATAAAATCATAAACATTGTATGTCAAAACAATCATCTAATGATTCGTCTTAGGGCATATCCCAACACATACTACAAGCTAGACACACACACACACAAAGAACACACCCACGCACACACACTGCTGCACACACACGAAGAACACACAATAGCAAACCCTTCCAAAATGCTAGTAAAAATCGAACCAAAGCTTCATCAAAATTTCGAGGGATTTCAGGGGAATAACGACTGAAGGATGATGAGGATTACCCACAAAAATATTGGAAGAAATCGCCCCAAAATCGGACGAATTCGGAAATTTGAACCGCTGCGCATCCTTGCAAGATCCGAACGCAATCCACGACGAAATTTCAGGTTCTTGGTATGGAAAGTTGCGCCTGGAAGAGACGAAGACTGTAAGGACCCCAAGCCCTTAACCCTTGATTAGTGTATTAACCCTTATATGTGGCACATGCTTTCAATAAAACTCAATCGGGAAACTCAGATGATACTTTACTATTGAATGGTAACTACAAAATTTCTTTAATATACAGCGTTATAAGATCATCTTTACCAACAAATAGACTCATAGCTTTCGCCCATTTCCATCCCCATTACACCACTTTTTACATTGTGGACTTTTATAAAAATTTGGGCAGAGTCTCCCCATAAATTGAGCTATCCCGAAACAAAAGCACATCACATAACATAGTTCCCGGCCAGGGAAAACACAATATTCAACAGAATACATCAACACTAAGTAAATTCCCAGCCAGGGAAGACACCACACATAAGACAACATAAGTGGGTTTCAACACCCACATAATACACCAATGACTCTCATATCATTAGCAATTCTACCCTTAATTGCATGCAACATAGAATGAAAGAGAGAAAGGCTCATGCCTTTATATACAACCCATATACAAGTATAACCGTGCTCACATGCGAGCATCATAAATGTGTTTATAACCCTCGGGTGTATATAAGTACCCTATACGATACCGTGCTCCATCAAGCCCTGGTACCACGATCCTGGGAGTAAATCCAATCAACAGCTCGAGCTCAACTCTAAAGCCATCGATGTACCTGTTCACCTGCCCCGACAGAGACATCCCCCAACGGGGTGAGCATACCAATACACAAAATCCCATAATCACAATAATGAAATTCATAATTTACAACAAAAGTAAATGCTAATGAATTTTAATGATACTCCCTGGATGGCAACGTCCTCATCCGGGATTCCGTGTACTGTCCCTGTTCTCACAATCATCAAACTCATCAAATCTCAAAAATCAGTAAATCAACACATTGATTTAACTCATCGTATGCCTAATTCTCGAATGTCAATATATATGATTCCAAATTCATTATACAGGCAAATATGGATATCTCAATAACAAATACTGATTTCTCAACCTCGCTATCAATCACAGATAGCTCAAATGCCTAGCATTTATTTTACCAATTCTCCATTATACTTAGACATCTCACATGTCTTATAATGAATACATGATTCCACAATCATTCTCAGGCATCTCAATGCCCTACAATGGTCATATACATCCAGCACCCCATATATCTCGTAAGAGTTATCCTACTCTAGTGTCACGCACGCTTGTGGCGGCGATATCAAGATTTGGTCGTTCCTTGGCTATATCAACATATATATATAACCATACGCACAATTATTCAATGAAATCAAAATACATTATGCATTTCACAAATGCTCTCATATGAAGAATGCTCGTACGTCGCACGTACCTTAAATCTCCGAAGTCCGAGCCAAACCTTGCTCGAGTTCCATGCCCCGAGGAATGATGTGCTAACACGATAAATAATTCACAATTATTTACGAACATGCAACCCATGCTCAAGCGCACCCATAATCCTCAGAAAAATTGTCAATACACGACAATTAACCATTTAAAAGACCCGGGGCAGGGCATATGCAGGGAGGGAAATCGAATGAGACATCAACGAAAATTGCTCAAGAACCACCTCTAAAATTCGAACCCTAACATCTCAATTTCGAACCCAACCAAGCACCATAATTCATCTAAAACATGAATTAATCTATCAACAACATGAATCATCACCCCCTTGCCAAAACCCCCAAAATTCGAACCCTAACTTCACGCAATCAGCGTTGAAATTCGAACCATTAAGCAACAATTTTTTTGAACTTTAAAGTCTGAAATTTTCGACCCAATTAATAGTACAAAACGCCCCAAAAACGCCTGAAGAAAAGCCCCAAAAACGTACCGAAAATCGAGCCCCCAAATTGGACAGAATCGAGCTTTCAAACCCCTGCGCTTTTCTGGCAAATCCGAACGCGATTCACGACGAAACTTCGAATTGTTGGTGTGGGAAGCTGCGCCTGGACGAGACGAAGCCAACGGTGGGTCGGACGCGCCGAACGGCGGCGGGCGCGGCGCTTTTACGCGCGGGGGTTGGGGCAGACAGGAAATGGGCGCGGGGAGAGAGAGAGTGAGGCGGGCAAGGCTGAAGGAAAATGGCTCCAATAATTAAAATCTCGGGTTCAACTGGTATTTATAGCAAAAATACCCCAAAATACTAATAGCCCCACAAATACATCATGATTCATTAAAAATCATCTGTTTTCAAAAACTCTCTCTCTAACTCCAAAACCCCCTACCGGTGCCCACACAAAGCACCCCAGATCCCGAGTCACACTAAAAACCCAACTCATAGGTTTTTCACCCAAATGAGAATACAATCTCAACCCCGGGATCCAACGATCCCAACTACCCAAATAAACGAGCCCATAAGGCCCAACACCACGATTAAACTCCAAATCGCCACGTAAAACAACTTTAGGGGTTATTAACACTCCGGGATTAACATCTATAATCCCTGGTCATCACAATATCCCCCACTAAAAGAATTTCGTCCTCGAAATTAGCACCGGTGTATCACGTAACACCAAGGCTACACAACAACATGAAGCCATAACCTCGATTCTTGACCATATCAGAATCGTCTTAATAAACGCGAGGATACTTACCTCACATCAAACTCTGAAACAGAGCGACTTACCAAAACCAACATATCACCCAAGAGGCAAAACGTACCTCGATGCGGGTCATCCCAAAAGTCAGTCTCTCATGACTGCAAAACAACCAATACTTACGACTGTAGATCGGACAGTCATCCTTAGTTCTAATACAACTAGTAAGAACGCATCATGAATGACACCTCAACCGTGAGAACGTTGACCTCGTGTCAAACTCTGGAGTGGAATAGACTTCCAAATCCATCATAACGTCAAAGAGCGTCAGCACAACTTCAGCGCTAATAATCCATAAGCAGTTAGTCAACTAAAACTGCAAGGATTCGAATCGCTCCCGATTCCATCGTAGATATCATTCAAAGACATCTCTATCATGACTCACGATGTCTAACATACATCGTTACGAGGGAAACACTAGTATGCCACGGTGTACACATACCAAACCTGGTTTCCACTTTCAAATCTCCTCCATCGAAGGAGCAGTCTCATCATTGCAACTCAATTTGGGCAACTCACGGCCACAGATTCACACAAAGATGTCCACCTCCGGATGTTCCAAGAATCACATCCTGATCATAATTAAACAACCGAGACTCCACAGACTTTAAAATTCTGAAAGGACATGCAATAAACCCATTGCATCCTCAACGCTTGTGTCGACAGCGACACTCAAGCATTCCGAATTCCTGCCATCCCTTGATAATCCTAGGATTTAACAATCCAAACTTGGGAAGGCTATCGCATAACTCGGAGGAAAACACCAACAAGGAAATACCTTAACCCACACAAGATAATTCCTCCTCAAAGGGAGTCAACTAACTTCACGATTATTCTTCATAATTATCGTGCCATGGAGATTCTCAATCTCCAGGTGTTCCATATCTCTCATCAGAGATTTAACCAACCAAAAATAGCATAACTCTATGCTTGACAAAAAAAAATCAATAACTGGCACCCGTATACTCTTCGGTATACCTGCCTAAGCACTGACATCACATGCATACTCAATGCACTTGGCTCGGGTATCTACAACATACCCCTAAGCCCCCAAACACAACCGTCAATCCTGAGTTATTTCCTACCCAGTGGAGAATGATAATCGACGATTAACAACACACGGTGTGATTCCCAAAATCAACACCACATGCACCAACTTACCGAATCTTTCAAAGATTCCCAAATAGGTATAATACTACCTCCTTCCTCACAAGGGAAGTGCCATCGAACTCGAGATCCACTAGTCTCGAACCAACGTTCGGAAAAACTGGATACAATAACACCCATTGCATCCCAAATACACGGATTCCCCAGATCGAGTCAACAACGACTTGATGACTCTCTTGTTGGTACTTCAACATCATGAGCTGTCCCAGACAAGTCTTACCAAGATTAAACATAAACGTATACACGTTTCAGTGAGGCATACACAACCTCAACTTCAAATTACGTGGTGACTACTAGAGTCCACCACAACCCACATCGTATCACCTTACGATTTGCCAAGGTTCCAACGAGCAGTATAACGGCTCTAGCAAGCCCCTCATGGTGCTGCACACACGCGGCAGACAACTAGTCGCTGCCTCTCTAGGTCACCTCAAGCCTACCAATAAGATGGACGTTTCCGCACGGCATACCATACCGTGGGAAGAAAAAATCAATAGAGTAGTGGTTATGTACCCAACGTTCCTCTAATGCCGATACACCCTGAACACTCCAGTGTCCCTATGTACTTAACGTAACATGATCCTAATCCTTCAAGACCCATTTTACACCCTCAAGGGTGGTGTGACCATGTCTACCACATGTCATATCGACAGAAAGCGAGTAATTTCCTCCATGATTACTCCTGTCGTCAAATTACATGGTCAAAAAGCCATTCCAACGAGCATACCTCAAGGGTATCACCACTCGTAATATGATCACCTCAAACATATGCTGCGGTACAATCACATGTACAGCGCGTCCATCCTTTCCTCGAGTAACCCCCTCGATATAAGGGTCACGTCAATCGGTGACGTAAACATCACCTTGTGCTCGGCACTGGGACCCAAGGCATACCACTGAATACGTATGCTCGACGCATTGTTCATCGTAACGATGATGCATGTCTAATAAGACATCTCCTACACCATCGCCATCGTCATCCCGTGATGACACATGCCCACTCATGGCATCTAAGGCATCGTCAACTAGTGACGATACATGTCAACAGTGACATCTAAATAACCTAGTCAACTCGTGACAGTCCCTGTACATCAACGTATTGTAAGTAATCCAAGAGCATACAATGCAGCGGAATAAAATTTTATGGATTACTAACCAGCAGATCTATACATAGGATTCATATCGGATAAAGGAATTACAAGTGTCTTACCCTTGTAGCGTGTTTGAAGCAGAATCCACGGAGCAGCACCACGTCCTACGCCTTCTCCGAGTCACTAGCAAAACTCAATGAGTTTTGCCTCATTGGTATCCACACGATCAAATCGGGTGAAGGGATAGTTTAATAACAAGTTGCTAGACAAGTTATTAAACCGGAACAAGAAAGACACTCGATTCTAAATCGATTAAAGGCACAAAACCAACAAGAGCACTCCTCGGTTATCAAGAAACCGAGAGCACCTTCGTCTAGTAGGCGGCCGTGTGTCTTCAAGTTTTGGTGTAGGTTTCTAATGATATGAAGTTATGTCTTACAATTAAATCATAACCTTGTATTTATATTAAAAGGCTTTTAATTAAGGTTCAAGACTTTCTTAAAGTCTTATGGGCCCAAACCCATGATTTAATTAAAACCTTTTAATCACTTAATTAAGACTCTTCTTAATTAATTAATTCATCCAATGAATTTAATTTCCCTTCTCGATTCAATCTTTTGTGCGACCCGATAGGATCTTGTAATGTTGGCAGTGACATAAAATCTCATTTTATGTCGCAAGCATTGAGCGGTATCTAGCAACACATCAATGCTACCCAAATTACAAGAATGTCAATGACTCGACATAACCTTTAGAACTTGTGATAATATTAATCATGTAACTTAATCCATTTGTCCTTTGTGTTTAGATTGAACACGAGTCATGTAATAGTCATACTCGTATATCCAATCTTTATTTCTTGATCCCCAAGTAGAACTAGAATAAACGAATAAGCTCGATATCTCATATCGACTCATTCGAGCATGGCCATGCATTTTAGTTCTCACTTGATCAAGGGCCTAACACATCTCCTGTTATATAGGAGGGACAAATCCTATCTCGATCAGTCAACATCCCTCTACATAATTCGTAGTGTATCCAATAGTCGCCTTTATAGTATACCCTGTTACGGGTAACGTTTGACGATATCAAGATACATAACTTCTTATGTTGGGATCTCTGATGATCACAAGTCGTAAGGATTACATACATTATTATCACTATGAGAATTGCATATGACGATCATATAACTATCTATCTTGCATTCTCATGGTGGGTCTGTCCAGTACATCGTTCTCTAACATGTACCTATATGTTGATTTGATATCTCATATCAATGAACAATTCATCGATCAACACATACTAGTCTCAACGTATTATCATTATCCCTATTCATGATAATACTTGACTAGGGACATCTTTAAGAATAATACAATATTATTCTAAGGACATTAACATATATATTAATTCACATTGCACAGTTAAAAGAATAATATATAATAATGAATTGTCATTCATAAAATCATATTACATTGTATGTCATAAACAATCATCTAATGATGTGTCTTAGGGCATATCCCAACACGTATGCCATCCACCGCGATGCTAATAGAATAGCAATATCCTATACTTCATCGCTAACAAGATAACTGCATACTTGTCTCCGTCGCTCGATAATAGTGCGAAATCAGCACCCATCACTCGCAGACGGCTAAATCTTGTGCTGAGTACATAGCGGTACAATCCATCGCTATAGAATCGACGGCATGATACCTCGTCATATAATAAGTGGCATGAAACCTCGCTCTATACCTAAGCATGAATCATCGTCCACATAATAGCGGAACAAGTATCGCTATCAACATGCCCGGCGGTACGAATCATCGCCAATCCTCATAGAGGAGTGAGTCATCGTAAACCATCATATATACATATGCCCATCGGCATGAAGCATTGTCAACTGACACAGCGGAATGCCTCATCGCTATACATGTGTCTGGCGGTATGAATCATCGCCCATCATCATAGAAGAATGAATCATCATTACTGACATAGCGGAATAAACCGTCGCTATCCTCCTTGTCATCATAAAGGAATGAATCATCACCATCGACACAGCGGAATACATCACCGCTATCATCCGTGTCCGGCGGTATAAACCATCGCCAATCATCATAAAGAGATGAATCATCATCATAACAAGCGGTACCATAACTCGCCGTTTCATTACTACACAATCTCATAATGAGCGGTACAATCCTCCCCGCTTCATTACTACATAGTCTCATAATGAGCGGTACAATCCTCCCCGCTTCATTACTACATAGTCTCATAATGAACGGTACAATCCTCCCCGCTTCATTACTACAAAATCTCATAATGAGCGGTACAATCTTCCCCGCTTCATTACTACAGAACCTCATAATGAGCGGTACAATCTTCCCTGCTTCATTACTACAGAACCTCATAATGAGCTGTACAATCTTCCCCGCTTCATTACTACAGAACCTCATAATGAGCGGTACAATCTTCCCCGCTTCATTACTACAAAACCACATAATGAGCGGTACAATCTTCCCCGCTTCATTACTACAGAACCTCATAATGAGCGGTACAATCTTCCCCGCTTCATTACTACAGAACCTCATAATGAGCGGTGATAGGCTTAGATTTTGAGTGTTTTTAACTGTAATTTCTTCCTACTTTCCGTATTTTTTCCTGGATGATATTATGCTTTTTGGTGTTTATTCGTTTGTTTCAGGAAAATAGATCGGAAGTGGAAGAAATGAGCTAATATGAAGATAACGGGCGAAATCGAGGCGAGAAAGAGCTAAAATTGAGGAAATGAGATTTTCGGAATCTCGATCGATCGAGATTATGTCTCGATCGATCGAGCCAGACAGTGCGCTGAGAAGAAAAGATTTTCAAGTCTCAATCGATCGGAACAATTTTCCGATCGATCGAGCGAGGCAGTAACTTCAGAGCTGATTTTTTCAAAGTCTCGATCAATCGGTAGAAAATCTCGATCGATCGAGCGAGGCAGTGAGTTTCAAAGGCTGGCATGAACAGTGCACCGATCGATCGGACGACAATCTCGATCGATCGAGACGCAAATCCGGGAAAATCTTATCTTCCATTTTTGAAATGATTTTTTGAGGTATAAAAGGGAAAATCTCTTCCAATAAAGGGATAGACGATACCAGACGTGAATTAGGTCAAGAGGAGCAGCCCTAGCCGCCGCCTAACGCCGCCAAAGGAGATTCAATCTCCGTTCGTCGTCCAAAGTCAAGCCAATCCATTCCGGAGTGCAAGGAAGGAACAAGAGAAGAAATCACGGTGCAACGCACGAATTCATCCACCGTTTATCGTATTTCTAAACTTTAATTTATTTGATTTTCAATTTCATTTGATGTTTTTGAGGTCGAGAGACAATAAAACTCTTATGTATTTGATTTGAATTAAATCTAGTTTATTTTATTCGAGTTTTAGTTTCGTTGTGTTTGATTACTGATTCAATTGTGTTTGAGCGCATTGATTGCTTTTGTTCATAAATTAATTGTTTGTGTAGATCAAAGTCTAGCTAGCTTTGATTGAATCTGAGAGTTATAACCGAGATCGAGAGATAACGTTGTAACACGCTCCATTAATTTATGATGTATGTTACGATTGAGATCGAGAGATGATATCACATACGTGAGAACTTGGAATCGAGAGATTTAGAGTTATAAGGTTTTGATAATTTATGCAACTTTGAATTAGTAAATAGGTGCACGAGAGCGACTTATTCTAATTTATTGTTAGTTTCTTTACAGCTCGAGAGAGTGTAACGAATAATAGAGAAAACCTTTCACCTTTAGAATCAATTGGTTGATATTTTGAGAATTCAGTTGAATCATTAAAGATAACATAGTTGAATGACAAGCTTGGTAAATTTCTCGAGTAACTTACCTTCGCATATCCGGAACCATTCATTTTATTATTTCTTGTTTATCTGTTGGATGTTAGTTTAGTTTGGTTTCAGATAATCACCTTTGTTAATCGTAGGCTAAATATAATTTTATTAATCTTATTTGGTACTTATACGTTAGTCCCTGTGGATTCGACAACCCATACTTAATTTTCACTATACTAAAACTTGACAACCGTGCACTTGCGGTAGAATCGCTTCACACTATTCTTTGAAATATCTTTTGTTTAAAAATAAAGCGGTCAAGCGGTACAATCTTCCCCGCTTCATTACTACAAAACCTCATAATGAGCGGTACAATCTTCCCCGCTTCATTACTACAGAACCTCATAATGAGCGGTACAATCTTCCCCGCTTCATTACTACAAAACCTCATAATGAGCGGTACAATCTTCCCCGCTTCATTACTACAAAACCTCATAATGAGCGGTACAATCTTCCCCGCTTCATTACTACAGAACCAGTTTAAGCATAAAATTTTTCACTGTGATAAACAAGACTCCTGGAATGTATAATCATCATTCCTTTTCATACTCCGTATTTCCTGTAACCTGCAACCATCATGGTTAGCAACAATAGCCATATACGCTATGCGTCAAACATGCAATACATATATGCAACCACTTGCATGTCAATATGTATACCAAGACATGTTACCTCGGAATTATCCCTTTACCTGATTTTCTTAAAAACCAAATTCCTTGGCCCATGACATACGGAGTGCCAGACATTACCATTAATGTCATCCTATCGTGTTCCACACGATTCCTGCAACCACAATGGTTAGCAATACCACTTTTCATATCATAAAAGCACATAAACAATTAGTTATGTCGTACAACATTAATGCCATCATGCATAAATATGTGCTATCAATAACTTCCTAGGCCCTTAACAGCCCCAATGAGCAACCACTGCTCTGATACCACTAATGTAAGGACCCCAAGCCCTTAACCCTTGATTAGTGTATTAACCCTTATATGTGGCACATGCTTTCAATAAAACTCAATCGGGAAACTCAGATGATACTTTACTATTGAATGGCAACTACAAAATTTCTTTAATATACAGCGTTATAAGATCATCTTTACCAACAAAGAGACTCATAGCTTTCGCCCATTTCCATCCCCATTACACCACTTTTTACATTGAGGACTTTTATAAAAATTTGGGCAGAGTCTCCCCATAAATTGAGCTATCCCGAAACAAAAGCACATCACATAACATAGTTCCCGGCCAGGGAAAACACAATATTCAACAGAATACAGCAACACTAAGTAAATTCCCAGCCAGGGAAGACACCACACATAAGAAAACATAAGTGGGTTTCAACACCCACATAATACACCAATGACTCTCATATCATTAGCAATTCTACCCTTAATTGCATGCAACATAGAATGAAAGAGAGAAAGACTCATGCCTTTATATACAACCCATATACAAGTATAACCGTGCTCACATGCGAGCATCATAAATGTGTATATAACCCTCGGGTGTATATAAGTACCCTATACGATACCGTGCTCCATCAAGCCCTGGTACCAGGATCCTGGGAGTAAATCCAATCAACAGCTCGAGCTCAACTCTAAAGCCATCGATGTACTTGTTCACCTGCCCCAACAGAGACAGCCCCCAACGGGGTGAGCATACCAATACACAAAATCCCATAATCACAATAATGAAATTCATAATTTACAACAAAAGTAAATGCTAATGAATTTTAATGATACTCCCTAGATGGCAACGTCCTCATCCGGGATTCCGTGTACTGTCCCTGTTCTCACAATCATCAAACTCATCAAATCTCAAAAATCAGTAAATCAACACATTGATTTAACTCATCGTATGCCTAATTCTCGAATGTCAATATATATGATTCCAAATTCATTATACAGGCAAATATGGATATCTCAATAACAAATACTGATTTCTCAACCTCGCTATCAATCACAGATAGCTCAAATGCCTAGCATTTATTTTACCAATTCTCCATTATACTTAGACATCTCACATGTCTTATAATGAATACATGATTCCACAATCATTCTCAGGCATCTCAATGCCCTACAATGGTCATATACATCCAGCACCCCATATATCTCGTAAGAGTTATCCTACTCTAGTGTCACGCACGCTTGTGGCGGCGATATCAAGATTTGGTCGTTCCTTGGCTATATCAACATATATATATAACCATACGCACAATTATTCAATGAAATCAAAATACATTATACATTTCACAAATTCTCTCATATGAAGAATGCTCGTACGTCGCACGTACCTTAAATCTCCGAAGTCCGAGCCAAACCTAGCTCGAGTTCCATGCCCCGAGGAATGATGTGCTAACACGATAAATAATTCACAATTATTTACGAACATGCAACCCATGCTCAAGCGCACCCATAACCCTCAGAAAAATTGTCAACACACGACAATTAACCATTTAAAAGACCCGGGGCAGGGCATATGCAGGGAGGGAAATCGAATGAGACATCAACGAAAATTGCTCAAGAACCACCTCTAAAATTCGAACCCTAACATCTCAATTTCGAACCCAACCAAGCACCATAATTCATCTAAAACATGAATTAATCTATCAACAACATGAATCATCACCCCCTTGCCAAAACCCCCAAAATTCGAACCCTAACTTCACGCAACCAGCGTTGAAATTTGAACCATTAAGCAACAATTTTTTTGAACTTTAAAGTCTAAAATTTTCGACCCAATTAACAGTACAAAACGCCCCAAAAACGCCTGAAGAAAAGCCCAAAAACGTACCAAAAATCGAGCCCCAAATCGGACAGAATCGAGCTTTCAAACCCCTGCGCTTTTCTGGCAAATCCGAACGTGATTCACGACGAAACTTCGAATTGTTGGTGTGGGAAGCTGCGCCTGGACGAGACGAAGCCAACGGCGGGTCGGACGCGCCGAACGGCGGTGGGCGCGGCGTTTTTACGCGCGGGGGTTGGGGCAGACGGGAAATGGGCGCGGGGAGAGAGAGAGTGAGGCGGGCAAGGCTGAAGGAAAATGGCTCCAATAATTAAAATCTCGGGTTCAACTGGTATTTATAGCAAAAATACCCCGAAATACTAATAGCCCCACAAATACATCATGATTCATTAAAAATCATCTGTTTTCAAAAACTCTCTCTCTAACTCCAAAACCCCCTACCGGTGCCCACACAAAGCACCCAGATCCCGAGTCACACTAAAAACCCAACTCATAGGTTTTTCACCCAATGAGAATACAATCTCAACCTCGGGATCCAACGATCCCAACTACCCAAATAAACGAGCCCAGAAGGCCCAACACCACGATTAAACTCCAAATCGCCACGTAAAACAACTTTAGGTGTTATTAACACTCTGGGATTATCATCTATAATCCCTGGTCATCACAAAGATGATGGTGGTTCGGACGCGCCGAAAGGAGGTCCGACGGCGGCGCGCGCGCGACTTTAGCGGCGAGTGGTCGGACATGAGCGATGATGCAGAGAAGAAAAGAGAGGATCGGGTTTTAGTGCATGTTTACATGTTTTACTGTGTGTTCCGAAAATGCCCAACATAACATATTTATTTTTGTATCCTTGCCCGGTTTTGTACATCGAAGTGTCGTCGGTGTACTGATATATTATTTATAGACAACGATTGGGATTTATACACACTCCAAAAACCCAAAACTTAAATTCTTCATTTTAATTAACTTATTTCTAAAATATTATCGGAGTATATTTTGCAATCTCAAAATATTTTATGATCCTATTAACTTGTCAGTTGACCTTCACTTGGTCAATTCCACTTCTAATTAATTAATTCTAAAATTAGTTATCTATAAAATCCAAATCATATTTTGTCCAACAAATGATTATTAATAAATCTGGACATCACAGTATCCCTTATCAAGGAGTTCCTGTAATTGCACCTTCAGTTCCCTCAGTTCCGCCGGCGCCATTCTATAAGGGGCTCGAGAAATAGCAGAAGTCCCCGGTAATAACTAAATTCCAAATTCGACATCTCTACTCGGCGGAAACCCTGGAATTTCATCTGGGAATACATCAGTAAATTCTGCAACCACCGATATTTCCTCAATCCTCAGCTCTTTCTTCTTTTCCGTTATATCAATGGCATAGATAAGGTAACCCCTATGGCCACGTTCCAATAACCGTGACATTTTAACAGCTGAAACCAATGGAATCTTCGGACGAGAACCATTCCCATAAAAGATCCACTGAAACCCCTGATCAGATCGGAAGCGAACAGTTCTCTGTCGGCAGTCAACCGCGGCCTGATATCTGTTCAGCACATCAATGCCCACAATACAATCAAAGTCTGCCATATTCAGTACAATAAGATTATTCTTCAAATCATTGCCCTCAAAATAAATGAGGCAGCCCGCAAGAAACTGATCAGCAATCACATTCATTCCGGTGGGTGTCGAGACCATAAGAGACGTGGGCAATGGAGACGGGCACATACGATGTCTCTCCACAAGCTCAGTAGATATAAAAGAATGGGAAGCACCTGTGTCTACAAAATAAAAGCAGGGTACGCAAATAAATGGCACGTACCAGCAATCACCTTCTCTGGGGCTACCTCGGCCTGCTCTCTGGTCAGTGCATATACTTGTCCCTGAGGCGGTCCCACTGTCTGTGATGTCCGGGGATTATGGTGTTAATCCCGGTGTGGTATTAATCCTTGATGGATTTTTAATTGTGGCAATTAGGAATTAATTACGGTTTGGCATCTCCCGAGGTTGTTAATTCAGACATTTGGGATCGTTGGATCCAAAGGATGAGATTGTATTCTCATTTTGGTGAAAAACCTATGAGTTGGGTTTTAGTAGGACTTGGTGTCCGGGGTGCCTTATGTTGGGACCAGTCTGGGGATTTGCTGTTGGAGAGAGAGTTTTTGAAAATAGATGATTTTTAATGAATCATGATGTATCTGTGGAGGTATTGGTATTTGGGGGCATTTTTGCTATATATACCAGTTGGACTCGGGATTCCGTCATTTGGAATCCATTTCTCTCCTCTCATCTCTCTCACCCCAAACCCTTTCCCTTTTCCCCTTTGAAGCAAAAATCGGTGGAACTCGATTTAGGGGCCGGATTTCTTGAAGAAGGATAGGTAATCTTCTTCTCCTCTCTTTTGGCTTCATTTTGATAGTGGTTTGGTGTGTTATGGTTGAGCTTTTGGGTTGGATTTGTGTTTGGGGGTTTTGGGTTAAAATCTAATATGTTGATTTCAGTGTTTTTATGGAGTTTAATTGTTGTATTTGAGGTGTTGAGGTTGTATGGGGTGTTGGTTTGGAGTTTGGGTGTGAAAAACACCATTAAAGCTCAAGTTTTCGGAAAATCGCAGTCCGCGATCGATCTTGGCGAGGCGCCGATTGATCGCGACATGCTACTGGTTTTGGGAAGGCGATGAACAGTAGCGGCGATCGATCGCGAGAAGTGGGCGATCGATCGCGAGGGCCTTGGCGATCGATCGCGAGATGTGGCGATCGATCGCGACTTGTTTATTTTCGGACAGTAGGGTATGGCGATCGATCGCGGCTTGGCGCCGATCGATCGCGGCCCTGTTCCCTTTGTTTTTTTTCAAAATTTTGGAAAACGTTGGGATTTTGGAATCGGAGTTTTAAGGGGCCGTTTCTGGGGCAATGTCTATATTCCAATGGGAATGCTATGCTTTTAAAATGGATTGGTTGAAGCCAAAGTTTAATTAAACGAAATTTTTAGTTGGGTTTTTGGCTATCTATTAAACATATAAAATGGAATATTTTGGGTATAATGCATGCTTAGCCGGGGGGCTTTTATTTTGGTAATCGTCATGGATTGACGATATGATTGGGAGTCTTGAACGTGCTTGGACACGTGGTTGAATGCTTATACTTGATTGTGAGTTGTTTATGTGTTTTAGCACATATCTCTCGAGGTAAGGAACTCAAGCGAAGTTTGGACTCGAGCTACGAATTTCTAAGGTACGTATGACGTACGAGCATAGCCTTTTATATGATTGCAATTGTTGAGTTCTTGGTACACTGTATTGCAATGAATGTGTGTGAAAATGCATGAGACATGGTATTAGCAATAGACGGAGATTGAAATGCATGGTTTATGGTACTTGCTTCAAATATCTATATATGCATTGAGAATTGCATGGTGCCGCTTTTGAGTGAGCAATGATTGGAATGTTGTCGCCTGTGAGCGAACATCGATTATGACGCCGCTGCCATCGAGCATGCGTGGAAATGGAATGCCGCTATTGTAGAGCGAGCAATGAAATAGAGCTATGAGACCATAAGTGAGAAACATGGATTGTCTATAATCATTGTTTAATAATTTGATGTTATTGATTATGATATTGGTATATTGCTCATGGAATTGTTAATCAATGTAATGATTAATTGGCATTTGAGAATTTAATGGTTTCAGTGTTTTGAGAACAGGGACAATACAGGAAACCCCGGATGAGGATGATACCATCCAGGGAGTATATTTTGTATTTCATAGCATTTACATTTATGTAAATTATGAATTGTATTGTTATGATTATTGGATTTGGAATATTGGTATGCTCACCCCGTGCGGGGGCTGTCTCTGTTGGGGCAGGTGGCACAGGTGTAGCAGCAGCTTTGGAGTTGAGCTCGGGCTGTTGATTGAGGTACTTCCAGGATCAAGGTACTAGAGCTGGATGGATAGGCGCTCAGATCCAGAGTCGAGATCGAGTTGCGCTTGAGAGGTGCTTCCAGGATCGAAGCACCAGTAACGGTATCCAGCAGAGTGTTTTATACATTAGATACACGCTTATTCATTGGGTGCTCTTATGTGAGTACATATTACGTGATATGGAATGTATAAACGGGCTACGGCTCTTCTCTGTTCATTTATGATTTGCACGCAATTAGATATAGAATTGCTAAATGAACTAAGAGCATGATAGTGTATTATGAGGGTGCATGTTATATGGATAATAATGGTTGGGGAGTTGGAATATTATGTGGTTTAAATGCAAGAAATTTTCTGGATAGCATATGGTGTTGCACTTGCATATGGTTTTCCCTTGATAGTATGATTATATGCACTAATGATATGGCTTAATACACTAATAACGGGTTAAGGGCACGGGGGTCCTTACATTAGTTGTATCAGAGCAGTGGTTAGCTCTTTGGGGCTGTTGAAGGCCTGGAGCACGCTGATAAGGATGGGTAACACATATTTATGCATGGTAGTAGTTAGTGTTGTGTGGCACAACTATTTTGCTTATGTGCATTTGTGATATGTGATCATAGTGAAACGATTATATGTCATGACATCTATGGAATCATAATATAACCTGTTGATTATGATTGTGAGTTGTGACACAGGGACAACCAAATGGAGCATTTTGAAATGCATTGGGATATGGGAAGTACTTTGTACTCATAATTATGCATTTACTCATTGTAATCATATTGTGGGGAATATGGATTATCGTATGCTAATGGTTTGAGATTGTTCCTGTAGGGACACTATGACGTGGAAGGCTAAGGCCATGGTTGAAAGACACGAAACGGTAACCTGCGTTTTATATACATCATGGAATTATGCATTGTGGTTGCATGTGTACATGTAGTGATGATTTTAATGCTTTGCCGCCAAATGTTGAAGCGAGGGGTGGGAGTGCCGCATGTCGCATTTGAGCGAGGTGCATTAAAATACACTCATGATGATGTATGTTGGAATATGGATTATGCTTTGTGATGCAGGTATGGATGAAATACTTGGTGAATATCCCATGAGTCATTGTTATGGATGAGTGATGATTTTAAATGCTTGCCGCTATTTGTTTGTTTTGTGCCGCTAAAATGTGAAGCGAGGGGTGGGAGCGCCGCATGTCACATTAAAGCGTGGTTATCATATGAGGCGAGGAAAGAATATTTGCCGCTAAAATGTGAAGCGAGGGGTGGGAGCGCCGCATGTCCATTTAAGCGAGGTTATTCTATGCCGCCTATATGTAAAGCGAGGGGTGGGAGTACCGCATGTTGTATTTGAGCGAGGGCATTAAAATACACTACCGTGACAATGACTAGGGATCGGCTATATTAATTGGTGATGGATCATGCCGCCAGGTATATTGATAGCGATGGTTCATTCCGCTATATTGATTGGCGATGGTTCATGCCGCCAGGTATATTGATAGCGATGGTTCATTCCGCTATATTGATTGGCGATGGTTCATGCCGCCAGGTATATTGATAGCGATGGTTCATTCCGCTATATTGATTGGCGATGGTTAATGCCGCCAGGTATATTGATAGCGACGGTTCATTCCGCTATATTGATTGGCGATGGTTCTTGCCGCCGGATATATTGATAGCGATGTCTCATTCCGCTATTCTATTGGCGATGGTTCATGCCGCCGGGTATTCTATTGACGATGATTCGTACCACCAGATATTACATAGCGACGGGTCATTCCGCTACTCCTATGGCGATGGTTCATACCGCCGGATATCTATAGCGATGTCTTATGCCGCTGACTCTATGACGAGAGATCATGCCGCTGATTCTATAGCGATGGGTTATACCGCTATGTGCGTAGCGCTGGATTATGTCGCCTACGAGCGATGGATGCTACTTGTGTGCCGCTGGTGGATGATGGATACATGTATTCCGCTATCTTGATAGCGATGAGGTATGGCGTATTACTTTTGTTAGCATCATTGTGGATACTACATGTTGTTATATACATCATGTGTTTGACGATGAGATTATGGATGTCGTGTATTGATATGTACCGTCATATGTTTGACGATGTTAATTGGATGTCATATGTTGACATATGTCGTCATGGGATGATGATGACATAGTTGATGTTCTATGTAGACGTGTAGCGTCGTTTTGATGATTAATACATTTATGTTATGTATTGAGTTGTATGGTTTGAGTGCCTTTGGTGGGCACATGGTAGTGTCTGGGTCAATAGTTGACGAGACTATTATGCCGAGCAAGTTGCTCGAAGAATTATTGGGTGCACCGTACATGGATTGTACCGCAGCACATATTTGGAGTATATATTGTTCGAGTAATGATACCCTTGGGTATACTCGCTGGTTTGGCTTAGGCCAAGTGATTGGTGGTAAGAGTAGTCCTTGAGGAAACTACTCGCTTGTTGTTGTGATCTGCGGTAGGCGTGATCACACTCACCCTGAGGGTGTGGGATAAGTCCTAATGGATTAGGATTGCTTCGTGGTTGAGCAAGGACACCGGGATGTTCATTATGCTTTGGTTTAGAGAAATTTTGGGTGATGGCCCACTACTCTAAATGGATGTTACGGTATGGTATACCGGGTGGAACGTATGAGACGTTGGTAGGCTTGATATGAGCCTTTGGAGGCAGCGCTTGTTAGCCAGATATCGTGGCAATGTTATAACGTGCTTTTGATAGCCGTTATACTGCTCGTTGGATTCGAGTTCAGTGAATCGTATGATGATACGATGAGGACTTTTGGTAGACTCTTGTAGTCTCTTTGTATCATGATGATTGAGGCAGGGAATACCTCGCGGAGACGTTTATACGTCAAATGTTTTAAGAGGCTTGTTTTGGGACGACTCAATTTTGTTGGAAATACCAACGTGAGCGTCGACAAGTCGTTGTTAGCTCTGGTTGAGCATCTTTGCATATGGTATGCGACGGAAGTCACAATTGAAATTGTGTAGTATAGTTAGTGGAGTGACACTACTATATTGACTTTATCTCTTGGAGAGATTTGGGTTGTACTGTCATGGAGGCAGCTAGTTTTGGTTGAAGGTTGATCGTGAATCAACCAGGGTAAGCCCTACTAGTGTTGGACTAGGTAATGGCTTCGTACTTCCAGTGAAACGTTCGAGGAGACGTCTCTGGGATGATGCTCGAGTGTGGAGTACTATGGCAATAGTACAGGGCATCGTTGTTTGAGTATACATGGCGTATACGAGTTTCGATTTGATGATAGTGGCTTCGATGCACTATTCTGAACCAATTGCATATTTTGGTTCCGAGATATATGTTGGTATGTATATCCAGTTTTCCGGACGGTGGTTCGAGGCTGGAGGGTCATGGATTCATGACGCTATCCTTTTGGGAAAGGTGGTATTGTTATACCTGCCGGTTGAATCTTTTGGGAGATTCGTTGCCTTGATTGTGTGGTGTTGATGTTGAAATCACACCCTTTGGCTTTGGTCTGTCGACCACTATTCTCCGTGGAGTGAGAATGATCGAGGTTTGACAGCAGATTTTGGGACTTTGGGTATGTTTGGAGATACCCGAGCCTATTGCTTTGAGTATGCCTGTTGTGGGTGCTTAGTCATGTATACCCGTGTATGTATATGGATGCCAACTCTATTTCGTTCCTTGTTGGACGTCGGTTTAGTGCGCTTGGTTGATGAATCTCCGGTGGGAGATTGTGGCAATTCGAGATCGGTAATCTCGATGACACGATACATTCTGATGAATGATCGTGAGGGTTGTTTGACTTTCCCTGAGGAGGGATTGTCGTGTTTTGGGACCTTGGTAGTTCTTGTTGGATAATTCGATAGCCTTCCTGTTTCAGGATTGTTGAATCCCAAGATAAATGAGGGATGGCCAGGATTCGGATTTGTTCAGTGTCACGGTCGACGCGTGTTTGTGAATGCAATTGTTTGTCTTACATGTCCCCTGTGGAACTTGAGACCATGTAGAGTCTCGATAGTGTGTTTTGGACCAAGATGAGATTTCTTGGAACACATGGTTGTAGGCATCTGTAGTGATGTGTTTTGTATGGATTAGTGACCATGGTTTACCCGATCCGGATTGCAAGTGGTGCAACTACTCCTTTGGAGGAGATGATCGCGAAAGCGAAACCGGATTTTTCCGGGAGTATACTGATTGTATACTAGTGGTTCCCATCTTAACGATGTGTGTTAAGCATCGTGGGCGAGTGGTGGATATCATTGAGAGATATCTATGTTAGAATCAATGGGGTTTTAATTGATTTGCAGTCATGGTAGACTGACTTCCGGGACGATTCACGTCGAGGTATGTTGTTATTTTTTTCGGGTTTATATTGGTTTTGGCGTTGCTCTATTGTAGAGCTTGGTGTGAGATTGGTGTTCTCGCAGTTAATGATTCGATTCTATTGTGGTCCAGAATCGGGGTTGTGGCTTTACCTTGTTTGTGTAGTCCTGGTGTTACGTAGGGTATGCCGGTGCAAATTTCGAGGATGAAATTTTATTAGTGGGGGATAATTGTGATGTCCGGGGATTATGGTGTTAATCCCGGTGTGGTATTAATCCTTGATGGATTTTTAATTGTGGCAATTAGGAATTAATTGCGGTTTGGCATCTCCCGAGGTTGTTAAATCGGACATTTGGGATCGTTGGATCCAAAGGATGAGATTGTATTCTCATTTTGGTGAAAAACTTATGAGTTGGGTTTTAGTAGGACTTGGTGTCCGGGGTGCCTTATGTTGGGACCAGTCTGGGGATTTGCTGTTGGAGAGAGAGTTTTTGAAAACAGATGATTTTTAATGAATCATGATGTATTTGTGGAGGTATTGGTATTTGGGGGCATTTTTGCTATATATACCAGTTGGACTCGGGATTCCGTCATTTGGAATCCATTTCTCTCCTCTCCTCTCTCTCACCCCAAACCCTTTCCCTTTTCCCCTTTGAAGCAAAAATCGATGGAACTCGATTTAGGGGCCGGATTTCTTGAAGAAGGATAGGTAATCTTCTTCTCCTCTCTTTTGGCTTCATTTTGATAGTGGTTTGGTGTGTTATGGTTGAGCTTTTGGGTTGGATTTGTGTTTGGGGGTTTTGGGTTAAAATCTAATATGTTGATTTCAGTGTTTTTATGGAGTTTAATTGTTGTATTTGAGGTGTTGAGGTTGTATGGGGTCTTGGTTCTGAGTTTGGGTGTGAAAAACACCATTAAAGCTCGAGTTTTCGGAAAATCGCAGTCCGCGATCGATCTTGGCGAGGCGCCGATCGATCGCGACATGCTACTGGTTTTGGGAAGGCGATGAGCAGTAGCGGCGATCGATCGCGAGAATTGGGCGATCAATCGCGAGGGCCTTGGCGATCGATCGCGAGATGTGGCGATCGATCGGGCTTGTTTATTTTCGGACAGTAGGGTATGGCGATCGATCGCGGCTTGGCGCCGATCGATCGCGGCCCTGTTCCCTTTGTTTTTTTTCAAAATTTTGGAAAATGTTGGGATTTTGGAATCGGAGTTTTAAGGGGCCGTTTCCGGGGCAATGTCTACATTCCAATGGGAATGCTATGCTTTTAAAATGGATTGGTTGAAGCCAAAGTTTAATTAAACGAAATTTTTAGTTGGGTTTTTGGCTATCTATTAAACATATAAAATGGAATATTTTGGGTATTATGCATGCTTAGCCGGGGGGCTTTTATTTTGGTAATCGTCATGGATTGACGATATGATTGGGAGTCTTGAACGTGCTTGGACACGTGGTTGTATGCTTATACTTGATTGTGAGTTGTTTATGTGTTTTAGCACATATCTCTCGAGGTAAGGAACTCAAGCAAAGTTTGGACTCGAGCTACGAATTTCTAAGGTACGTATGACGTACGAGCATAGCCTTTTATAAGATTGCAATTGTTGAGTGCTTGGTACACTGTATTGCAATGAATGTGTGTGAAAATGCATGACACATGGTATTATCAATAGACGGAGATTGAAATGCATGGTTTATGGTACTTGCTTCAAATATCTATATATGCATTGAGAATTGCATGGTGCCGCTTTTGAGCGAGCAATGATTGGAATGTTGTCGCCTGTGAGCGAACATCGATTATGACGCCGCTGCCATCGAGCATGCGTGGAAATGGAATGCCGCTATTGTAGAGCGAGCAATGAAATAGAGCTATGAGACCATAAGTGAGAAACATGGATTGTCTATAATCATTGTTTAATGATTTGATGTTATTGATTATGATATTGGTATATTGCTCATGGAATTGTTAATCAATGTAATGATTAACTAGCATTTGGGAATTTAATGGTTTCAGTGTTTTGAGAACAGGGACAATACAGGAAACCCCGGATGAGGATGATACCATCCAGGGAGTATATTTTGTATTTCATAGCATTTACATTTTTGTAAATTATGAATGTATTGTTATGATTATTGGATTTGGAATATTGGTATGCTCACCCCGTGTGGGGGCTGTCTCTGTTGGGGCAGGTGGCACAGGTGTAGCAGCAGCTTTGGAGTTGAGCTCGGGCTGTTGATTGAGGTACTTCCAGGATCAAGGTACCAGAGCTGGATGGATAGGCGCTCAGATCCAGAGTCGAGATCGAGTTGCGCTTGAGAGGTGCTTCCAGGATCGAAGCACCAGTAACGGTATCCAGCAGAGTGTTTTATACATTAGATACACGCTTATTCATTGGGTGCTCTTATGTGAGTACATATTACGTGTATATGGAATGTATAAACGGGCTACTGCTCTTCTCTGTTCATTTATGGTTTGCACGCAATTAGATATAGAATTGCTAAATGAACTAAGAGTGTGATAGTGTATTATGAGGGTGCATGTTATATGGATAATCATGGTTGGGGAGTTGGAATATTATGTGGTTTAAATGCAAGAAATTTTCTGGATAGCATATGGTGTTGCACTTGCATATGGTTTTCCCCTGATAGTATGATTATATGCACTAATGATATGGCTTAATACACTAATAACGGGTTAAGGGCACGGGGGTCCTTACACTGTCTGTCCTCCCGATGGTCGAGGCATAGTCTCCTGCCTCTGTTGCACTATCTTATTATCAAATCTCGGCCTATTCATTCTGAAGTCCGACTGTCCTCCCTGACTTGGGCAATACCAATAAATATGGCCCATCTTGCCACAACTGAAACAAGCTGGGCAGTTGTTTGATGAGTGTGACCCTCCACAACTATCACATATTGTTTCCCATGTCATGTTCACTTGCATTGGCCCCCGGTTGGTTGGTACATTGCCCTTTCAATTCTCCTGTTTCCGGTTGTAGGAATTCTTCCCACTAAATCGAGAAGATGAAGAAGCTTCACGAGGTTTAAACTGCTCTCCTCGTGGTCTCAGGCTATCAGCAACTGACCTCTACGGTGGCACATGTGGGGGTACATTATCAGCATAGGCCCCAAGTCCGATTTCTGCCAACTCTGCTCTAGTAAGAGCATCATCAAAAGAGCTAGGGTTATTGGAGATAACCCGGTCAAATAACTCCGGTCTCAGACCCTTCAGAAAATGCCTCATCTTGGCATGTCCATTGCTAGCAACGTGAGGGACATACCTCAATAGTGACGAGTAGTGCATGGCATAATCTGAGACAGTCATACTGCCCTGTTTCAAGCTGGTGAAATCGTCCTCTTTCAGCTCTCTGGTAGCAGCTGAGAAATATCGATTCAAAAACCGAGTTCTGAACAAGTTCCAATCAATAGGTACCCCTTGAGCTCTCAGCTCCATCACAGTTGTCTTCCACCACATGGAGGACTTCTTAGCCAGTTGGAATTCCATTAACCTCAGCCAGGCAGTCTTGGCACAGGGTGCCGACACAAAGATCTGCTCTAACCTCTCTAACCATTCCTCAGCCTCTTCCCCAGTCTCAGTTCCCTCGAATCTAGGCGGATGGAAGGTTTGGAACTGCGTCAGACTCAGTTCACCAGGCAATAACAGTTGTACCACAGGTTCCACACCCACAGCAGGTGGCGGTAGAGGATTCGTCAGAGCAATGCTAGCGTTAACACTTCCCACATCGCCCACCTCCTCATTAAGATTCCCCAAATTTATAGCCGCCATGCTGTAATACAAGGGTTAACAACAATTCCAGAAACAATACATATATATCACCGTTAGATAACATGAATAATAAAAGAATGTTAGCATAACAATTATATACAAATATGCACCATATGCATAAACATGCTCATATGTTAATTCCTAGCCAACAAGTTGCTAAGGCTACCCTTCAATCATCCCCGGGTTCCCTAACCACTGCTCTGATACCACTAATGTAAGAACCCTAGTTCCTTAAGTGTGAAATAAGAACATAAGTAGAGCTAAAGTGTATTATCAGAGTATAAAAGTTCGTGTTGAGGCCTTGAGCTTTAAGGGTTACATGCCAAGATAATTACTTCCAAAAGGATTAATTACATTCCTAACAAAATGAATGTTAATCCTATAGATTTACACTACTCCTAGAGTAGAAACTATACAAAAGAATCCCAGCTTATATATCAAAAGCCCAACTCGCTAGTTCATTGCGTCAACCCGACCTTAGCCCCCTTTATGCCAGGATGTACCTACAAGGACAACCCCCAAATCATGAGCATATAATAATCCATGTTAAACATAGCATGATTAAAAAGCGTAAATGCATGAACCGTAAATACAAAACACTTCATGTTTCCCAATTGATTTTAAACGCCCCCTTTTTGGTTGTCCCTGTATAATAACTCATGAGTATAATCAATGGATTATTCAATGGTTTCACAAATGTCATGACATATCCCCAATTACGAATCCCTAGTATGTTATAACAGTGTATTTTAATGCACCTCGCATGTCATGAAAGCGGCACCAATACCCCTCGCTTCGACATATTAGCGGCATTGAATAACCTCGCTCAAATGCGACATGCGGCAGTACCCTCGCTTCAACATTTGGCGGCAAATATTCATTCATCGCTATAATATGACAGCGGCAAAGCATTAAAATCATCATTCCAATATAACCATGACTCATGGATGTGCACCAAACAATCAACATACACATATGCAATCATAATGCATAGATCAACATGTATTTGCATCCACAATGCACAATTCAATATACAGTTGCATCCACAATGCATATCCCAATGCGTATATAAATTACATGTTACCGTTGGGTACCCGTACGTCTTCTACGTACCTTTCCAAAAGTAGGATGTGATAGGACCTTACTTCCTTGGCTGTGTTGCCACCTGGGATGGTTCTACACAATCACACAAACCCATATTAGAAACCAATAATAGCCCAATACCAAAAAATACCACAATAAATAACCAAAACACATAATTTGGCTTCTCGTGATCGATCACCAATGGGCCCCGATCGATCGCGAGATGCTACTGCCTCAATGCCCAAACTTCTGCATTCCACGATCGATCGCTGAAAACATGCGGATCGATCGTTGACTTCACTGATCGATCGCGCAAACTCATGATCGATCGCCGAAAGCTTCTGCCTCGCACTCTGGTGCTCGCGATCGATCGGGGAAACACGCCGATCGCCAAAGTCTGTAATCGCGAAAGACCTCCATTTTCGAGCACCATCCTAAGGCTTACCATAAAACATATCCCAACAACTTAACATACAAAATACTCCATTATACTACCATGAAGCTACACAATAACAAATTCCAACAAGAATACTACCATACATGCTATTTTCACTCAACAAAATAACTCTCCTTAAACAAGCATTAAACCAAGACAAGACATGGTTCCTCACCCTTGATAGGGTTGAATATTACGTGTATTTATGCTATGATATGTATATATTTTCGTGTTGATTCTTGGATTATTTTACGATTTTTGGTATATATTTCTATATTTCAGGAATCAATGTTGAAATGCATAAAAGTAGAGGAAATGAGCCAAAAATGATGAAAAAGGACCAAACCGAGCGAACGCGTCAAAGCCGGGAAAAGAAGAAAAGAATAAAAGAAAATAAAAAAATTTAAAAAAGCATCTCGATCGATCGAGCCACCAATCTCAATCGATCGGCGTGGATAGAAATTTGGCGATCGATCGAGCAGTCAGTCTCGATCGATCGGCCGGAAGAATTTGCTGAAAAATAAATTCCTTGTAGAGTTTGTGTGCAAAAGGGAAGTCCATAATTCCTATCCCTCTATATATTGACACGAAATTTACAACCATAATAAGATTTTGTAACCTAGGAATAGCCTCTACACCTCCATAATCCATATCACCTTCATCCACCATCACCACTTCATCCTAGGAATTGGAACAAGCCAACAAGAGAATTGAGGAGCACGATCGAGAAAGAAGCAAGGAAGGATCGAGAATCAACGAAAAAGTTGACTTGGGAGTTTGCTTTTACTATGCTATTATTGTCTTGATTAATATTGGATTTATTGTGTTTTAGATGATTGAGAAATATCTTAAACATTGTTTTTCCTTTAATATTATTGATTGATTGAATTCAAACATCTTCTACGAGCATGTGTTATTGTTCTTAATGCTTTTGAAGGATTGGTCCCCTTTGAATGATATTTTATTATAATTGAGATCGAGAGATGAAATCATAATACGATATAGTAATTCATGCCGTGTGTTAAAGATTGAGATCGAGAGATAAAATCACATACGAGTGATAGCTTTGGGTTGTTTAACCTAAAGTTAATGGTTTTCATAAAGCGCATTCAATATTAAATTGTTAATTAAGTGAACGAGAGTTACTAGTTACAATTTGATGTTAGATTTAATATAGCTCGAGAGAGTGTATTGAATAAATTCGGAAAACCCGTCACCTTAGAGATGTATGGAGAAAAGAATTGTAAGAGTTGAGTTAGGTGAACATAGTCTTGATAATTCTTTCTTGTGGACTTTTCTCGTGATTGTCGATTATTTTGGTTGGATTATAGTAGCTTAATTTAGTTTAGTTAATTATTAATTAATTATCGTAGGTTAAATATAGTTAAAAGAAATCTTATTTGGTAATTGCTTGTTAGTCCCTGTGGGTTCGACAATCCGTACTCTTCCTATCTATACTAAAACTTGACACCGTGCACTTGCGGTATAAATCGCTAGACTGGAATTAATTGGTTAAAATAAAAGCGATCAAGTTTTTGGCGCCGTTGCCGGGGACTAACTTTAGTAATATCATACTAGGTTCTTTGACTGTAATTTAACCATTTTTGTTTATTTATTTCGAAAAAAAAAATTTATAAATATTTATTTTGTTTTTGTTTTGTTTGTCTTGTGAGGTACTTGGAGATACTACATCAGCAAGCCTTCACAAGCTTTGCCCAACAACGTTCCGAGCCGTTCTACGCTGTTTGGGAGAGATTCAATGAATTGGCCAACACATTCCGGTATCACAACTTTTCGAACTATGCTCTCATGCAATATTTCTTCAAAGGGCTGGAGGCACGGACACGAGAATGGGTATTGAGCGGAGCACTAGTGACTGGGAGTCCCCTGGTTGATAGAGATGAGAACAGTGTGGTGCACCTGTTCAATGATATGGCGGACTTTGATCATCACTGGGATTGTCATCCTTCACTACAAGGTTGGAGTCACCAATACCCACCGGAGCCTCACTACCCTATTGATACACAACAACCATTTGAACATCGCGAAGAGATGAGAGATAGTTCTACAGATGTCACGACTCAATTAGAGGATACCTTAGTAAGATTCTTGGCATCAACCAAGAACAGTTTGGAGTGCCAAACCAACTCTATGCGTCACCTGGAGCAGCAAATGCTGGTCCTCATGGAAACAATTTCAACTAGCTGCCAAGAGGAAGAGATGAGGGCTACAGATCAAGAGGCGACGAATCGAGTTTGGTTATATGATGACGATCACTCAACCAACCAAGTTTGGGAGTGATCCTACTAGTGTGGAAGAGTCAAAGGAACTTCAGCCTCTTCAAGAGATTGAGACTACTTCAGAGATGTCATCCGAGGAGTTCCCATGTGAAGATGAGTCAAGTGTGATGTTGGAGAAGGAAGATACTTTCGAAGATTCTGATTTGAGCCCATCGATGGAGGCATGTTCTATGCCATATGTGGATCCGTATTTTCCATCGATGCCAACTTCACCGCACTACATCCTCCAAGATATGAAGCCAAGTCAAGAATCATTCTCCCATGCCTGCACTTTAAGACGAATGTTGTTGGAGCGACGAGGTTACACTGTTACAATCTTGCCAATCTTGAGGGCATACTTAATGAAGACCCATTAGTGGTATCATACGACACTTACTATGGGCGGCAGCCGCTCTTTGATGGTTGCTTCTGATGGTCAAGCCGAAGACTAGAAATCAGCGCTTCTTGGGAGGCAACCCAAGCGTATCCTTTTGTTATTTAGTTTTGTTTTATTTTTTAGTTTTTGCATTTTACTTTGTTTATCTCTCGAGTCGAATATTTTACCATTTGCATTCTTCTCTTGCTAGGTACTCAGTTGGAGAGATGAACCCCTACACCAGAGGAGCTTTCAAAGCAAATCTTCCTCAACCCTCATGCAAGCGTCTTGATCAGAGGAGTTTACTTTTTCCCTTTTGATTCATTTGAACATTGAGGGCAATGTTTGATTTAAGTTTGGGGGAGTGGCTTGCATGTTTTACTTGTTTTAACCACATGTTGTGTGATGTGACTAGAAATAGATACATCTATTGCGCTTAATTGTCTACGATTTGGTATATTTTGATGGATAAAATGATACATATGCTACCTAATCGTATATTTGTGTAAATGTAGGGAAAGGTGAAGAAATCAAGCTAAAATGATGAAAGAAGCAATAAAGTTGAAGAAAAGAGGAAAAACCCAGAATCCAAGACACATGTTGCTCCCTTATCCTCAAATTTCTATATGTTCGAGCCATGTTTTTGTGGGGTCTTCCCACCTTAACAGTGATTACTAGACATAAAAGGATTAATCATGCATTGATTAAGTCTTAAGGATTCGGTTGTTACATGAGCTAACAGGATTACAGGCCAAAAATACAAAACTTCAAAAATAATTCATTACATTCCAAAAGAATGCCATTTAGATTTACACTACTCCTAGAGTAGGTACTAATCATAACTTGAAATCCTATACGTTCCTGTGTCCCTCGAAGCTCACTGCCTCAACCCGACCCTTAGTCCTTTCGTCCAAAAGCGTACCTACAGGGACAACACATCATGAGCATATACAGTTTCACTTAACAACATATAAACATTATAGTAAATGCATGAAATCTTGGTTAAGTAAATATGCTGGTTATTCATTAACTTCTTATTGTTGTCCCTGATTCATAATCATGCATATGGGGCACCTTACCCCGTGGCACCTTACCACAATAACATCGCATGGCCTCTTACCATGTGGGGCACCTTACCCCGTGGCACCTTACCACAATAACATCGCATGGCTACTTACCATGTGGGGCACCTTACCCCGTGGCACCTTACCATAATAACATCGCATAAACATCATCATATAAACATCATATAAACATCATGATTTCATCGTATACATATTCATGCGATAAATGCATAGTCATAGCGTAGGGATGTGTTTTACCGTCCGATGCCCGTACGTCTCTTACGTACCTTTTCAAAAGGAGGAGGAGTCAACAGACTTTATCTCCTCGATGGTGCCGGTACCTGGGATGGTTCTACATGACCAAATAATACCATATTAGATGCTTCGAAACCATCTCATAACATAAACTTAACAAAATAAAACATCATTATATTTTTCAACTTACTGCCTCTCCCGATCGATCAGCCAAATATCTCGATCGATCGAGACACTGTGCACTAACAGTGCCTTAGCTTCCTGCCTCGCTCGATCGATCGAGATATTTTTCCGATCGATCGAGAAGCTTCACCGATCGATCGAGAAATCCCTCGATCGATCGACATCAAAGTTTTAAATCATACATTAGACCCACTGTCTCGCTCGATCGATCGGAACCAAATCTCGATCGATCGAGAGCTCTGAAAAAATCGGGACTTCCCCAGATTTTTGAGCACCCCATTTCATATCATTAATTCTACTTCATAACATACATAAGGTGCTTAAACAAGAGTATCAATAACTTCCACATACTTTCATGCATGCATTAAAATTAAAGGCTCACTTATAACTTAAACCTATATGCATTAAATCTACCCCTCTTTATCAATACCCGATCATCTTTTCCGGAAACAGGGCAGCTTATTTTCATTTCCAGATTTTCGAGTACTCCATTTCATGTCATAAAAACTATACCATAATTCCTAAAACATGCTTGAATCAAAAGTGTCCTGGGCTTTACCAACTTACCACTCGTATACCCAAAACGAAGGTTCACCCAAAGACCCATCTAACATGCATAATATAACCTCCTCAATACCACTCTCAACCCACATTTTTTTCCAGAAAACAGGGGAAACATCTTCCCAGATTTTCGAACACCCTAGTTCACAAGCTTTAATCCTTCATATAAGACGCATAACATGCATAAGGAAAAATACTGATAGCTTCATAACAACACCTTTTTGTCATTTAAATCGAAGGTTTCAAGAAATCTAAGCTATCATGCCATCTTTACCATACATAAAAGTAGGAACCCAATAAGCTTAAAAAAAAAAAGAAACAGAGCATGGTTTCTTACCCTGCTTAGCTCCGATTTTTGAGAGACTTCCAAGGGCTGAAAATGGCAAGGCTCCACAAGTTTTTACTCAGCAAGTGCTGGTGTTTCTTTGGGAGAGAAGGGTCAAGATTTTGGGATGGAAAGATGAGGCTGAATGATTGAGCCAAGTGGGTGAGAAGTCAGCCTTTCTACAGTTTGAATGGCATGGGTTAAGGGGGTGGTTGCATGTAGGGTGGTTTGTGGTGTTTAATTGTATCCCGGTATTTCATATGATGTATAAAAATATCATCCCTTGATATTTTATGATTGAACTACATCAATACAACAATTAAAAACACGTAACATACCCCCTAAACCATATCATTATATCATAATTATAACCCCCACTTAATAATACCACAACCCTCTTAAATACATCGTAATTCATTATTGTAGCACATAATCATATAACATTTCATCATCGTAGCATATAATCATTTAACCTTTCGGGGGTATTATATTACTCCCCTACTTAAAAGATTTCGTCCTCGAAATCCACATGCATCATCATAACGGAACTAAACATAAATACATACCAGAGAATAGTTCCGGATAGTGCTGCACCATATGCCGTTCCGTCTCCCATGTAGCCTCCTCGACACCCCGACGATCCCATTGAACTTTGACCATCGGTATAACCTTGCTCCGTAGTCTGCGATCCTCTCGATCTAGAATTCTGATTGGTCGTTCTTCATAGGACATACCTGAGTCTAACTGAACTTCTGTAGGCTGTAAGACATGAGACGGGTCTGGCTCATACTTCCGTAACATAGAGACGTGAAAGACATCGTGTATGCCAGACAAGGATGGCGGTAGAGCCAAACGATATGCCAAAGTACCGATACGCTGCAAAATTTCATATGGCCCAACATACCTCGGAGATAACTTTCCCCGCATCCCAAAACGAACCACACCCCTGAAGGGCGAGATTTTTAAGAAGACCCTGTCTGCTAACTGAAATTCTAGCGGTCGTCGCCGCTTATTGGCATAGGCCGCTTGCCTATCCTGGGCCGCTTTCATCTTCTGGCGTATCAACTTTATCTTACCTTCCATATCCCTGATCATATCCGGTCCTCCGACCGCTTTGCTAGTCAAGTCCTCCCAATACAGTGGTGATCTACATCGTCGTCCATACAGAGCTTCAAAAGGGGCCATTTGAATGCTCGCCTGATAACTGTTATTATAGGAGAACTCTACCAGCGGCACTGAATCCTGCCACGGAGTATCAAACTCCAAAATACACGCCCTCAACATGTCCTCGAGCGTCTGAATGGTACGCTCTGTTTGGCCATCTGTCTGAGGGTGATAGGCCGTACTCAGTCTCACCTCTGTGCCCAAAGCTGTCTGGAGACCCTCCCAGAAATGTGAAGTGAACCTCGGGTCCCTGTCAGACACTATCGAGACTGGAATACCATGCAACCTCACTACATCCCGTATATACATCTGGGCCATCTTCAAGTATGTATACGACATACTGTAAGGGATGAAATGAGCCATCTTCGTCAGCCTATCCACGATCACCCAGATCGCATCAAATCCTGAGGCCGTCCTAGGTAAGTGGGTCACAAAGTCCATAGATATATGCTCCCACTTCCATTCAGGCACCTCTAAGCTCTTCAGTTCTCCACCAGGCCTCTGCCTCTCTGCCTTTACCTGCTGGCAGATCAAACATCTTTTAACAAAAATGATTACCTCACGCTTCATGCGTCTCCACCAGAATTGATCGCATAGATCTTTGTACATCTTTCTTCCCCCTGGGTGGATACTGAAACGACTACTGTGAGCCCGCTCCAATATTCCTCTACGCAGTTCTGGTGCATCTGGGACTACCCATCGGTTGCCCAGTCTCAAGGAATCATCCTCAGCCACTCTGAACTTGGATGGCTGACCCTGAAGTATCAATGATGTCCATCTCTGAACCTCACTATCGGACTTCTGGGCCTTCCTGATTGCCTCAAATATGTCTGGCTCCGCCAATAGGGTCGACACTCGCACAGGCGACGTGTCTACATCGAAATCATAGCCCAGTTGGCAATAAGACGTCATCAAGGCTGACAAACACATAACATCCTCTGCAGTACTCTTTACCTTCCGACTTAAGGCGTCTGCTATCAGGTTTGCTTTGCCTGGATGGTACTCAATTTCACAATCATAATCTTTGAGCAAATCCATCCATCTTCTTTGCCTCATATTCAACTCTGCTTGAGTGAATAAGAACTTCAGGCTCTTATGGTCCGTATATATAGTGAAAGACGTGCCATACAAGTAATGCCTCCAGATCTTTAAGGCGAATATGATGGCCGCCAATTCCAAATCATGTACTGGATACCTGGCTTCGTGTGGCTTCAGCTGCCTCGATGCATAAGCCACCACATGCTTATCTTGCATCAACACACAGCCCAAGCCCTGCAATGACGCATCCGTATACAAGGCAAACCTCTTATCCTCGGACGGAATCACCAGTACAGGCGCTGTAGTCAAACGACGCTTCAGCTCTTGGAAGCTTTCCTTACAAGCTTCGGACCAAAAGAAGGGGACTCCTTTCTGAGTCAGCTGTGTCAGGGGTTTGGCAATCTTCGAAAAACCCTCGACGAAACGTCGGTAATATCCTGCCAAACCGAGAAAACTCCTTATCTCAGGTACAGAAGTGGGCAGCCCACTCCATCACAGCTTCAATCTTCCTGGGATCCACAGATATCCCGTGGCTAGATATGACATGGCCTAAAAATACCACGCTGTCCAACCAGAACTCGCACTTACTAAGCTTTGCATACAGCTGATGATCCCTAAGGATCTGAAGTACTATCCTCAAGTGCCTTACATGCTCTTCTTCCGTCCGAGAGTAGATAAGTATGTCGTCAATGAAGACTATGACGAACTGATCCAAATACGGCTGGAACACCCTGTTCATCAAACTCATGAAAACAGCTGGGGCATTCGTCACCCCAAAAGGCATGACCAGAAATTCATAGTGCCCATATCTAGTCCTGAAAGCCGTCTTCTGAACATCATCTTCTCTTACTCGAATCTGATGGTACCCCGACCTCAGATCGATCTTACTATAGAGCCTCGTTCCCTGTAACTGATCAAACAAGTCATCAATCCTCGGAAGTGGATACTTGTTCTTGACTGTAGCTTTGTTTAACTACCTATAATCAATGCATAGACGCATCGATCCATCTTTCTTCTTAACAAATAAGACAGGCGCACCCCATGGCGATACGCTAGGGCTTATGTAGCCCTTATCAAGGAGTTCCTGTAACTGTACCTTTAACTCCCTTAACTCTGCTGGTGCCATCCTATACGGGGCGCGAGAAATTGCAGACGTCCCTGGTAGTAGCTCAATCCCAAACTCGACCTCTCTCGTCGGTGGGAATCCGGGAATCTCCTCCGGAAAGACATCAGGAAACTCCGCCACTACGGGCACATCCTCAACTTTTAATTCCTTCCTCTTATCCGTCATATCAATAGCATAGATAAGATATCCTGTATGACCTCGTTCCAATAACTGTGCCATCTTAACAGCTGATACCAACGGGATCCTTGGGCGAGAACCATCCCCAAAGAATGTCCACTGGACTCCCATATCAGATCTGAATCGGACAGTCCTTTGCCTGCAGTTAACGACCGCCTGATACTTGTTCAGAACATCGATGCCCACAATGCAGTCGAAGTCTGTCATTCCTAGCACAATCAAATCTGATCTTAACTCATTATCCTCAAAATAAATGAGGCCATCATAGACAATCTGATCCGTAGTCAAACTTCTTCCAGCGGGGGTCGAGACCATAAGAGGCATGGGGGACGGAGAAGTACATATGTGGTGCCTTTCAACAAAACTCGTCGACACAAAAGAGTGTGACGCACCTGTGTCTATCAATATAAGAGCAGGGTGCGTAAATAAAAGACACGTACCCGCTATAACTTCCTCCGGAGCCGCTGTAGCCAGCTCCCTTGTCAAAGCATACACCTGACCCTGAGGTGGCCCAGCGGGCTGACCTCCGTACTGTCTTGGCACAAAAGGTGGTCTGTGCGGTGCCGCTGTGATGACCAGGGATTATAGGTGTTAATCCCGGAGTATTAATAATCCCTAAAGTGGTTTTACGTGGCGATTTGGAATTTAATCGAGGTATTGGGCCTTCTGGGCTCGTTTATTTGGGCAGTTGGGATCGTTGGATCCAGAGGTTGAGATTGTATTCACATTACGGTGTAAAACCTAAGAGTTGGGTTTTTGATGTGTCTCGGAATCTCGGGTGCTATGTGAGCACCGGTAGGGGATTTTGGAGTTAGAGAGAGAGTTTTTGAAAACAGATGATTTTTAAGGAATCATGATGTATTTGTGGGGCTATTATTTTTCGGGGTATTTTTGCTATAAATACAAGTTGAACCCGAGATTTTTGTATTAATTTCATTTTCAGCCCAATTCTCTTCTCCTCCCCTGTACGTGCGATTTTCCCGTCACCTCCCCTGCCCCGCCGCTTCAGGCGCTCCGCCAGCCGCCGTCCCGCCGCCGTTCGGCGCGTGCGACCTACCGCCGGCGTCGTCTCGGCGAGGCGCTCCTTTCCCCTCCATCAATTGAAGGTTTCGTCGCGTCCTGGAGTCGAATTTGGCAGAAAGGCGTCGATCCCCAAAAGTTAGGGTTCATCGATTTTGAACGATTTTGCTTCCGTTTTTCGTTGGGTAATCTCCCTTACCCCTTGTTCTTCTTTTTCGTGCATTTCCCTGCTTATTTTGGTGATTTTGGTTCGAAATTATTTTCGAAATTGTAGGGTTTGATTTCGAAAATTTGGGGGTTTTTGGCAGGGGTATTATTTCGTGCAATTGATCGATTATTGCATGTTTTAAGAGTATTATGATGCTTGATTGAGATCGAATTGAGAAGCTTTGGTTCGAATTTGAAGAATTTTAAGAGTTGGGATTTAAAGGCTTGTTTGGGTTCGAATTTAATGGTTTTGAGTTCGAAAATTTGGGGTTTTTGTCAAGGGATGTTGATTCTTGCTTGGATAGCTTAATTGGCATTTTAGATAAATTATGGTATTTAATTGGGTTCGAAATTGTGAGATTAGGGTTCGATTTTTGTAGGGCATTCTTGAACAAATTTCGATATTGTCTCATTTATTTCCTTCCCTGCATGTACCCTGCCCCGGGTCTTTTAAGAGGATAATTGTCGTGTATTGACAATATTTTGAGGGATACGGGTGTGCTTGAGCATGGGTTGCATGTTCGTAAATAATGGTGAATTGTTTATCGTGTTAGCACATCATTCCTCGGGGCATGGAACTCGAGCAAGGTTTGGCTCGGACTTCGGTGATTTAAGGTACGTGCGACGTACGAGCATTACTATATATATGTGAAATGCATAAGGTGTTTTTGATTGCATTGAATGTTTTGCGTATGGTTATACATATATGTTGATATAGCCAAGGAATGACCCAAATCTTGATATCGCAGCTTGTAGCGTGCGTGACACTAGAGTAGGATGACTCTTACATGATATAAGGGGTACTGGGTTTATATGACTATATTATGAGACATTTGAGATGTCTAGGTTTGTAGAATCATGTATTCTTCGTGAGACATTGAGATGTCTAGGCTCGTAGAATCATGTATTCATTATGAGACATTTGAGATGTCTAGGTATAATGGAAAGCGAGATTATGAAATCAATATTAGATATTGATATATCTATATTTGCATATATATGAACTTGGAATCATTCATTCTTGGTATTTGAGAATCAGGCATGCGATATGTAAATCAATGTGTTGATTTACTGATTTATGAGATTTGATGAGTTTGATGTTGTGAGAACAGGGACAGTACACGGAATCCCGGATGAGGATGTTGCCATCCAGGGAGTATCATTTAAATTCATTAGCATTTACCTTTGTTGTAAATTATGAATTTCATTATTATGATTATGGGATTTTGTGTATTGGTATGCTCACCCCGTTGGGGGCTGTCTCTGTTGGGACAGGTGGACAGGTACATCGATGGCTATGGAGCTGAGCTCGAGCTGTTGATTTGAGGTACTCCCAGGATCGTGGTACCAGGGCTTGATGGAGCACGGTATCGTATAGAGTACCTATATATACACCTGAGGATTTATACATATTCATGATGCTCGCATGTGAGCACAATTATACTTGTATATGGATTGTATATAAAGGCATGAGCCTTTCTCTCTTTCATTTAAGGTTGCATGCAATTAGGTTGAATTGCTAGAATGATATGAGAGTCATTGGTGTATTATGTGGGTGTTGGAACCCACTTTTGTTGACATATGTGTGGTGTCTTCCCTGGCTGGGAATCTACTTGTATTACTGCTTTCTGTTGAGTATTATGCTTTCCCTGGCCGGGAATTTGGTTATGTGTTGTACTCTTTTTTTTGGGATAGCTCTATTTATGGGGAGACTCTGCCCAAATTTTTATAAAAGTTTACAATGTGAAAAGTGGCACCAAGGGGTTGGTAAAGGGCAAACATATGAGTCTTTCATTGACAGGCAATGATTAAGTATCATCAGAGCTTCCCGATTGACATTTTATAGAAAGCATGTACCACACATAGTGGTTAATACACTAATCAAGGTTTAAGGGCTTGGGGTCCTTACATTAGTGGTATCAGAGCAGTGGTTGCTCATTGGGGCTGTTAAGGGCCTAGGAAGTTATTGATAGCACATATTTATGCATGATGGCATCAATGTTGTATGACATAACAAATTGTTTATGTGCTATTATGATATGAAAAGTGGTATTGCTAACCATTGTGGTTGCAGGAATCGTGTGGAACACGATAGGATGACATTTATGGGGATGTCTGGCACTCCGTGTGTTATGTGCCAAGGAAGCTGGTTTTAAGAAAATCAGATAAAGGGATATTTCCGAGGTAACATGTATTTTACGATGTCTTGTTGACACATGATGAATGCAAAGTGGTGCATTAAGGTTATGATATATGTTATTGTGCATTGTTTTTGCATATGCATGTTGTGAAATATAAGAGGTGTATTTCTTGAGTCAAAGTTATCTTAGTAAGGATTTTAATGGCTTATGCTAAAGTCCATATGAAGCGATGAAGAGTCCCGCTTATATGGAGTAGCAACGCTAAAGTCCATTGGAAGCGATGAAGAGTCCCGCTTACATGGAGTAGCAACGCTAAAGTCCATTGGAAGCGATGAAGAATCCCGCTTACATGGAGTAGCAACGCTAAAGTCCAGTGGAAGCGAGGAAGAATTCCGCTTTCCTGGAGTAGCAAGAAGCATTAAAATGTACTAATGATAAGGGCTCAGGATGAAATAAGGATTTAAGGAAAAAGAATGTCATGACATTGCATATCCATACATTCATATAATGCGTTTTTATTATGTATTGAATGTTGATGCATAGCGTATATGGCTATTGTTGTTAACCCTGATGGTTGCAGGTTACAGGAAATAAGGAATACGAAAAGGAATGATGATTATACATATGTATGGGCATCCCAAGGGCAACATGTATTATGTGGTTAGTCATTTAACACAAGGTAAATCAAGGTATGCATAAGATAGTGCATTATGATATGATACATGTTGATACGCATCGTTTTGCATATGTATATTGTGAAATATAAAGTGAGGATTTCAATGCTTACACTAAAGTCCATATGAAGCGAGGAAGGATTCCGCTTATATGGAGTAGTGAGAAGCATTGAAATGCACTGATATTTCACGAGTCCAGGTTATCCTAGTGAGGATTTCAATGCTTGCGCTAAGGTCCATATGAAGCGAGGAAGGATTCCGCTTATATGGAGTAGTGAGAAGCATTGAAATACACTACTGATAAGTGACTCGATTCGAGGTTTATTTATAGCGATGGTTCATTCCGCTATATCTATTGGCGATGGTTCATTCCGCCAGGTGTATTTATAGCGACGGTTCATTCCGCTATATTTATTGGCGATGGTTCATTCCGCCAGGTGTATTTATAGCGATGGTTCATTCCGCTATATTTATTGGCGATGGTTCATTCCGCCAGGTGTATTTATAGCGATGGTTCTTTCCGCTATATCTATTGGCGATGGTTCATTCCGCCAGGTGTATTTATAGCGACGGTTCATTCCGCTATATTGATTGGCGATGGTTCATTCCGCCAGGTGTATTGATAGCGATGCCTCTTTCCGCTACTATGTGGACGATGATTCATGCTCAGGAGTATAGCGAGGTTTCATGCCACTTATTATCTGACGAGGTGTCATACCGTCGATTCTATAGCGAGGGATCTTGCCGCTATGTACTCAGCACAGGATTTTTGCCGCCTTCGAGCGATGGGTGCTGATTTCGCACTATTATTGAGCGACGGAGACAGGTATGACGCTATATCACTAGCGATGAGGTATGAGATATTGCTATTTTAGTAGCTTTATTGTAGCTGGCATGCATTGATATACATGTTTTATTATGCCTATTTTACTAGCATGTTAGTGGATGACATACGCTGATGTACATGTATCGTCACTAGTTGGCAATGTTTTAGATGCCATGAGTTGGCATGTGTCGTCACAGGATGACGATGACGATGGTGTAGGAGATGTCTTATTAGACATGCATCATCGTTACGATGATCGATGCGTTGAGTATACGTATTCAGTGGTATGCCTTGGGTGCCAGTACCGAGCACAAGGTGGTGTGTGCGACACCGATGGACGTGACCCTTATACCGAGCGGGTTGCTCGAGGAATGGTTGGATGCGCTGTACATGTGATTGTACCGCAGCTTACGATTGGGGGATCATTTTACGAGTGGTGATACCCTTGAGGTATGCTCGTGGAATGGCTTTTGGCCATGTGATTTGACGACAGGAGTAATCATGGAGGAAAGTACTCGCTTTCTGTCGATGTGACATGTGGTGGACATGGTCACACCACCCTTGAGGGTGTAGGATGGGTCCTAAGGGAGTAGGATCAGGTTATGTTAAGTACATAGGGACATTGGGTTGTCCAGGGTGTATCGGCATTGAGGAATGTTGGATAAAGACCCACTACTCTATTGAGTTTTCTTCCCATAGTATGTTATACCATGTGGAAACGTCCGTCTTGTTGGTAGGTTTGAGGTGAACCTAGAGAGGCAGAGACTAGGTTGTCTGCCGCGTGTGTGTAGCACCATGATGGGCTTGCTAGAGCCGTTACACTGCTCGTTGGAACCAAGTTTGGCAAATCTTAAGGTGATACGATGTGGATTGTGGTGGACTCTAGTAGTCACCATGTCATTGAGGTTAAGGTTGTTCATGCCTCACTGAAACGTGTATACGTTTATGTTTAATCTTGGAGACTTGTCTGGGACAGCTCAGGATGTTGGAGTACCAACAAGAGAGTCATCAGGTTGTTATTGACTCAATCTAAAGGAACCCGTGTATTGGGATACAATGGGTGTTATTGTATCCAGTTTTTCCGAACGATGGTTCGAGACTTGTGGATCTCGAGTTCGATGGCACTTCCCTTGCGAGGAAGGAGGTAGTATTATACCTATTTGGGAATCTTGACAGATTCGGTAAGTTGGTGCAAGTGGTGTTGATTTTGGGAATCACACCGTGTATTGTTAATCGTCGATTTTCATCCTCCACTGAGTAAGGAATGACTCAGAATTGACGGTTGTGTTTGGGGCTTAGGGATATGTGGTAGATACCCGAGCCGAGTGCATTGAGTATGCATGTGATATCAGTGCTTAGGCAGGTATACCGGTGAGTATACGGATGCCAGTTATTGATTTCCTCTCTGTTAAGCATAGAGTTATGCTATTTTTGGATGGTTAAATCTCTGATGAGAGATATGGAACACCTTGAGATTGGGAATCTCCATGGCACGATGTTTATGAGGAACAATCGTAAAGTTAGTTGACTCCCTTGAAGAGGGATTTTCTTGTGAGGGTTAAGGTACTTCCCTTGTTGGTGTTTTCCTTCGAGTTATGCGACAGCCTTCCCAAGTTTGGATTGTTAAATCCGAGGATTATTAAGGGATGGCAGGAATTCGGATTTGGTTGAGTGTCGCTGACGACACAAGCGTTGAGAATGCAATGGGTTTATTGCATGTCTTAAGAAATTTAAACTCTGCGGAGTCTCGGTTGTTATTTATGATCAGGATGTGATTCTTGGAACATCCGGAGGTGGACATCTTGTGAGATGTCTTTTGTTTGAATTTGTGGCCGTGAGTTGCCCAAATTAAGTTGCAATGAGGCGACTACTCCTTCGATGGAGGAAGTTGAAAGTGGAAACCAGGTTTGGTATGTGTACACCGTGGATGTACTAGTGTTTCCCTCGTAACGATGTATGTTAGACATCGTGAGTCTTGGTAAAGATGTCATTGGATGATATCTACGATAGAATCAGGAGCGATTCGAATCCTTACAGTTTCAGTTGACTAACTGCTTTTGGATTATTAGCGTTGAGTTGTACTGACGCTCTTTGACGCGATGATGGATTTGGAAGTCTACTCCACTCCAGAGATTGACACGAGGTCAACGTTCTTACGGTTGAGGTGTCATTCAGGACGTGTTCGTACTGTTGTATTAGATCGAAGGATGACTGTCCGATCTACAGTCGTAAGTATTGGTTGATTTGCAGTCATGAGAGGCTGACTTCAGGGATGACCCGCATCGAGGTACGTTTCGCCTCTTGGGTGATAGGTTGGTTTTGGTAAGTCGCTCTGTTTCAGAGTTAGATGAGAGGTAAGTATCCTCGCGTTTATTAATACGATTCTGATATGGTCAGGAATCGAGGTTATGGCTTCATGTTGTTGTGCAGCCTGGGTGTTACGTGATACACCAGTGCTAATTTCGAGGACGAAATTCTTTTAGTGGGGGATATTGTGATGACCAGGGATTATAGGTGTTAATCCCGGAGTATTAATAATCCCTAAAGTGGTTTTACGTGGCGATTTGGAATTTAATCGAGGTATTGGGCCTTCTGGGCTCGTTTATTTGGGCAGTTGGGATCGTTGGATCCAGAGGTTGAGATTGTATTCACATTACGGTGTAAAACCTAAGAGTTGGGTTTTTGATGTGTCTCGGAATCTCGGGTGCTATGTGAGCACCGGTAGGGGATTTTGGAGTTAGAGAGAGAGTTTTTGAAAACAGATGATTTTTAAGGAATCATGATGTATTTGTGGGGCTATTATTTTTCGGGGTATTTTTGCTATAAATACAAGTTGAACCCGAGATTTTTGTATTAATTTCATTTTCAGCCCAATTCTCTTCTCCTCCCCTGTACGTGCGATTTTCCCGTCACCTCCCCTGCCCCGCCGCTTCAGGCGCTCCGCCAGCCGCCGTCCCGCCGCCTTTCGGCGCGTGCGACCTACCGCCGGCGTCGTCTCGGCGAGGCGCTCCTTTCCCCTCCATCAATTGAAGGTTTCGTCGCGTCCTGGAGTCGAATTTGGCAGAAAGGCGTCGATCCCCAAAAGTTAGGGTTCATCGATTTTGAACGATTTTGCTTCCGTTTTTCGTTGGGTAATCTCCCTTACCCCTTGTTCTTCTTTTTCGTGCATTTCCCTGCTTATTTTGGTGATTTTGGTTCGAAATTATTTTCGAAATTGTAGGGTTTGATTTCGAAAATTTGGGGGTTTTTGGCAGGGGTATTATTTCGTGCAATTGATCGATTATTGCATGTTTTAAGAGTATTATGATGCTTGATTGAGATCGAATTGAGAAGCTTTGGTTCGAATTTGAAGAATTTTAAGAGTTGGGATTTAAAGGCTTGTTTGGGTTCGAATTTAATGGTTTTGAGTTCGAAAATTTGGGGTTTTTGTCAAGGGATGTTGATTCTTGCTTGGATAGCTTAATTGGCATTTTAGATAAATTATGGTATTTAATTGGGTTCGAAATTGTGAGATTAGGGTTCGATTTTTGTAGGGCATTCTTGAACAAATTTCGATATTGTCTCATTTATTTCCTTCCCTGCATGTACCCTGCCCCGGGTCTTTTAAGAGGATAATTGTCGTGTATTGACAATATTTTGAGGGATACGGGTGTGCTTGAGCATGGGTTGCATGTTCGTAAATAATGGTGAATTGTTTATCGTGTTAGCACATCATTCCTCGGGGCATGGAACTCGAGCAAGGTTTGGCTCGGACTTCGGTGATTTAAGGTACGTGCGACGTACGAGCATTACTATATATATGTGAAATGCATAAGGTGTTTTTGATTGCATTGAATGTTTTGCGTATGGTTATACATATATGTTGATATAGCCAAGGAATGACCCAAATCTTGATATCGCAGCTTGTAGCGTGCGTGACACTAGAGTAGGATGACTCTTACATGATATAAGGGGTACTGGGTTTATATGACTATATTATGAGACATTTGAGATGTCTAGGTTTGTAGAATCATGTATTCTTCGTGAGACATTGAGATGTCTAGGCTCGTAGAATCATGTATTCATTATGAGACATTTGAGATGTCTAGGTATAATGGAAAGCGAGATTATGAAATCAATATTAGATATTGATATATCTATATTTGCATATATATGAACTTGGAATCATTCATTCTTGGTATTTGAGAATCAGGCATGCGATATGTAAATCAATGTGTTGATTTACTGATTTATGAGATTTGATGAGTTTGATGTTGTGAGAACAGGGACAGTACACGGAATCCCGGATGAGGATGTTGCCATCCAGGGAGTATCATTTAAATTCATTAGCATTTACCTTTGTTGTAAATTATGAATTTCATTATTATGATTATGGGATTTTGTGTATTGGTATGCTCACCCCGTTGGGGGCTGTCTCTGTTGGGACAGGTGGACAGGTACATCGATGGCTATGGAGCTGAGCTCGAGCTGTTGATTTGAGGTACTCCCAGGATCGTGGTACCAGGGCTTGATGGAGCACGGTATCGTATAGAGTACCTATATATACACCTGAGGATTTATACATATTCATGATGCTCGCATGTGAGCACAATTATACTTGTATATGGATTGTATATAAAGGCATGAGCCTTTCTCTCTTTCATTTAAGGTTGCATGCAATTAGGTTGAATTGCTAGAATGATATGAGAGTCATTGGTGTATTATGTGGGTGTTGGAACCCACTTTTGTTGACATATGTGTGGTGTCTTCCCTGGCTGGGAATCTTGTGATGTCCGGGAATTAATGGTGTTAATCCCGGTGTAGTATTAATCCTGGATGGATTTTTAATTGTGGCAATTAGGAATTAATTGCGGTTCGGCATCTCCCGAGGTTGGTAAATCGGGCCTTCTGGGCTCGTCTAATTGATTAGTTGGGATCGTTGGATCCCGAGGTTGAGATCGTATTCTCATTCCGGTGAAAACCTGCGAGTTGGGTTTTTAGTGTGACTCAGAATCTCGGGTGCTGTTTGTGGGCACCGGTAGGGGGTTTTTGAGTTAGAGAGAGAGTTTTTGAAAACAGATGATTTTTAATGAATCATGATGTATTTGTGGGGCTATTAGTATTTCGGGGTATTTTTGCTATAAATACCAATTAAACCCGGGATTTTAATTATCGGAACCATTTTCCTCTTCTTCCTCCTCTCTTCCCGCGCGCGAGCCTTCCCGATCCCCTTTGACCCCCGCCGCTTCAAGGCGTGCGCCCGCCGCCGTCCGGCCGCCGTTCGGCGCGTGCGACCCGCCGTTGGAATCGTCTCTCCGAGGCGCAGCTATACATACAATCAATTTGAAGTTTGGTCGCGATTTGAGCTCGAATTTCTGCTGGAAGCGCTAGGGTTCGAACTGGGTTTCTGTTCGATTTTGGGGCTCGTTTTTGGTACGATTTTTGGGGCTCTTTTTCCAGTGTTTTTGGGGCGTTTTGTAATGCATTTTGTGTCGAAAATTTATGCTTTGTGGTTCAAGGATTTTGGTTGCCAATTGATTCGATTTGAGCGCTGGATTGCAAGGCTCATAGTTCGAATTTCTTGATGTTGGGCGGGTTAGGGTTCGAATTTTGGGGGTTTTGGTTTGGGGATGTTGATTCTTGTTGTTAATTAATTAATTTATGGTTTAGATGCTTATTGGGTTCGAATTGAGGAATTGGATTCGAATTTAGGGCTTTAAATTCGAATTTTGGGGGTTTCGCATGTGGGGCGATTATTCATGTTGTTGATTGATTAATTCATGTTTTAAATGAATTATGGTGATTTTTGGATTTGATTTGTGTGGTTGGGGTTCGAATTTTAGGAGTGGTTCTTGAGCAATTTTTGATATTGTCTCATTCGTTTCCCCTCCCTGTATATGCCCTGCCCCGGGTCTTTTAAATGGTAAATTGTTGTGGATTGACAATATGTTGAGGGTTATGGGTGTGCTTGAGCATGGGTTGCATGTTCGTAATTAATTGTGAATTATTTATCGTGTTAGCACATCGTTCCTCGGAGCATGGAACTCGAGCAAGGTTTGGCTCGGACTTCGGAAATTAAGGTACGTGGGACGTACGAGCATTAGCCTATTATAGTATTGCAACTGTAATATGCATGGTTTGTGATAATGGTATTAAATGGGCATTGGAATACATGGTGTATGGTAATTGTATTATATGGACATTACAATATCTGGCAGGTGGTCTGGCATGTGGTAATTACATTGGATAAATATTGAGATGCATGGTGCACTATATTTACTTCAAATGGATAATGATATGCATGGTAAACGGTCTTTGCCTTCAATGGATATATATATATATATATTGGGAATCATACAGTGCCGCCTTCGAGCGAGCAATGATTCGGGATGCGGTCGCCATTGGGCGACCATCGGTTATGACGCCGCTATTGTTGAGCGTGCGCGAGGTTTAGTATGCCGCTATTGTGGAGCGAGCAATGAAATAAGAACATGGAATTGTTGGTTAAATATATGCGATATCTATAGTCTTTTACATTATGTTCTTATCCCTTTGATTATGGAACTGGTATAATAGAACGGTATTAGTTAATCTATGTGACGATTAACTGGCTTTGGGAATTTGATGAGTTTGGTTATTTTGAGAACAGGGACAATACAGGGGGATCCCGGATGAGGGTATTGCCATCCAGGGAGTATCATTTAAATTATGGCATTTACATTCTGTAAATTATGAATTGCAATATTATTATTTTGTGATTGGTGGTATTGGTATGCTCACCCCGTGTGGGGGCTGTCTCTGTTGGGGCAGGTAACACAGGTGTAGCGGCTTTGGAGTCGAGCTCGGGCTTTTGGTTAGAGGTACTTCCAGGATCGAGGTACCAGAGCTGATTGGATGGACGCTCAGATCCAGTGTTGAGATCGAGTTGTGCTTGGAAGGTGCTTCCAGGATAGAAGTACCAGTAGCGGTATCCGGTATAGTGTTTTATGCATCAAATACACGTTTATTCATTGAGTACACCTTACGTGTATATGGGATGTATAAATGGGCTATGGCCTCTTTCTGTTCATTATGGTTGCATGCAATTAATTATGGAAATTGCTAAATGAACTAAGAGCATATTAGTGTATTATGTGGGTGCATGTTATGTGAATAATAATGGTAGGGGGAATTTGAATATTGGGAATTGAATGCAAGAAATTTTCTGGGTAGCATACGGTGTTGCACTTGCATAGGGTTTTTCCCCTGATGGTATGATTATATGCACTCATGGTATGGCTTAATGCACTAATTACGGGTTAAGGGCACGGGGGTCCTTACATTAGTGGTATCAGAGCAGTGGTTAGCTCTTTGGGGCTGTTGAGGGCCTAGGAACATGTTATTGGGAATGAGAAGCACATACTTATGCATGATTGCTTATGTGCGTTTATGATATGTGTTCATCATTGGCATATGTGTTGCTAACCATGGTGGTTGCAGGGTCTTATGAGACATGGACTATGCATTACGGTTGCATAGGTATACATCGGAGTGATGATTTTAATGCTTTGCCGCTACATGTTGGAGCGAGGTGCATTAAAATACACTCATGGCGATGTTTATGGGAATACGGATTATGCATTACGGTTGCATGCACGTCGAAGCGATGATGCCGCTGTCGTGTCGAAGCGATGGTAAATGCCGCTGTCACGTCGAAGCGATGATGCCGCTGTCGTGCCGAAACAATTATTGAAATACGGGTTATGCATTACGGTTGCATGCATGGCGTAGCGATATGAATACTTGCCGCTGTCGTATTATAGCGATGAAGAATATTTGCCGCAAATATGTCGAAGCGAAGGAAAATGCCGCTGTCATATTATTATTGCGAGGGATATTACGCCGCTAATACGTCGAAGCGAAGGGTATTTCCGCTGTCATGCCGGAATGATGGTAAATGCCGCTGTCGTGTCGAAGCGATGGTAAATGCCGCTGTCACGTCGAAGCGATGGTACCACCGTCATGTCGAAACGATGATGCCGCTGTCGTGTCGAAGCGATGATACATGCCGCTGTCACGTCGAAGCGATGATGCCGTTGTCATGACGTAGCGATGTGATCGGGAACAAAGTACTACATGAGTGTGAGTACCTCTTGAGTCCGCGATTATCCGGGTATTTTATTGGCGATGGTTCCGCCGGGTATTTTATTGGCGATGGTTACGCCGGGTATTTTATTGGCGATGGTTCCGCCGGGTATTTTATTGGCGATGGTTCCGCCGGGTATTTTATTGGCGATGGTTCCGCCGGGTATTTTATTGGCGATGGTTCCGCCGGGTATTTTATTGGCGATGGTTCCGCCGGGTATTTTATTGGCGATGGTTACGCCGGGTATTTTATTGGCGATGGTTACGCCGGGTATTTTATTGGCGATGGTTACGCCGGGTATTTTGTTGGCGATGGTTACGCCGGGTATTTTATTGGCGACGGTTACGCCGGGTATTCTATTGGCGATGGTTTATACCGCCGGATATCTATAGCGACATTTTATGCCGCTGACTCCATGGCGAGGGATCATGCCGCTGATTCGATAGCGATGGGTTATACCGCTATGTGTGTAGCACTGGATTATGCCGCCTACGAGCGATGGGTGCTGCTTATGTACCGCTGGTGGACGATGGATACAGGTATTCCGCTATCTCGATAGCGATGAGGTATGGCATATTACTTTTGTTATCAGTATGGTGATTATGGTGTATTATTATTTACCGTCATGTGTTTGACGATGAGATTATGGATGTCGTGTATCGACAGGTACCGTCATATGTTCGACGATGTTATTTGGGATAACTATGTGGACGCTTGGCGTCATTTTGGTGATTTATACATTCATGTTTATGTATATGGTTGTATGGTTTGAGTGCCGATGGTGGGCACATGGTAGGGTCTGGGTATTTAGTTGACGAGACCTTTTGCCGAGCAGGTTTGCTCGATGGATCATTGATGCATTGTACCGGTGAGAGTACGCATCGTATTATGGAGGTATATTATTGACGAGCAATGATACCCTTGGGTATGCTCGCTGGGATGGCTAAGGCCAAGTGAATGGTGGTAAGAGTAGTCATTGAGGAAACTACTCGCTTGTTATTGTGATGAGGAGTAAACATGGTTACACCCACCCTAAGGGCGTGGAAGAAGTCCTAATGGATTAGGATTGCATGATAATTGAGCGTGGACGCCGGGTTGTCCAGTGTGCTTTGGTGTTTTAGAGATATGTTGGGCAATGACCCACAACTCTAATGGTTTGGGCGGTATGGTATACCGGGATGGAATGTGTGTCGCGTTAATAGGTTGGTATAAGCCTATGGGACCAGCGAATCACTAGCCAGGTATTGTTGCAGTGCTTTAGTGTGCTTGTGGTAGCTATTATAATGCTCGTTGGATTCGAGTTTGGTGAATCGTATGGTGATACGATGAGGGTTATGGTAGACTCTTGTAGTCTCTATGTGGCATGGTGTTTGAGGTAGGGAATACCTCACGGGGACGTTATACGTCATTGTTTTGAGGGACTTGTGCTGGGACAGCTCAAGTTTGTTGGTATTACCAACGTGAGTGTCAACAAGTCGTGGTTAGCTCTAGTTGAGCATCCTTGCATATGGCATGCAATGGGAGTCACAATGGTTTGTGAGATATAGTTAGTGGGGTGACACTACTATATTGATTTTTTTTATCTCTTGGAGAGATTTGGATTGTACTGTCTTGGAGACAGCTTGCATCGGTCGTGGTTTGATTGTAAGTCAGCCATGGTAAGCATTACTGATGTTGGACCGAGTAATGGATTTCTTACCTCGGTGAGACGTTTGAGGAGACGTCTTCGGGGAGATGCTCGATTTTGGAGTACTATGGTATTAGTACAGAGCATCGTTGGAAGGTGTATACATGGCGTATACGGATTTTTGGATTGGGTAATGGTAGTATTGATGCACTACTCTAACCAATTGTATATTTCTGGGTTCCGGGATATGTTTTGGTATTAATATACCAGGTTTTCCGAACGGTAATTCGAGGATTGGAGGATCATGGATTCATGACTTCTTCCTTGAGAGGAAGACGGTATTGTGATTCCTACCGGTTGAATCTTTTGGGGAGATTCGTTATTTTGGTTCGTGTGGTGGTGATGTTGAAATCACACCCTTTGGTTTTGGTTTGTCAACCATCATTCTCCGTGGGGCGAGAATAATCGGGGTTTGACAGTTGGTTTTGGGATTTGGGTGTGATTGGAGACACCCGAGTCTATTGCATTGCGTATGCATGTTGTGTGGTGTATGGGCATGTATGCCGTGTGTGTATACGAATGCCAACCTTTTTTCGTTCATTGTGGAACGCCGAGTGTGTATAATTGGTTTAGTGGATCTCCGGTGTGAGATTGTGGAACCTCGAGATCGGTAATCTCGATGGCACGATGCATTCTAATGAATGATCGTGAGGGTTGTTTGATTCCCCGAGGAGGGATCGATGTGATTTGGAATCATGGTGGTTCTTGTTGAATAATTCGATAGCCTTCCTATTTTAGGATTGTTAGATCCAAGGATAAATGAGGGATGGCCGAGATTCGGATTTGTTTAGTGTCATGGTTGACACTTGTGTAGGAATGCAATTGGTTGCCTTCCATGTCCCCTATGGAACTTGAGACTTGGTGGAGTCTTGATGGTGTGTCGGGACCAAGATATGATTTCTTGGAACACACCGGTGTAAACATCCTCGGTGATGTATTTTTGTGTGGATCAGTGACCGTGGGTAACCCGGTCCGGGTTGCAAGTGGTGCAACTACTCCTTTGGAGGAGATGGGCTGGGAAGCGAAACTGGTTTTTCTGTGAGTATACTGTTGTATACTAGTGGTCCCCACCATGACGATATGTGTCATGCATCGTGGGCAGGTGGTGAATATCACGGGATGATATCTTTGTCAGAACCAATGGAGATTTGGTTGGGTTGCAGTTTTGGTGGACTGACTTGTGGGACGATTCATGTCGAGGTATGTTGTTATCTTTCGGGTTTGTATTGGTTTTGGCGTTGCGCTAATTTGGGGCTTGGTGCGAGACTGGTATTCTCGCAGTTGTTAATTCGATTCTAAGGTGGTTCAGAATCAGGGTCTTGGCTTTGTTTTGTTGGTGTAGTCCTGGTGTTACGTGGAGTACACCGGTGCAATTTCGGGGACGAAATTTTATTAGTAGGGGATAATTGTGATGTCCGGGAATTAATGGTGTTAATCCCGGTGTAGTATTAATCCTGGATGGATTTTTAATTGTGGCAATTAGGAATTAATTGCGGTTCGGCATCTCCCGAGGTTGGTAAATCGGGCCTTCTGGGCTCGTCTAATTGATTAGTTGGGATCGTTGGATCCCGAGGTTGAGATCGTATTCTCATTCCGGTGAAAACCTGCGAGTTGGGTTTTTAGTGTGACTCAGAATCTCGGGTGCTGTTTGTGGGCACCGGTAGGGGGTTTTTGAGTTAGAGAGAGAGTTTTTGAAAACAGATGATTTTTAATGAATCATGATGTATTTGTGGGGCTATTAGTATTTCGGGGTATTTTTGCTATAAATACCAATTAAACCCGGGATTTTAATTATCGGAACCATTTTCCTCTTCTTCCTCCTCTCTTCCCGCGCGCGAGCCTTCCCGATCCCCTTTGACCCCCGCCGCTTCAAGGCGTGCGCCCGCCGCCGTCCGGCCGCCGTTCGGCGCGTGCGACCCGCCGTTGGAATCGTCTCTCCGAGGCGCAGCTATACATACAATCAATTTGAAGTTTGGTCGCGATTTGAGCTCGAATTTCTGCTGGAAGCGCTAGGGTTCGAACTGGGTTTCTGTTCGATTTTGGGGCTCGTTTTTGGTACGATTTTTGGGGCTCTTTTTCCAGTGTTTTTGGGGCGTTTTGTAATGCATTTTGTGTCGAAAATTTATGCTTTGTGGTTCAAGGATTTTGGTTGCCAATTGATTCGATTTGAGCGCTGGATTGCAAGGCTCATAGTTCGAATTTCTTGATGTTGGGCGGGTTAGGGTTCGAATTTTGGGGGTTTTGGTTTGGGGATGTTGATTCTTGTTGTTAATTAATTAATTTATGGTTTAGATGCTTATTGGGTTCGAATTGAGGAATTGGATTCGAATTTAGGGCTTTAAATTCGAATTTTGGGGGTTTCGCATGTGGGGCGATTATTCATGTTGTTGATTGATTAATTCATGTTTTAAATGAATTATGGTGATTTTTGGATTTGATTTGTGTGGTTGGGGTTCGAATTTTAGGAGTGGTTCTTGAGCAATTTTTGATATTGTCTCATTCGTTTCCCCTCCCTGTATATGCCCTGCCCCGGGTCTTTTAAATGGTAAATTGTTGTGGATTGACAATATGTTGAGGGTTATGGGTGTGCTTGAGCATGGGTTGCATGTTCGTAATTAATTGTGAATTATTTATCGTGTTAGCACATCGTTCCTCGGAGCATGGAACTCGAGCAAGGTTTGGCTCGGACTTCGGAAATTAAGGTACGTGGGACGTACGAGCATTAGCCTATTATAGTATTGCAACTGTAATATGCATGGTTTGTGATAATGGTATTAAATGGGCATTGGAATACATGGTGTATGGTAATTGTATTATATGGACATTACAATATCTGGCAGGTGGTCTGGCATGTGGTAATTACATTGGATAAATATTGAGATGCATGGTGCACTATATTTACTTCAAATGGATAATGATATGCATGGTAAACGGTCTTTGCCTTCAATGGATATATATATATATATATTGGGAATCATACAGTGCCGCCTTCGAGCGAGCAATGATTCGGGATGCGGTCGCCATTGGGCGACCATCGGTTATGACGCCGCTATTGTTGAGCGTGCGCGAGGTTTAGTATGCCGCTATTGTGGAGCGAGCAATGAAATAAGAACATGGAATTGTTGGTTAAATATATGCGATATCTATAGTCTTTTACATTATGTTCTTATCCCTTTGATTATGGAACTGGTATAATAGAACGGTATTAGTTAATCTATGTGACGATTAACTGGCTTTGGGAATTTGATGAGTTTGGTTATTTTGAGAACAGGGACAATACAGGGGGATCCCGGATGAGGGTATTGCCATCCAGGGAGTATCATTTAAATTATGGCATTTACATTCTGTAAATTATGAATTGCAATATTATTATTTTGTGATTGGTGGTATTGGTATGCTCACCCCGTGTGGGGGCTGTCTCTGTTGGGGCAGGTAACACAGGTGTAGCGGCTTTGGAGTCGAGCTCGGGCTTTTGGTTAGAGGTACTTCCAGGATCGAGGTACCAGAGCTGATTGGATGGACGCTCAGATCCAGTGTTGAGATCGAGTTGTGCTTGGAAGGTGCTTCCAGGATAGAAGTACCAGTAGCGGTATCCGGTATAGTGTTTTATGCATCAAATACACGTTTATTCATTGAGTACACCTTACGTGTATATGGGATGTATAAATGGGCTATGGCCTCTTTCTGTTCATTATGGTTGCATGCAATTAATTATGGAAATTGCTAAATGAACTAAGAGCATATTAGTGTATTATGTGGGTGCATGTTATGTGAATAATAATGGTAGGGGGAATTTGAATATTGGGAATTGAATGCAAGAAATTTTCTGGGTAGCATACGGTGTTGCACTTGCATAGGGTTTTTCCCCTGATGGTATGATTATATGCACTCATGGTATGGCTTAATGCACTAATTACGGGTTAAGGGCACGGGGGTCCTTACAAATCTACTTGTATTACTGCTTTCTGTTGAGTATTATGCTTTCCCTGGCCGGGAATTTGGTTATGTGTTGTACTCTTTTTTTTGGGATAGCTCTATTTATGGGGAGACTCTGCCCAAATTTTTATAAAAGTTTACAATGTGAAAAGTGGCACCAAGGGGTTGGTAAAGGGCAAACATATGAGTCTTTCATTGACAGGCAATGATTAAGTATCATCAGAGCTTCCCGATTGACATTTTATAGAAAGCATGTACCACACATAGTGGTTAATACACTAATCAAGGTTTAAGGGCTTGGGGTCCTTACAGCCGCTCTGTCCGCAGGCCTCCCCGCAGAGTTCTGCTGTCTTCCCCTGTTGGGACACTGTCGAGCGAAGTGGCCTCTGTCGCCACAGACATAGCAACCAACACAGTCCTTTGCCAAATGTGATAGTCCACATATAGTGCACTGAGCTCTTCCAGATCTATCTCCCTGAGGCTGTCCTCTCCCAGATGGAGTATCATTCCTACCTTTCCCTTTCCATCGATTCTCAGGCCTCTTGCCACTGAATCTCGATGCTGAAGTGTTCCCCCTAGGCTTAAACTGATCACCCCTGGGCTTCAAATTGTCAGAAGTGGGTCTCTGAGGGGGTGCTGGAGGTGGCACAGCATCAGGATATGCACCAACTCCCAGCTCAGCTAGCTCAGCTCGTGAGAGTGCATCGTCAAAACAGGCAGGGCCATAAGTGATCACCCTGTCATACAGTTCAGGCCTCAAGCCCTTCATGAAGTTCTGCATCTTTGCTTGAGTGCTTGCAGCAATGTGTGGCACATAACGTAGCAAGGAACAGTAATGCAAAGCATAATCAGATACAGGCATGGTACCTTGTCTTAAACTGGTAAACTCATCCTCTTTGGCCTGTCTTGCAGCGGCTGAGAAATAGCGGTTCAGAAACCGCGTTCGGAACATCTTCCAATTCACTTCCTGTCCTAGAGCCTCTTGCTCAATCACTGTGGTTTTCCACCACATCAGTGCCTTCTTGGAAAGCTGAAATTCTGCTAATCGGATCCAGGCCGTCTTTGCACAAGGCGCTGCCACAAATATCTGTTCGATCCTCTCTAACCATTCCTCAGCTTTCTCTCCTGATTCAGTTCCCTCGAACATCGGAGGTCGATACATCATAAACTGAGCCAAGCTCAATTCCCCAGGTAGCAATTGCTGTTCAGAGGGTTCCTCTCCCAAAGCTGGTGGTGGCAATGGGTTCGTACGTCCAGCACTTGCATTTACACTAATGGCGTCACCCACTTCTATATTTGCTGCCATACTGCAACACAAGGGTTAATAACAACACCAAAAGCAGTTCATAAAGCACATCGTTAGATAATTAAACATGTTAGCATAACATAGAAACTTCATATGCAAATTACACATAAAACATGTTCAATAGTAAGTACTTAGCCAACTTATTGCTAAGGCTACCCTTCACTCCTTCCCGAGTCATCTAACCACTGCTCTGATACCACTAATGTGGGGTCTTCCCACCTTAACAGTGATTACTAGACATAAAAGGATTAATCATGCATTGATTAAGTCTTAAGGATTCGGTTGTTACATGAGCTAACAGGATTACAGGCCAAAAATACAAAACTTCAAAAATAATTCATTACATTCCAAAAGAATGCCATTTAGATTTACACTACTCCTAGAGTAGGTACTAATCATAACTTGAAATCCTATACGTTCATGTGTCCCTCGAAGCTCACTGCCTCAACCCGACCCTTAGTCCTTTCGTCCAAAAGCGTACCTACAGGGACAACACATCATGAGCATATACAGTTTCACTTAACAACATATAAACATTATAGTAAATGCATGAAATCTTGGTTAAGTAAATATGCTGGTTATTCATTAACTTCTTATTGTTGTCCCTGATTCATAATCATGCATATGGGGCACCTTACCCCGTGGCACCTTACCACAATAACATCGCATGGCCTCTTACCATGTGGGGCACCTTACCCCGTGGCACCTTACCACAATAACATCGCATGGCTACTTACCATGTGGGGCACCTTACCCCGTGGCACCTTACCACAATAACATCGCATAAACATCATCATATAAACATCGTATAAACATCATGATTTCATCGTATACATATTCATGCGATAAATGCATAGTCATAGCGTAGGGATGTGTTTTACCGTCCGATGCCCGTACGTCTCTTACGTACCTTTTCAAAAGGAGGAGGAGTCAACAGACTTTATCTCCTCGATGGTGCCGGTACCTGGGATGGTTCTACATGACCAAATAATACCATATTAGATGCTTCGAAACCATCTCATAACATAAACTTAACAAAATAAAACATCATTATATTTTTCAACTTACTGCCTCTCCCGATCGATCGGCCAAAGATCTCGATCGATCGAGACACTGTGCACTAACAGTGCCTTAGCTTCCTGCCTCGCTCGATCGATCGAGATATTTTTCCGATCGATCGAGAAGCTTCACCGATCGATCGAGAAATCCCTCGATCGATCGACATCAAAGTTTTAAATCATACATTCGACCCACTGTCTCGCTCGATCGATCGGAACCAAATCTCGATCGATCGAGAGCTCTGAAAAAATCGGGACTTCCCCAGATTTTTGAGCACCCCATTTCATATCATTAATTCTACTTCATAACATACATAAGGTGCTTAAACAAGAGTATCAATAACTTCCACATACTTTCATGCATGCATTAAAATTAAAGGCTCACTTATAACTTAAACCTATATGCATTAAATCTACCCCTCTTTATCAATACCCGATCATCTTTTCCGGAAACAGGGCAGCTTATTTTCATTTCCAGATTTTCGAGTACTCCATTTCATGTCATAAAAACTATACCATAATTCCTAAAACATGCTTGAATCAAAAGTGTCCTGGGCTTTACCAACTTACCACTCGTATACCCAAAACGAAGGTTCACCCAAAGACCCATCTAACATGCATAATATAACCTCCTCAATACCACTCTCAACCCACATTTTTTTCCAGAAAACAGGGGAAACATCTTCCCAGATTTTCGAACACCCTAGTTCACAAGCTTTAATCCTTCATATAAGACGCATAACATGCATAAGGAAAAATACTGATAGCTTCATAACAACACCTTTTTGTCATTTAAATCGAAGGTTTCAAGAAATCTAAGCTATCATGCCATCTTTACCATACATAAAAGTAGGAACCCAATAAGCTTAAAAAAAAAAGAAACAGAGCATGGTTTCTTACCCTGCTTAGCTCCGATTTTTGAGAGACTTCCAAGGGCTGAAAATGGCAAGGCTCCACAAGTTTTTACTCAGCAAGTGCTGGTGTTTCTTTGGGAGAGAAGGGTCGAAATTTTGGGATGGAAAGATGAGGCTGAATGATTGAGCCAAGTGGGTGAGAAGTCAGCCTTTCTACAGTTTGAATGGCATGGGTTAAGGGGGTGGTTGCATGTAGGGTGGTTTGTGGTGTTTAATTGTATCCCGGTATTTCATATGATGTATAAAAATATCATCCCTTGATATTTTATGATTGAACTACATCAATACAACAATTAAAAACACGTAACATACCCCCTAAACCATATCATTATATCATAATTATAACCCCCACTTAATAATACCACAACCCTCTTAAATACATCGTAATTCATTATTGTAGCACATAATCATATAACATTTCATCATCGTAGCATATAATCATTTAACCTTTCGGGGGTATTATAGTTTTGGACATGTGGTCCATATAAAAGTTGTAGAACTTTGAGTTATCTTCGTGTGGACAGCTGACTCGTCGAATTCGGAGTTCGGATGAGAAAGTTACGGCCAAAATACGAAACTTGCCAGAAACATTGATGACAGGCGTAATTACGCCATTATTAGGCCTAATTACGCCAATGCTACGGCATGTGTAGGCGTAGCTACGCCATTCTACGCGTATTTACGCCATAAGAGTTTTGGAAAGTGTAAAAACTTGATTTCTTTCCTTCCCACATGGATTCTAACCTACTCCATCAGCCTCCCTATACATATATGGACGAAAATCAGAATAAAGAAAATCTAGATAGTTAGGGTAGAATAGTTGAGACTAGTTTTATATTTTTTTCTTTCAATTTTGTTGAAGAACGCTACGAAGATCGAAACGAAGATGGGATTGACACCTCGACGAGTGGAGATCGGATTAGTTTTCTTTCCTTTGTTTTTATTTATTGCTTTATCTTAGATTATGTCTAGCTAGTTTTAATTCTTGGTTGAGGAAGACAAATCCTTGGATTTATTTATCTTGGGGAGATTCCTACGCTTTTGTTTACCGATTTTATTGAATATCAAGAGTTTTTCAGATTTTATTGATATGATTGTTGTGTTTGTTTATTGGATTGACAACCTAGTAACTTGCATGAAATCTAATGCTAAATTAGATATCAAATACGGAATCGCTTGATCCCTCTAATTTACGAAGCAACTAAGATTGATAATTGCCTGTTGTTGGTGTTATTAAATTCTTAGGAAAAATGATTGGATGATTAATTCTAACGGCTGTAGTTTTTATTGATTAGATTCATCAAACTTACTAGTTTTGAAACTATCATTTATTTAATCTTAACGGCTGTAGTTTTGGTTAAAGATTTGATAAGAGTTGAATTGAATGCTGTTTTCTATTTGACTACAATTAAGGTAAGTGAGGAATTAGATTTCTAATTGATGAATATTCATATCAAAAAATGAGTCTTTTGTGAATCGATGAAATAGATGATAATTCCAAGGAAGAGTCGACCGATACCAAGAATCGCTTTCATTAGTTAATCTTTGTTTTTAATTTCAATTAGTATAATTCAACCTCACAACCCCATCCTTTATTACTCTTTTGTTTTAATTTATTAACACAAGAATTCACACATCCTCGTGGGATCGATCCCTACTCACGCTACTACATTATTGTTATCAATCTTGAGGATTGAGTGGGGTTAACTTGGGCGTACACGATAAGCGCACACCATTGTGTGCTTAAATGACACTTGAATCATCCGATTATTATGAGCTATTTTTTTTTTTTATGAGTTCAAACTTGAGAAAAGAATGAATTATAGTAGTGACTATTCAATGAGGATTTTGATCTCACTATGCATATGAACTTGATTGTTGATGATTATTGGACTTGTACATGAATATCCTAATTTGAGTTAGCATGTCAAGAATGAGGAATATATTGAGCATAATGAGTCATGATCTTGTGGATTGCATGTTGAATAGTGATAATTGTTGTGAACTTGATGATTTGTCTTGAGCATCTTAGAGTTATCCTAGAACCTATTTGATGCTGACACTTTGAGGCTAAATTTTATAGTTACAAACTTGACTTGGACATGATCTAGGCGATCTTTGGACCATTTTAGCCTTTCAAGCTTACCATGTATATATCAATCTCTAGTATCCCAATTTGAGCCTAATTGAGAAAGAATGGAGTATGTTTAACATACTATTAGCCCCCATTCAACATTCTTTGGCAAACTTATTATACACACCTTTATGAGCCTAAATTGAAAGAATTATCTTTACTAAAGGGAGTATAATGATTCTCATTAGATGAACATAATTTGCTATATTTTGATGAGCTATTGTTGAAAAAAAAAATGATGAATGAGAAAAGAAAAAGATAGATATAAAGCCTTGAGAAAAAAATGACTAAATAAGACCCAACGTGGCCAAGACTATAAAAGAAAAAGAAGAGAAGCTCAATTTTGTGCTACAAATATGAACATTACATGCTTATACTCTCTTCTTTGTGATATCCTATCTTTTCTTTGAAGCCAACACCAAAGGCCTTACATTACAAGCTTAAAAAGTCCTTTTGATCCAAGTCTAGGGAGTAACTATCATTAATGGACAAGTTGTTTGAAAATAGGCATATGTTATGCTTGATGATAATCTCGACTTTGAGTTGATTAACATGATTTGATCTTGAATATGTGCATGAAACTTGAGATTGACTATAACACACACACATGTTCCGATTTTGAGATGTGTTGCTTGACTTAGGAGAAAATATGAGGTTTCTGAGAATAATGCAAGTCATAAAATAATTGTTTCAAGTATCAAGAATGAACTATACCTTGTGATTTTAATGCTTAATCGAGGACGATTAAGTGATAAGTTTGTGGGAGTTGATAGGGTTGAATATTACGTGTATTTATGCTATGATATGTATATATTTTCGTGTTGATTCTTGGATTATTTTACGATTTTTGGTATATATTTCTATATTTCGAATCAATGTTGAAATGCATAAAAGTAGAGGAAATGAGCCAAAAATGATGAAAAAGGACCAAACCGAGCAAACACGTCAAAGTCGGGAAAAGAATAAAAGAATAAAAGAAAATAAAAAAAATTTAAAAAAGCATCTCGATCGATCGGCGTGGACAGAAATTTGGCGATCGATCGAGCAGTCAGTCTCGATCGATCGGCCGGAAGAATTTGCTGAAAAATAAATTCCTTGTAGAGTTTGTGTGCAAAAAGGAAGTCCATAATTCCTATCCCTCTATATATTGACACGAAAATTACAACCATAAACAGATTTTGTAACCTAGGAATAGCCTCCACACCTCCATAATCCATATCACCTTCATCCACCATCACCACTTCATCCTAGGAATTGGAACAAGCCAACAAGAGAATCGAGGAGCACGATCGAGAAAGAAGCAATGAAGGATCGAGAATCAACGAAGAAGTTGACTTGGGAGTTTGCTTTTACTATTCTATTATTGTCTTGATTAATATTGGATTTATTGTGTTTTAGATGATTGAGAAATATCTTAAACATTGTTTTTCCTTTAATATTATTGACTGATTGAATTCATACATCTTCTACGAGCATGTGTTATTGTTCTTAATGCTTTTGAAGGATTGATCCCCTTTGAATGATATTTTATTATAATTGAGATCGAGAGATGAAATTATAATACGATATAGTAATTCATGCCGTATGTTAAAGATTGAGATCTAGAGATAAAATCACATACGAGTGATAGCTTTGGGTTGTTTAATCTAAAGTTAGTGGTTTTCATAAAGCGCATTCAATATTAAATTGTTAATTAAGTGAACGAGAGTTACTAGTTGCAATTTGATGTTAAATTTAATATAGCTCAAGAGAGTGTATTGAATAAATTCGAAAAACCCGTCACCTTAGAGATGTATGGAGAAAAGAATTGTAAGATTTGAGTTAGGTGAAAAATAGTCTTGATAATTCTTTCTTGTGAATTTTTCTCGTGATCGTCGATTATTTTGGTTGGATTATAGTAGTTTAATTATTAATTAATTATCGTAGGTTAAATATAGTTAAAAAAAACCTTATTTGGTAATTGCTTGTTAGTCCCTGTGGGTTCGACAATCCGTATTCTTCCTATCTATACTAAAACTTGACACCGTGCACTTGCGGTCTAAAATCGCTAGATTGGAATTAATTGTTTAAAATAACAGCGATCAACCCTTTTTGCTCCAACTTTTAGCAAGGTTTCAAGGCTTGAAATGACAGATTTCTTCTTCCAACTTCCTTGCCTAATGCTGGACGAAAAATCGGGAAGAAGGGGAGAGGTTTCAAAGTGATGAGGGTTGAGTGAGGGAAGAGTCAAATGGGGTATGGGCAAGGCTGATTATGCAGATAGGTATGGGTTGAGGGGGTTTGGTTAATGAGTGTAGTAGGAATAGCATGGTATACATGTTTAATTGTGTACCGGTAATTAGCATGATGTATTAAAATATCCCCACATGATATTTTTATAGCGTTTATTCAATAAAATACATCAAATTTCAATTAAACATGCTTTACCAAAAACAATCAACACCCACCTCAAATAATCATGCCATAATTCAAATTCCCAACATGCATCACATGCACCCTGAAACGCATTACCAGGTCACGCCCACCGCATGACTAAGCATTTCACCATATTATTTTTAATTCAACCCCAATAATTTAATACCATAACTCTCACATAAACATAATTAATGTTCAATTGCACATAATCATTTCGGGACATCACACATATAATAATGGGCCAATTATATATATATATATATATATATATATATATATATATATATTAATATGCTATATACATACATAGACGGATAAAAGATTAAAATGGGCCAAAGGTTTTGCGAAAACCTATTCAGATATTAGCCTCTTCTTTTATGTCTATATACATACATAGACGGATAAAAGATTAAAATGGGCCAAAGGTTTTGCGAAAACCTATTCAGATATTAGCCTCTTCTTTTATGTCTATATATATATATATATATATATATATATATATATATATATATATATGCGTGTGTGTGTGTGTGCGCGCGCATTAGATTAACGCAAGCGCATACGTTAATTCAGAATTAACTTAAAAGCTAAACCTAGCAGCCATTCGACAGATACACAGCAGTCACCTCGGTTCGACGTCTCGTGCTCTTTCCCAGTTGATTTATCAAGTCTAGCAACTTGATAAATTCAACATCCCTTTCGATTTGATCGTGTGGATATCGTAGATGCAAAACTGAAAAGTTTTGCTCGTGACTCATGGACGTCTTGCTTAGAGGATTCTGCATCAAACACGCTACAAAGGTATAACTCTCGACACTGGATATGATAACTTCGTATAGTTCCTCGATGGGAATCCGATTTTTTTATTCCGCTACGTTGTATGCTTGTCGGATTCCTTACACTCCGCTCGTTCATGTATTTGAGATATTAAGCTGCTTTTTATTTTAATAGTTTGCTTAAAAGCAATTGTTCAAACTTTATGCAAAGCAACATAAAAGTGTTTAGAATAAACAAATACAAACACACCCTTAACATGAGGTGTGAGCTAATAAAGTACTTGTTTGTATGTTATCATCTTAATCTTAAGTAATAAGTACTAATTCGTATATTTTATTATAATTTTTTCCTATTATTATTGTAGTATAATATTTACAATTTCTTATTAAATAATAATTATTAATATAGAACAATTTTGTATGTGAGCTAAAATAAATTGATAGTTTATGAAAATGCTATTAATGCACAAGTTAACATAAAGTTTATGTATGATAATATCGCACAATCAATTTTAGGAGAAATGGATTGTGAGTTAGAGGAGTGAATGTACCTAATTAAGACTCAATCACACCACAATTAGCCTTAAAAGTGATTTAATATAGAATATGAAGAGGTTTGATAGAGTCTTATTAATAATTATGTAGTTCCTCTTTAATTTATACATATGAAATGTAATTGTTAGAACATGATATAATTTTATTTTTGTTTTATTAAGTTTTTGAAAAATATACTATATTAAATTAATGAAGTTTTCGAAAAAAAAAACAGTAACTATTGATTTAGAAATTTTCAAGATTCTATCTCTATTTATGTTAATCAATAAATTTAATTTTTATTATTTTTTCTTTTCCTAATTCTCATAATCTTCAGCGATTAGTAATATGGATGGATAATTTAAAATGATTATCTTATAACTTGAAAGTGGGAAACGAGGTGTAAAAATATTATACGCCTACTTCCCGTAATAATTTATAATATATTCAAAATTACTGCACCATATTCCTATTTCTTCAAATTTGAGCTTATTTGAAAAAGTAATCACAAATTCTAATTGTATGCTTAAATAATGTGTGGGGTCGTTGCCATTGACATTCGTATCTACCAATATTATAATCGGGGATAAAAAACAATAAACAAAATATGTATAACAATATTATACAACCAATTGTAGGAGAAATAGAAAATTGGGAGTGATAAGAGTGAATTGACTTAATTAATACTCAATTATTAGACCAAACTTATTTTTTTCATTTTATGTCTTGGTTGATATTATAATTTTACATTTATATCCCTAACTTTTTTTATTATATAGAAAACTATAGAATAAAAGGTAAAGTTGTTAATTCACAATGGTCCTTTATAACACACTTTATAGGAGTATATATATATATACACATATATATTAATGTTCATATTAAATAAGTTAGTCTATGAATATCTTCTAATATTTAGATGGTATATATTATTTTTAATTCACTAATTATTATTATTAGGGTGAAAAAATTTAAAAAGGATGTATAAATGATGATAATGATAAATATAATGATAATTGCACAATTAATTGATTTATATGGATGGGGAGGTCATTTTGTCATTTCACAATTGAAAAATAACTCCTATGATTCACACTTTTTATAATAATAATAAAAAAAATAATAATATAGACAATAGGAATTAGGGTGAAGAATGTAAAAAAGGATGTATAAATGATAATGATATATATAATGATAATTGCACAATTAATTGATTTATATGGATGTTGGTCATTATGTCTTTTCACAATTGGAAAACTCCTCTTATGATCCACACTTTTGTATGAATATAGATATAGATATATATGATAATTGCACAATTAATTGATTTATATTGATGGGGTCATTATGTCTTTTCACAATTGGAAAACTTCTATTATCCATACTTTTATATGTATATATATATAGATATAAATATAGATATAGATGATAACTGCAAAATTAATTGATTTTATGGATGAGTTCATTATGTCTTTTCACAATTGAAAAACTCCTTCCATGATCCACACTTTTATATATACTAGGAAAAGACACGTGCGTCGCACGTGAGAACATCTTGACTTGAAATAAAATAGTTAAAATCAATAAACTGAAGTGAAAATACATTGAATTTTGACAATTAATGATAATCATTCATATGTCATTAACTTGGAAAAGAAACAGAAATGTTATAAGTATTTTATTTATTAAGTTTAACTATTCTAATTTGTGTTCCTGTAATATTTCTTGTTCATTTGTCATCATCCTCAATTTTTATTGCTATATTTTATGGTCGTTAACGCTTTGCATATCTTTGACTTTTTTATGATTTTATTGACTTTCATTTTTTTGTCGCGTGGTCTATTGTTTCCTGGTGTTTCTTTTTTCTTGATATCTTATATTTTTGAGATAGTTGCACCAATTTTTCCAAGGCTTCGATTATTATAGATAAAATTTAATTATGGTTGAGTGTGCTCGTGCCTGTATTTGAGACCATTTGCAACTTTCAAAGCTATAAATAACCTCAGCGTCCAAAAAATTATTGGCTTGGAAAGGAAAGCCGCTTTCCAGCTAATTTCTTATTACAATATTTCAAAACATAATATTTTAAAACAATAGTATTTATAGATCTCAAGGCTGTAATTGCTACCCTCTAATTTTTTACTTTTTAAAAGAACGACACCCAAAAGAAAAAACATCAACTTTTAACATGATGGAATGATTAGTTGCTCTAGTAGCAGAGAAATGTGAACATTGGGCTTGAAATTAGAGTCAGGAAGTATGGTGCTTGTTCTGATATCTTTGTGTACGACACTCCGCTCGTGCATGTATTTGATATATTAAGCTGCTTTTTATTTTAATAGTTTGCTTAAAAGCAATTTTTCAAACTTTATGCAAATCAATATAAAAGTGTTTTCAATAAGCAAATACAAACACACATTTAACATGAGGTGTGAGCTAAAAAAGTACTTTTTTGTATGTTATCATCTAATCTTAAGTAATAAGTAATAAAATTTATTATAATTTTTCCCTACTATTATTTTAGTATAATTTTTACTATTACTTATTAAAAAATTATTATTAATATAGAACAATTTTGTGTGTGAGCTAAAATAAATTGATAGTTTCTGAAAATGCAATTAGGACACACGTTAACATAAAGTTTATGTATGATAATATTGCACAATCAATTTTAGGAGAAATGGATTGGGAGTTATATGAGTGAATTTACCTAATTAAGACTCAATTACACCACAATTAGCCTTAAAAGTGATTTAATATAGAACATGGAGATGTTTGATAGAGTCTTACTAGTAATTATGTGGTTCCTCTTTAATTTATACACATGAAATGTAATTGTTAGAACACGATGTAAATTTTTGTTTTTTTCAAGTTTTTTAGAAATATACTATACTAAATTAATGAAGTTTTATGAAAAAAACAATAAGTATTGTTAGAAATTATGAGAAATTTTCAAGATTCTGTCTCTATTTTATGTTAATAAATAAATTTAATTATTATTATTTTTTCCTAACTCAGATAATCTTCAAGCGATCAGTAATATTGATGTATAATTTAAAATGATAATCTTATAAATTGAATGTGGTTTAGCATGGAGAAACGTGGTGTAAAAATATTATACGCATACTTCCCGCAATATTTAATAAAATATTCAAAATGACTGCACCATATTCCCATTTCTTCAAATTTGAGCTTATTTGATTAAATAATCACAAAGTTTAATTGTAGGCTTAAATCAATTGTGTGGTCGTTGCCATTGTGACATTCATATCTACCAATATTTTCGTCATTGATAAAGAACAATAAACAAAATATGTAAAACAATATTGTACAATCAATTGTAGGATAAATAGAAAATTGGGAGTTATAAGAGTGAATTGACTTAATTAATACTCAATTATTAGACCAAATTTATTTTTCATTTTATGCCTTTGATTGATACTATATTTTTACATTTATATCCCCAACTATTTTGATTTATATAGAAAACAATAGAATAAAATGGCAAAGTTGTTAATTCACAATGAAAATTTTGCCCTTTATTCCGCACTTTTATAGGAGTTTATATATATAGATTAATGTTCATATTAAATAACTTAGCCTATGAATATCTTCTATTTTTTTAGATGGTATATATTATTATTTAATTCACTAATTATTATTATTAGGGTGGAAAAATTTAAATAGGATATATAAATGATGATAATAATGGCATTGATTTATATGGATGGGGAGGTCATTTTGTCATTTCACAATTGGAAAATAACTCCTATGATCACACTTTTATAAAAATAATAATAATAATAATTATTATATATACAATAGGAATTAGGGTGAAAATTTTAAAAAGGATGTATAAATGATGATAATGATAAATATAATAATATTGCACAATTAATTGATTTATGTGGATGGGGTCATTATGTATTTTAACCAAAAAATAATAATAATAATATACAGACAATAGGAATTATGGTGAAAAATTTAAAGAGGATGTATAAATGATGATAATTATGATAATTTCACAATTAAATTGATTTATATGGATTTGGGGTCATTATGTCTTTTCACAATTGGAAAAATCCTCATATGATCCACACTTTTATATGTACTAGGAGAATACACGTGCGTCACACGTGAAAACAGTTTGACTTGAAATAAAATAGTTAAAATCAATAAACTAAAGCGAAAATACATTGAATATTTTGACAATTAATGATAATCACTCATATGCCATTAACTTGAAAAGAAACAGAAATGTTATAAGTATTTTATTTATTAAGTGTAACTATTCTAATTTGTGTTCCTGTAATATTTAGTTGTTCATTTATCATCATCCTCAATTTTTATTGCTATATTTTCTGGTCGTTAACGCTTTGCATATCTTTGACTTTTTTTATGATTTTATTGACTTTCATTTTTTTGTCGCGTGGTCTATTGTTTCCTGGTGTTTCTTTTTTCTTGATATCTTCTATTTTTTAGATAGTTGCACCAATTTTTCCAAGGCTTCGATGATTATAGATAACATTTAATTATGGTTGAGTGTGCTCGTGCCTGTATTTGAGACCATTTGCAACTTTCAAGGCTATAAATAACCTCAGCGTCCAATTAATTATTTGGTTTGGAAAGGAAAGCCGTTTTCAGCTAATTTCATATTACAATATTTCAAAACATAATATTTTAAAACAATAGTATTTGTAGATCTCAAGGCTGGATTTGGGGTTATTATGTCTTTTCACAATTGAAAAACTCGTCATATGATCCACACTTCAATTGGAAAACTCCTAATATGATCCACACTTTTTTAGGGTGAAAATTTTAAAGATGATGTATAGATGATGATAATGATAAATATAATAATAATTGCACAATTAGTTGATTTATGTGGATGGGGTCATTATGACTTTTAACCAAATAATAATAATAATAATATATAGACAATAGGAATTATGGTAAAAAATTTAAAGAGGATGTATAAATGATGATAATTAAGATAATTTTACAATTAATTAATTTATATGGATTTGGGGTCATTATATCTTTTCATAATTGGAAAACTCGTCATATGATCCACACTTTTATATATATATAGATATAGATAGATAAGTAGGCAAAATTAACATGGCTAACTGCAATTTCGAAAATTAATTGTATGCAGTGTGACAACTCACATCTCGAGTATATTTTAATAATATTTTAATATCTTGACAATAATCACAATTTTTTAAGAAAAAATCACGTTAATATAAGCATTAGATTTAAAGATATTTAATGTATGTGACTGAGTATGAATTATGTGTTCATTGGATTTACACCAGTTCGGAAAAAAATAGTGGGAAAATCTGGTAAAGAGACAAAAATGGATGCTGTTGAAGCAAAAAGGTGTAAAACATTAATGAATTAATATTAAGGGCATCTTTCATGTAATTTTGCCATATGGGTTACAGAATCCACTGGCAAATTACGTTATAGGTGAAGGTTAACAAAAAGTTAGTGCTAGAAATTTAACCCATTGTGGCCTATATAAGACAAGTTTTGTTGCATTACATGGTGTGCAAAAGAGCTGATAGGTGCGCAGAAAATGTGAATGAGTGTGTTTTGTAAGAATAGAAAAACATGAATGGAGTGAAGCCCTCTTCAATTCACATGGTTTTGTGAGTCTCCTTTTCGTTGATAAGTTGAACCTTGTATTTTGTTTGATGATCCAAAATCCATTTGAAGTCCATGCAAAAATTTATTTGTTCTTCTTTTTGGTTTGCAGTTATTAAATTCCCTTTTGGCTTGGGATTTTAAGGAAAAATTCTTGAATTTTTGTTTTTTCCTGAAGGATCCCAGGTTACAGTATATTCTTTCCAATTTTCATTGAATTTACATAGGATTAGTCATGTTTTCAGATGAACTTTTCTTTTTTGTGTTTTTGTCATTGATAAGGAGTTGAGAACTAATGATTTTCACTTGTATAATAATTTTCTAACGTCTCAAAATTTTTTTTTTTTTATTATGGTTGGCCACTGATATCACGTAAACGATTATACCTACAAGTTTGAATTGTTTGATATTACAAAACCTTATTGATTTAGACTCATGGGTGGCAATGGGTATACTGAAGCTATCAGTGAAGGTTTATTGACAACCATTAATAAAGAAAGTGGTAGCAAGAGGAAATTTTCAACTGATGTAGTGATAGAAACTCCGATCGATGAATCGGCCTTGCCTCTGAATGAATTTCATGGGCACAAGACGGTAACTTTGAACGATTTTGGATCATTGGCTTTAAGGCCTGAAAATATTGTTGAGGAGGATGAAGAGGATGATTTACCAGAATATGATTGGGAAGAACATACGGCCCATCAGCTTGAGGGGATCTTGACTAATAATTTGCTCGAAATTTTCCAAACTGCAATAAAAAAAGGTTGTTGAATGTGGATATAGTGAGGTAGCTGCTGGCTGGGCAGTTCTAAATTCTGGCCTAAGTCGTGGTTGTAAAGATGTGGTGTCGAATATTTTTTTAGATGGTATATATTATTATTTAATTCACTAATTATTATTATTAGGGTGGAAAAATTTAAAGAGGATATATAAATGATGATAATAATGGCATTGATTTATATGGATGGGGAGGTCATTTTGTCATTTCACAATTGGAAAATAACTCCTATGATCACACTTTTATAAAAAAAATAATAATAATAATAATAATAATTATATAAAGACAATAGGAATTAGGGTGAAATTTTTAAAAAGGATGTATAAATGATGATAATGATAAATATAATAATATTGCACAATTAATTGATTTATGTGGATGGGGTCATTATGTATTTTAACCAAAAAATAATAATAATAATATACAGACAATAGGAATTATGGTGAAAAATTTAAAGAGGATGTATAAATGATGATAATTATGATAATTTCACAATTAAATTGATTTATATGGATTTGGGGTCATTATGTCTTTTCACAATTGGAAAAATCCTCATATGATCCACACTTTTATATGTACTAGGAGAATACACGTGCGTCACACGTGAAAACAGTTTGACTTGAAATAAAATAGTTAAAATCAATAAACTAAAGCGAAAATACATTGAATATTTTGACAATTAATGATAATCACTCATATGCCATTAACTTGAAAAGAAACAGAAATGTTATAAGTATTTTATTTATTAAGTGTAACTATTCTAATTTGTGTTCCTGTAATATTTCTTGTTCATTTATCATCATCCTCAATTTTTATTGCTATATTTTCTGGTCGTAAACGCTTTGCATATCTTTGACATTTTTTATGATTTTATTGACTTTCATTTTTTTGTCGCGTGGTCTATTGTTTTCTGGTGTTTCTTTTTTCTTGATATCTTCTATTTTTTAGATAGTTGCACCAATTTTTCCAAGGCTTCGATGATTATAGATAACATTTAATTATGGTTGAGTGTGCTCGTGCCTGTATTTGAGACCATTTGCAACTTTCAAGGCTATAAATAACCTCAGCGTCCAATTAATTATTTGGTTTGGAAAGGAAAGCCGTTTTCAGCTAATTTCATATTACAATATTTCAAAACATAATATTTTAAAACAATAGTATTTGTAGATCTCAAGGCTGGATTTGGGGTTATTATGTCTTTTCACAATTGAAAAACTCGTCATATGATCCACACTTCAATTGGAAAACTCCTAATATGATCCACACTTTTTTAGGGTGAAAATTTTAAAGATGATGTATAGATGATGATAATGATAAATATAATAATAATTGCACAATTAGTTGATTTATGTGGATGGGGTCATTATGTCTTTTAACCAAATAATAATAATAATAATATATAGACAATAGGAGTTATGGTAAAAAATTTAAAGAGGATGTATAAATGATGATAATTAAGATAATTTTACAATTAATTAATTTATATGGATTTGGGGTCATTATATCTTTTCATAATTGGAAAACTCGTCATATGATCCACACTTTTATATATATATAGATATAGATAGATAAGTAGGCAAAGGTAACATGGCTAACTGCAATTTCGAAAATTAATTGTATGCAGTGTGACAACTCACATCTCGAGTATATTTTAATAATATTTTAATATCTTGACAATAATCACAATTTTTTAAGAAAAAATCACGTTAATATAAGCATTAGATTTAAAGATATTTAATGTATGTGACTGAGTATGAATTATGTGTTCATTGGATTTACACCAGTTCGGAAAAAAATAGTGGGAAAATCTGGTAAAGAGACAAAAATGGATGCTGTTGAAGCAAAAAGGTGTAAAACATTAATGAATTAATATTAAGGGCATCTTTCATGTAATTTTGCCACCTAGGTTACAGAATCCACTGGCAAATTACGTTATAGGTGAAGGTTAACAAAAAGTTAGTGCTAGAAATTTAACCCATTGTGGCCTATATAAGACAAGTTTTGTTGCATTACATGGTGTGCAAAAGAGCTGATAGGTGCGCAGAAAATGTGAATGAGTGTGTTTTGTAAGAATAGAAAAACATGAATGGAGTGAAGCCCTCTTCAATTCACATGGTTTTGTGAGTCTCCTTTTCGTTGATAAGTTGAACCTTGTATTTTGTTTGATGATCCAAAATCCATTTGAAGTCCATGCAAAAATTTATTTGTTCTTCTTTTTGGTTTGCAGTTATTAAATTCCCTTTTGGCTTGGGATTTTAAGGAAAAATTCTTGAATTTTTGTTTTTTCCTGAAGGATCCCAGGTTACAGTATATTCTTTCCAATTTTCATTGAATTTACATAGGATTAGTCATGTTTTCAGATGAACTTTTCTTTTTTGTCTTTTTGTCATTGATAAGGAGTTGAGAACTAATGATTTTCACTTGTATAATAATTTTCTAACGTCTCAAATTTTTTTTTTTTTATTATGGTTGGCCTCTGATATCACGTAAACGATTATACCTACAAGTTTGAATTGTTTGATATTACAAAACCTTATTGATTTAGACTCATGGGTGGCAATGGGTATACTGAAGCTATCAGTGAAGGTTTATTGCCAACCATTAATAAAGAAAGTGGTAGCAAGAGGAAATTTTCAACTGATGTAGTGAAAGAAACTCCGATCGATGAATCGGCCTTGCCTCTGAATGAATTCATGGGCACAAGACGGTAACTTTGAACGATTTTGGATCATTGGCTTTAAGGCCTGAAAATATTGTTGAGGAGGATGAAGAGGATGATTTACCAGAATATGATTGGGAAGAACATACGGCCCATCAGCTTGAGGGGATCTTGACTAATAATTTGCTCGAAATTTTCCAAACTGCAATAAAAAAGGTTGTTGAATGTGGATATAGTGAGGTAGCTGCTGGCTGGGCAGTTCTAAATTCTGGCCTAAGTCGTGGTTGTAAAGATGTGGTGTCGAATATTTTTTTAGATGGTATATATTATTATTTAATTCACTAATTATTATTATTAGGGTGGAAAAATTTAAAGAGGATATATAAATGATGATAATAATGGCATTGATTTATATGGATGGGGAGGTCATTTTGTCATTTCACAATTGGAAAATAACTCCTATGATCACACTTTTATAAAAATAATAATAATAATAATAATTATATATAGACAATAGGAATTAGGGTGAAAATTTTAAAAAGGATGTATAAATGATGATAATGATAAATATAATAATATTGCACAATTAATTGATTTATGTGGATGGGGTCATTATGTATTTTAACCAAAAAAAAATAATAATAATATACAGACAATAGGAATTATGGTGAAAAATTTAAAGAGGATGTATAAATGATGATAATTATGATAATTTCACAATTAAATTGATTTATATGGATTTGGGGTCATTATGTCTTTTCACAATTGGAAAAATCCTCATATGATCCACACTTTTATATGTACTAGGAGAATACACGTGCGTCACACGTGAAAACAGTTTGACTTGAAATAAAATAGTTAAAATCAATAAACTAAAGCGAAAATACATTGAATATTTTGACAATTAATGATAATCACTCATATGCCATTAACTTGAAAAGAAACAGAAATGTTATAAGTATTTTATTTATTAAGTGTAACTATTCTAATTTGTGTTCCTGTAATATTTCTTGTTCATTTATCATCATCCTCAATTTTTATTGCTATATTTTCTGGTCGTTAACGCTTTGCATATCTTTGACTTTATTTATGATTTTATTGACTTTCATTTTTTTGTCGCGTGGTCTATTGTTTCCTGGTGTTTCTTTTTTCTTGATATCTTCTATTTTTTAGATAGTTGCACCAATTTTTCCAAGGCTTCGATGATTATAGATAACATTTAATTATGGTTGAGTGTGCTCGTGCCTGTATTTGAGACCATTTGCAACTTTCAAGGCTATAAATAACCTCAGCGTCCAATTAATTATTTGGTTTGGAAAGGAAAGCCGTTTCCAGCTAATTTCATATTACAATATTTCAAAACATAATATTTTAAAACAATAGTATTTGTAGATCTCAAGGCTGGATTTGGGTTTATTATGTCTTTTCACAATTGAAAAACTCGTCATATGATCCACACTTCAATTGGAAAACTCCTAATATGATCCACACTTTTTAGGGTGAAAATTTTAAAGATGATGTATAGATGATGATAATGATAAATATAATAATAATTGCACAATTAGTTGATTTATGTGGATGGGGTCATTATGTCTTTTAACCAAATAATAATAATAATAATATATAGACAATAGGAATTATGGTAAAAAATTTAAAGAGGATGTATAAATGATGATAATTAAGATAATTTTACAATTAATTAATTTATATGAATTTGGGGTCATTATATCTTTTCATAATTGGAAAACTCGTCATATGATCCACACTTTTATATATATATAGATATAGATAGATAAGTAGGCAAAATTAACATGGCTAACTGCAATTTCGAAAATTAATTGTATGCAGTGTGACAACTCACATCTCGAGTATATTTTAATAATATTTTAATATCTTGACAATAATCACAATTTTTTAAGAAAAAATCACGTTAATATAAGCATTAGATTTAAAGATATTTAATGTATGTGACTGAGTATGAATTATGTGTTCATTGGATTTACACCAGTTCGGAAAAAAATAGTGGGAAATCTGGTAAAGAGACAAAAATGGATGCTGTTGAAGCAAAAAGGTGTAAAACATTAATGAATTAATATTAAGGGCATCTTTCATGTAATTTTGCCATCTGGGTTACAGAATCCAATGGCAAATTACGTTATAGGTGAAGGTTAACAAAAAGTTAGTGCTAGATTTTTAACCCATTGTGGCCTATATAAGACAAGTTTTGTTGCATTACATGGTGTGCAAAAGAGCTGATAGGTGCGCAGAAAATGTGAATGAGTGTGTTTTGTAAGAATAGAAAAACATGAATGGAGTGAAGCCCTCTTCAATTCACATGGTTTTGTGAGTTTCCTTTTCGTTGATAAGTTGAACCTTGTATTTTGTTTGATGATCCAAAATCCATTTGAAGTCCATGCAAAAATTATTTGTTCTTCTTTTTGGTTTGCAGTTATTAAATTCCCTTTTGGCTTGGGATTTTAAGGAAAAATTCTTGAAATTTTGTTTTTTCCTGAAGGATCCCAGGTTACAGTATATTCTTTCCAATTTTCATTGAATTTACATAGGATTAGTCGTGTTTTCAGATGAACTTTTCTTTTTTGTGTTTTTGTCATTGATAAGGAGTTGAGAACTAATGATTTTCACTTGTATAATAATTTTCTAACGTCTCCAAATTTTATTTTTTTTATTATGGTTGGCCAGTGATATCACGTAAACGATTATACCTACAAGTTTGAGTTGTTTGATATTACAAAACCTTATTGATTTAGACTCATGGGTGGCAATGGGTATACTGAAGCTATCAGTGAAGGTTTATTGACAACCATTAATAAAGAAAGTGGTAGCAAGATGAAATTTTCAACTGATGTAGTGATAGAAACTCCGATCGATGAATCGGCCTTGCCTCTGAATGAATTTCATGGGCACAAGACGGTAACTTTGAACGATTTTGGATCATTGGCTTTAAGGCCTGAAAATATTGTTGAGGAGGATGATTTACCAGAATATGATTGGGAAGAACATACGGCCCATCAGCTTGAGGGGATCTTGACTAATAATTTGCTCGAAATTTTCCAAACTGCAATAAAAAAGGTTGTTGAATGTGGATATAGTGAGGTAGCTGCTGGCTGGGCAGTTCTAAATTCTGGCCTAAGTCGTGGTTGTAAAGATGTGGTGTCGAATATTTTTTTAGATGGTATATATTATTATTTAATTCACTAATTATTATTATTAGGGTGGAAAAATTTAAAGAGGATATATAAATGATGATAATAATGGCATTGATTTATATGGATGGGGAGGTCATTTTGTCATTTCACAATTGGAAAATAACTCCTATGATCACACTTTTATAAAAATAATAATAATAATAATAATAATTATATATAGACAATAGGAATTAGGGTGAAAATTTTAAAAAGGATGTATAAATGATGATAATGATAAATATAATAATATTGCACAATTAATTGATTTATGTGGATGGGGTCATTATGTATTTTAACCAAAAAATAATAATAATAATATACAGACAATAGGAATTATGGTGAAAAATTTAAAGAGGATGTATAAATGATGATAATTATGATAATTTCACAATTAAATTGATTTATATGGATTTGGGGTCATTATGTCTTTTCACAATTGGAAAAATCCTCATATGATCCACACTTTTATATGTACTAGGAGAATACACGTGCGTGACACGTGAAAACAGTTTGACTTGAAATAAAATAGTTAAAATCAATAAACTAAAGTGAAAATACATTGAATATTTTGACAATTAATGATAATCACTCATATACCATTAACTTGAAAAGAAACAGAAATGTTATAAGTATTTTATTTATTAAGTGTAACTATTCTAATTTGTGTTCCTGTAATATTTCTTGTTCATTTATCATCATCCTCAATTTTTATTGCTATATTTTCTGGTCGTTAACGCTTTGCATATCTTTGACTTTATTTATGATTTTATTGACTTTCATTTTTTTGTCGCGTGGTCTATTGTTTCCTGGTGTTTCTTTTTTCTTGATATCTTCTATTTTTTAGATAGTTGCACCAATTTTTCCAAGGCTTCGATGATTATAGATAACATTTAATTATGGTTGAGTGTGCTCGTGCCTGTATTTGAGACCATTTGCAACTTTCAAGGCTATAAATAACCTCAGCGTCCAATTAATTATTTGGTTTGGAAAGGAAAGCCGTTTCAGCTAATTTCATATTACAATATTTCAAAACATAATATTTTAAAACAATAGTATTTGTAGATCTCAAGGCTGGATTTGGGGTTATTATGTCTTTTCACAATTGAAAAACTCGTCATATGATCCACACTTCAATTGGAAAACTCCTAATATGATCCACACTTTTTTAGGGTGAAAATTTTAAAGATGATGTATAGATGATGATAATGATAAATATAATAATAATTGCACAATTAGTTGATTTATGTGGATGGGGTCATTATGTCTTTTAACCAAATAATAATAATAATAATATATAGACAATAGGAATTATGGTAAAAAATTTAAAGAGGATGTATAAATGATGATAATTAAGATAATTTTACAATTAATTAATTTATATGGATTTGGGGTCATTATATCTTTTCATAATTGGAAAACTCGTCATATGATCCACACTTTTATATATATATTGATATAGATAGATAAGTAGGCAAAATTAACATGGCTAACTGCAATTTCGAAAATTAATTGTATGCAGTGTGACAACTCACATCTCGAGTATATTTTAATAATATTTTAATATCTTGACAATAATCACAATTTTTTAAGAAAAAATCACGTTAATATAAGCATTAGATTTAAAGATATTTAATGTATGTGACTGAGTATGAATTATGTGTTCATTGGATTTACACCAGTTCGGAAAAAAATAGTGGGAAAATCTGGTAAAGAGACAAAAATGGATGCTGTTGAAGCAAAAAGGTGTAAAACATTAATGAATTAATATTTAAGGGCATCTTTCATGTAATTTTGCCATCTGGGTTACAGAATCCACTGGCAAATTACGTTATAGGTGAAGGTTAACAAAAAGTTAGTGCTAGAAATTTAACCCATTGTGGCCTATATAAGACAAGTTTTGTTGCATTACATGGTGTGCAAAAGAGCTGATAGGTGCGCAGAAAATGTGAATGAGTGTGTTTTGTAAGAATAGAAAAACATGAATGGAGTGAAGCCCTCTTCAATTCACATGGTTTTGTGAGTCTCCTTTTCGTTGATAAGTTGAACCTTGTATTTTGTTTGATGATCCAAAATCCATTTGAAGTCCATGCAAAAATTTATTTGTTCTTCTTTTTGGTTTGCAGTTATTAAATTCCCTTTTGGCTTGGGATTTTAAGGAAAAATTCTTGAATTTTTGTTTTTTCCTGAAGGATCCCAGGTTACAGTATATTCTTTCCAGTTTTCATTGAATTTACATAGGATTAGTCATGTTTTCAGATGAACGTTTCTTTTTTGTGTTTTGTCATTGATAAGGAGTTGAGAACTAATGATTTTCACTTGTATAATAATTTTCTAACGTCTCAAATTTTTTATTTTTTTATTATGGTTGGCCACTGATATCACGTAAACGATTATACCTACAAGTTTGAATTGTTTGATATTACAAAACCTTATTGATTTAGACTCATGGGTGGCAATGGGTATACTGAAGCTATCAGTGAAGGTTTATTGACAACCATTAATAAAGAAAGTGGTAGCAAGAGGAAATTTTCAACTGATGTAGTGATAGAAACTCCGATCGATGAATCGGCCTTGCCTCTGAATGAATTTCATGGGCACAAGACGGTAACTTTGAACGATTTTGGATCATTGGCTTTAAGGCCTGAAAATATTGTTGAGGAGGATGAAGAGGATGATTTACCAGAATATGATTGGGAAGAACATACGGCCCATCAGCTTGAGGGGATCTTGACTAATAATTTGCTCGAAATTTTCCAAACTGCAATAAAAAAGGTTGTTGAATGTGGATATAGTGAGGTAGCTGCTGGCTGGGCAGTTCTAAATTCTGGCCTAAGTCGTGGTTGTAAAGATGTGGTGTCGAATATTGCGGATGGTGCTATGACTTTACTTAAGACAGAAAAGGAGTGCAACATACCGAAGAAACCTGTATTTGATGGATTAAGGAGCTTGGTAGAGTACTTTGTACTTGAGATGACCAATGTGATCCTCGCGGCAAAGCCAGAGTTAACAATCACAGAAGCAATGCGGTGTTTGCTGAAAAGTGATATGAATCTCTCGAGGGCATGCTCGGCGGAGGAAGAAGGCCCGAGGCCCTACTCTTCTGGTCATCAAGGCACATTTGAAGAAGTTGAAGGTTCACGCACCAGTCATTCAAGTAATAAGAATCCTGGAAAAGAACCACTGCCTCATTGTACAAGTTCTTGCCCCAAAACCCCCATTCCCCAGACGCCTCTTCAACCACCAAGTTGCACTATCCATCCAGGGAAAAAAGAGAAAAAAGGTTCTATTTCCATTAAAGAAATGAGGGAACAGTTATGCCTTGCCAGGGATCATGTGCGGGCCTCAGCACAAGCAGGAGTCATGAATGAGAATCCCGGGGTTGGTAAAAAGGCCAATTCCAAGAAAGATAAATCCCGGCAAAAAGCATTTCAATTGGAGAAAGGTCACAAGGATCATGTTTCACAAGAGGCTTTCAAAGCAAAAGTTACAACCTGGGGGAATATGGTGCTGGAGAAATCACTAAAGTCGCAATCTAATTTGCTAATGAAGATTGCTGATTCAAACTCATCCAAACCTGATGTACCTGCTTCTATTTTACCTGTTAAAGAAACGGTTTCTGCGTCATCTGAAGCAAAATACAAATCTCCCCATGATCCTCTAAAGGCCAAAACCCTTGTTTCTGATTCTTTGAAGGATAGTGATTATTACGCTGGGATCCCGTATGATGAAACTCTTCAGAAGCATATCCCACAAGATGAGAAAGACGAAGACATCCTGATACTAATGCCTCGTAAGCAAGAACTTGAGAAAAAGCTCCAATACTGGAGCGATTGGGCGAACGAAAAAGTTATGCAGGCTGCTAAAAGACTTGTCCAAGATCAGGGGGAGTTGAAAATGTTGAGGCAAGAGAAAGAGGAGGAGGAAAAGTGCAGTAAAGAGAAGCAAACCTTGGAGGACAGTGCCAATATGAGAATTTTTGAAATGGAAACTGCGTTGTCTAAAGCCAACAGTCAGATTGAAGAGTCTAACTCATATTTTCGCAGGCTTCAAGAGGAGAATTCTTTGTTGAAGAAGAAGATGGGGGTTTCTAATCTGTGGGCATCAGAGTCTGTCCAATATTTGGAGGAAGCTATTCTTAGGGAGCAGGAGGCGATAAAGAAATGTCAGTCACTGGATAACGAAAAAAGTTTATACCTGGATCAGCTAACTAGTGCAAGACATGAAGTACCTGAGTTGAACAATCGGCTTGAAAAGATGAGAGAACGACAAGATCAGTTCCAGGTATGCTCTTCCATGATAAATAGTTGGTTCTGCGGTTATATCATATGCATTTTGATTATCTTGTATGTAAACCAAATCTTGTTATGATTTATTCCAGGCTCTATTCAGGCAAGAAGAGAGGGAGAAACTCAAGGCTATAGCAAACTACGATTCCTTAAGATCTAAAAGAGAGAAAGATGAAGCTTTGGCTATAGCTGAGGCAGACAACATAACAGATATGGCCGAGATGAACATTCAGAAAACCAAAGACGATATCAAGAATCTTGAGAATATAATCTCTGAATTGAGATTGGAAGCAGAAAGATCAAAAATAGCAGCTCTTCACAGCGGATATGGTTCCTGTTCGAGCAGCAGTGATGATTTCTTCACATTTCGAGCATTACAGTTTCCAAATATCACCAAGAGATTTCCCATATTTCAGGAAAACTTTGAGAGTGGAAGTGTTAAACCAGATAGGGAATGTGTTATGTGTATGACTGAAGAGATATCGGTAGTTTTCTTGCCTTGTGCACATCAGGCTCTTTGCGTGGAATGCAACATCCTCCATGAAAAGCAAGGGATGAATGACTGCCCTACTTGCAGAACAATGATTGAGAAGCGAATTCCTGTTAAATATCGCAGGTCTTACTGTAATCTTTAAGGATTTTATGAAAAGTGATCCAGTAGAATGAGAAAAAGGCTTGGAACTCATAGGGTAAATGGGATAAAGAATTTACTTGAAGTTGGTTTACAATGTGTTATAGTTCTGTATGTTTTTCAGGTTGAAGCTTCTGAATAAAATCCCTATTGCTTTCTTAAAATCTTATGGTTATCTGTGAATCTTTCTTGGTGGCTTTATGCAATATGAACTTGCAACCAAAGATTGAATTTCCTTTGGTTTTTTATTTGGCAAATGCTTGCTTTTGGCTGGTGATTTTTCAGGAACGTATAAGACATATATCATCGGGTAATTTAATTAAATATAATGAAAATGAAAAAAAAATCACGAAATAAGGTGATTTGAAAAACTTTGCAATTCTATGATAATTCGCATAAGTGATGCGAATTTACTTAAATTCGCAAACCCGCTTCACGAATTTTAAAATAAATTTTTTTTTTAGAAAAATAAAATATGAATTCGCATACCGAGAATGCGAATTTAAAGATAATTCGCAATCTCGGTATGCGAATTCTCTGCAAAAAAAAAAAGCCAGCCAGCTCACATTGTCGGTCACGAGGTTCACCTTCTTCTTGCCATTAAATCTCACTCTTCCTTCAATCCTCCACCGAACCCTTCAACCTTCAAACCTTCCATCCGAGAAATCTACCCCCTCTTCTCTTAATTCTTAAGTTTGTATCTCATAATTTTTGTCGGAAGATTACTACTACAAGAGTTCCCAAATACTTCATCAAAGGTACAAATATTTGAAAAATTAATTTTTACATATTTTTGAGTATATATTGCATTTACTTAATTTTGTGTTATGTTATAGGTTTTGCTAACCTTATGAATTTCAAGGTATGTTTTTCCAATTTTTCATTTTTATTTGGTTAATATTAGGACGAGGAAATCGGATTTTTGTAAAAAATAAAATTGATTTGGGAAATTCGAGGTTGGAGGGTTAATATAATGAGAAATCGGATTTTGTAAAAAATAAAATTGATTCAGAAATTCGAGGTTGGAGGAGTATTCTGATAATTCGCATACCCGATATTCTACTTAAAATTGTAGAATTCACATACTTCTACTTAAAATAGTTGTAAAGATCCCCGTGCCCTTAACCCGTTATTAGTGTATTAATCCATGCCATTAGTGCACACAATCATATAATCATGGGAAGGAACCACATGCAAGCATCGCATCATATACCATCTATAAAATTTCTCGCATTAGAACCCCATAATGTTCAACTTCCCAAACCAAAACCACTAAATAGTATGCACCCTAATAACATTGTAACATACTCTCAGTTCATTTAGCAATTCCGTATTTAATTGCATGCAGACAATAAATGAAGAGAGAAAAGCCATGACCATTTATACATTCCATACACACGTAAAAACGTGCTCACATGAGAGCACCCAATGAATAAACGTGTATCTAATGTATAAGATACTCTACCGAATGCGGTTATTGGTACTTCGATCCTGGAAGCACCTCCCATGCATAGTTTGATCCCAACTCTGGATCCACGTACTCATTCAACCAGCTCTGGTACCTCAATCCTGGAAGTACCTCAAATCGACAGCCCGAGCTCAACTCCAAAGCTGCCGCGACACCTGTATCACCTGCCCCAACAGAGGCAGCCCCCACACGGGGTGTGCATACCAATACCACCAATCCAATAATAATAATATTACAGTTCATAATTTACACAATGTAAATGCCATGAATTTAAATGATACTCCCTGGATGGTATCATCCTCATCCGGGATCCTCTGTATTGTCCCTGGTCTCAAAATAATCAAACCTTTAAATTCTCAAAAGCCAGTTGATCATCTCATTGATCAATTAAAACCATTCCTGTTATACCAGTTCCATAATCAAATATGATTAAATCATCAAATAGAGTACTATAGATATCACATGTATCTAACCAATGACTCCATATTTCTATTTCATAGCTCGCTCTACAATAGCGGCATTTTAACCCCACGCACGCTCAACAATAGCGGCGTCATAACCGATGGTCGCTCAACGGCGACAACATCTCAATCGCTGCTCGCTCAAAGCGGCATCATATAATTCCCAACGTATTTCTATTTTTCGCAATTACCATATACTATACATTTCACTATCCAGTTATTACAAGTACCATATACTATGCATTTCAACATCCATTTATTGCAATTACCACATACCATGCATTTCACAGTTGCAATATTATAACAGGCTATGATCGTACGTTATACGTACCTTATAATTCGGTAGTTCGAGTCCGACCTCGCCTGAGTCACACGACCCGATGAATTATGGGCTAACACATAAATAACTCACAATTAAACGCAAGCATGCAACCACGTGCCCAAGCACGTTCGTAACCCCCAAACTTATCGTCAATCCATGACGATTATCGAAATAAAAGCCCCTGGCTAAGCGTGCATAATATCCAAAATATACCATTTTGCAAGTTTAAATGATAGTCAAAAACTCAACCGAGAATTCCATTTTACTAAATTTTGGCTCCAACCAATCCATTTAAAAGTGTAGCATTCCCATTGGAATGTATACATTGCCCCGGAAACGGGCCACTTAAACCTCGATTCCAAAATCCCGACATTTGTCCAAAATTTTGACAAAAACAACATTATGAGAGTGGCGATTGATCGCCGATTTTAGCGCGATCGATCGCCCCCATCCAGTAGCCAAACAGCGCCTCTTCGCGATCGTTCGCCAATCCTCGCGATCGATCGCCGACCCATTCGCGATCGATCGCCCGCACTGTTCATCTTCACCAAAATTTCAGATGCACGTCGCGATCGATCGGCTCCCCTCGGCGATCGACCGGTACCTGCGATTTTCCGTAAAACTCGAGCTCCCATGGTGTTTTTCACACCCAAACTCAAAACCAACACCCCATACATCATTTACACCTCAAATACAACAATAAGGACCAATAAAACTATAAAAACTCAACTTTGGATTTTAACCAAAAATCCCCAAATTCCATAACCAACTCAAAACTCAACCAAACTCAACAATACCACTACCAAATCGAAGACAATGATGAGGGGAAGATGAATACCTGATTATCTTTGAGAAATCCGGCTTCCGAGCCCAGCTACCAACGATTCTTCCACCAAGGGAAAAAGAAGGGAAATGGGGAAGGGTTAGGCGTAGAGAGAGGGGAGAGAGGGAAGGGTTCCGTGCCAAATGACGGAATATTGAGTCTACTTGGTATATATAGTACCAAAATTCGAAAATACCAATCCTTCCACAAAAACATCATGACTCATTAAAAATCATCTATTTTCAATAATTACCTCCCAATCTCAAATTCCCTTACTAGCCCCAGTACAAAGTACTCCGGACCCTAAATCCCACCAATGATCAAATTCCAAGGTTATCACCACGATGAGAATACAATCTCATCCCTTGGATCCAATGACTCCAAATACCGGATTTAAAATCTCCGGGAGTCCCAAAACCGTAATTAATCCATAATTACCACAATTAAAATCCATTAAAGATCATTACCACACCAGGATTAACACCATAAATTCCCGGGCACCACAAATACTTTGTATACGAATTCTACTGTACTGTTCTAAGTAAAATTCGCACACTGTATGCGATTTTTAGTTATTTTAAAATTAATAATAATAATTATTATTTATTTCCCTGATTATAATAATTTTTGTATAAATTTATATTTTTGTAGAAACGTTTTTAGGTAAATTTAATTAAATATTATAAAAATAAAAAAATTTGACTAAACGATTAGTTAAACATGAAATTATTTTTTATAACATATAATTATATGATCTTAGTGCTATTTTCGTAGATAATATGTCGTCGGTTCAAAGTCAAATTTATGTTTTGCTATACTATGGCGGTTACAGATCACACGATTGGATCATTGTTAGTTATGATCGACCTCCAATAAGCTATATACGAATGCCCGAAAAATTACTATGTATGAGTTATTGTCGATACTGTACGATCAGATAAGTATCGATAACCAACAATATGCACTTAAAGTGTGGACTAGGTATATATTTAATAATACTTCCAGGCGAGTTGAGCATTTACTCGAAATTACAAAAGACAGCGATATTTGGTTTTTCTTTGACCCCGATGTTGGAAATGCCGGTGTCAATTTATATGTTGAGTCAAAAGAAATACACAATAGTAATGTGCTAGACATGCAATATACTCAAGAACGGGGCTCATGTATGTCAATGCTTAATGATGATCATAACCTGGAGATACCGGTTGTCACACAAGGACTTGTAAGTATGGGGACAAAAGCTAATTATGCTAGTAGTTCGGGAAACATAGGACATAACACGTATATAACTGAAGGGGGAGTTCATGATTCAAGGGAGGAGGACAGAGATGATTATGCTAGCGCCGATGTTTTTGGTCCTGAAACTCATGTTGATTCCGAACCAGACGAAGATGGAATTAATGTTCATGATGGTAGCGATGAAGATGGAGAAATTGATGTGATGTTGGAAACTATGTCCCAACATAACTATACGCCATCATCTGTATAAGAGGAGCAAATTGAAGCAATAATGCCGCAAGAGACACAATCTGGGCGCCAACTTTTCCCTGTCGTTCCATTCTTTTTTACGACATTTTCGGATGTACCTATTGACTCTGTTGACATTCCAACTGGCTCTTGGGGAAAGTTCTATGACCATGTCAAACGAAAGTTAGAGTTGGGTATGTTGTTCAAGAGTAAAACACATTTACAGTCTGCAGTTAAGGACTTCTCCATACCGGTTGCTAGACGCGAGTACCACGTCATTGATAGCACACCAAAAATATGGAATGTGGTTTGTAGACACAATTCTACGGTCATGCCCTGTGGCTGGATTGTGAGAGGTATATATAAAGAGAAAATGAATGTGTTTAAAATTACCAAATATAGTGGGGACCACACATGCTTGATGAATGAATTATCGATTGACCATCGTAACCTGAGTCGGAATGTAATTGCCAGTCTGTTGATAGGATTTGTTCGGAAGGATCCTGCATATAAGATAAAATTCGTACAAGAGACCGTGAAAGAAAAATATGGGTTCGAGATCTCGTATCATAAGGCTTGGCATGGTTTGAAAGCTGCCAGATAACAGGTATATGGAACATGGGAGACGTCAGTGACACAATTGCCGAAATATATGTCTGCCTTAAACAACGCAATAAGGGGACTATATTGAGTGGGACCATATCGACATTAATGTAAGTAATCAGAAGATAATCAAATATGTTTTTTGGGCATTTATGTCATGCATAGAAGGGTTCCGACAATGCCGTAAGGTGATAAGTGGTGATGTCACACATTTGTATACAAAGTATAAGCATAAATTGTTAATCGCAGTTGGAATTGATGCTAATCAACAGGTCCTGCCTTTGGCTTTCACGATTGAGATGAAGAGACAATGTCATCATGGAAATGGTTTCTTGAAATGATCGCATGCGCCCTTCAGAATGGCAGGCGTATTGTGCGCAGTGGCTTGGATTTTTCCCTCTGTGTGATAAAATCAAAAGTTCAAATCTATCATTGAGTGCAATACTGGACCATCTACTTGCTAACCCAATAGTGGAGGAGAGCATTGAGGAACAAGTGCATCAGTACACACGGTCATGTGTACTAATACTGCTAGGTGGATTGTTATGCACTGATGCATCAGACAGCTCTGTATCTATGCTATACATCCATCACCTACGGGATATTTCATGAGTTGTATGTTCAGTTGGGGTATGTAAGGACCCTAATCCTTAAGTGCGGAATCAAGGCATAATAGAGCTAATATAAATGATCAGAGTGAGAAATAACGTGTTGAGTTTATGAGCTTAAGCATTACATGCCAAAAATAAGGACTACCAAATGGATTAATTACATTCCAATCAATGAATGTTCAATTATAGTTTTATACTACTCCTAGAGTAGATACTATCCAAATAATCCCGTCCTTCAAGTCCCAAAAGCATCCTCAAAAGCTCACCATCTCAACCCGTTCAAGCCCTTCTATCATGCCAAAAAGGTACCTACAAGGACAACCCCCAAACATGAGCAATAATAATCATTCATATTCAACACAATATGAAGATAAAGCGTAAATGCATAATCATAATAAAACACTTCCTGTTTTCCCCATGCATTTCAAACGCTTCCCGTTTGGTTGTCCCTGTACCATAACTCATGAGTATAATCAATAGATTATTTTAAATGGTCTAAACATGTCATGAACATATACCATTTCGTCAATACCAAACTGATCACCAATCCCTAGTCTGTCCATCACAATGTATTTTAATGCCCCTCGCTTATTTACATATAGGCGGCATAGGAGAACCTCGCTTCAATGGACTGCGGGACTCCCACCCCTCGCCTCTCATTGAGCGGCAAATACCCTTTCCTCGCCCTATATGATAACCACGCTCAAATGTGACATGCGGCGCTCCCACCCCTCGCTTCACATTTAGCGGAACCAAACCAAATAGCGGCAAGCATTAAAATCATCAAGGGATGACCACGACTCATGGGATATGCACCAATAATCATATGCATCTATAAACATCATGCATAACATGTATTTGCATCCACTATGCAATACCACATATATACTTGCATCCACAATGCATAAACAATAAGTATATAAGATACATGTACCGTTGGGGTGCCCGTACGTCCACTACGTACCTTTCCAAAAGTGGAATATGGTAGGACTTCAATTCCTTGGCTGTGTTGCCACCTGGGTTGGTTCTACACATTCACAAATATCAATATTAGAACCCAATAATAGTCCAATACCAAAAATCCCACAAAAACAACCAAAAACACCCTTTTTTGGTGTCTCGCGATCGATCGCCATAAAGCCCCGATCGATCGCGAGACCTCACTGTCTCGGGCAACAAATTTAAACAATCCGCGATCGATCGCGAAGCTTGCGCCGATCGATCGCGGCCTCGCCGATCAATCGCGCCAAACTCGCGATCGATCGCTGAAGCTCACTGCCTCAGCTCTTTTGCTCGCGATCGATCGCGAGAAGGCGCCGATCGATCGCCGAGCTCTGGGCATGCGGGGTTTGGGCACTATTCACCCATCTTCAACCCCAACTCATACACACCCACATACACCAACATCAACCAAACCCAACAACTCAAAACCAACAATAAACATCTATATAAACCCAAATATTTAACATCCAACCAAAATAATACCAAAACCACAACAACCCAACACAAACCCATTTTAAAACCCTTCAAACCATATCAAACTTAAACACAACCTTACAAAAATAACCATGAGGTACCCATACCTCTTGGGGATCTCAAATCACCCAACAATCTCCACAAAACAAGATTTTGCAAGGACTTCTCTTCACCCTTAAGCTTGATTTCGAAAATGAGGGAAAGGGAGGGTTTGGGTGTTGTTTGGTAAAGTTAAAAAGTAAGAGTGGATGAGGTGTGGTTGGGTATAAAAGGTGAGTTTATTTAAAATGCATACTAAAATAATTCCATGGTGTATAAAACACCCCCAACATGATATTTTTCAAAGCATTTACTCATAATGCACCAAATATCAATTAAACACATGATTTCTAATCAATTGCTACCAATGGCAAATAAATCATGCTTCCAATAATATTTACCCGACATGCACCCCGAAATGCAACCCCGGGTCACCTTATCCACATGACCATGCATTTCCATAAGGTAAATAAATTCCAACACATAATTAATTACCACATAATTAATCATTGTAAACACAATTAATGCACCAAATGCAATTAACCATTTCGGGGATATCACAATACTCCCCTACTTATAAGATTTCGTCCTCGAAATCACATGTACTTACCCCAAAAGAAACTAAACATAAACACATACCAGAGAATAGTTCCGGGTAGTGCTGCACCATATGCCGCTCAGTCTCCCACGTAGCCTCCTCGACACCCCTGCGATCCCACTGAACCTTGATCATAGGTATCACTTTGTTCCGAAGTCTACGGTCTGCTCGATCCAGAATTCTGACAGGCCGTTCCACATAAGACACATCTGATTCTAACTGAACTTCGGAAGGCTGTAACACGTGAGACGGATCCGGCTTCATACTTCCGCAGCATCGATACATGAAACACATCATGTATCCCAGATAAAGAAGGCGGCAAAGGCAGTCGGTAAGCTAAGGTGCCAATGCACTGCAAAATCCCGTACGGTCCAACATACCTCGGAGACAGTTTCCCGCGCATCCCAAATCGCACAACGCCCCTGAAAGGCGAGATTTTCAAAAAGACCTTATCTCCCAACTGAAATTCCAACGGTCTCCGCCGTTTATTTGCATAAGCTGCCTGTCTGTCCTGAGCCGCTTTCATTTTCTGCCTTATCGACTTTATCTTTTCTTCCATCTCTCGGATCAACTCCGGTCCTCCGACCGATTTGCGGTCCAAATCATCCCAACACAAGGGTGATCTACACCGTCTGCCATAAAGAGCTTCAAACGGAGCCATCTGAATACTCGCCTGGTAGCTATTGTTATAAGAAAACTCTACCAAAGGCACTGAATCCTGCCAAGAGGCATCGAACTCCAAAACACAAGCTCTTAACATGTCCTCGAGCGTCTGAATAGTGCGCTTGGTCTGGCCATCCATCTGAGGATGATAAGCCGTGCTCAATCTGACTTCAGTTCCCAAGGCTGACTGAAGACCTTCCCAGAAATGAGATGTGAATCGTGGATCTCGATCTGACACTATGGAAACGGGGATCCCATGCAATCTCACCACATCTCTAATATACAACTGCGCCATCCTCAAAAATGTGAAAGTCATGCTATAGGGGATAAAGTGAGCTACCTTAGTCAATCGATCCACGATCACCCAAATAACATCGAAGCCTGAAGCACTCCTCGGCAAATGAGTCACGAAGTCCATGGAAATGTGCTCCCACTTCCACTTCGGTATCTCCAAGCTTCTCAACTCGCCGCCAGGTCTCTGTCTCTCTGCCTTAACCTGCTGGCAGATCAAACACCTCTTCACAAAAGCGACGACATCTGATTTCATCCTTTTCAACCAAAAATGACCACGCAGATCTCTGTACATCTTCTTCCCGCCTGGGTGGATGCTAAGTCTGCTACTATGAGCTCGCTCCAAGATCCCCTTACGCAACTCCGGCGTACTCGGGACCACCCAACGGTCACCCAATCTCAAAGACCCGTCATCGGCCACTCTGAATTTTGTTGGCTGACCAAGATGTACTACAGATAACCACCTCTGAACCTCATCGTCTGACCTCTGAGCTCTCCTGATGTTCTCATAGATGTCTGGCTCGGCTAACAAGGTCGATACATACACAGGCGATGCATCAATGTCAAAGTCATAGCCCAAATGACAATAGGAGGTCATAATAGCCGACAGATGAATGACGTCCTCAGCAGAACTCCTCACTTTCCGGCTCAAAGCGTCTGCGGTCAAATTGGCTTTCCCCGGATGGTACTCTATCTCGCAGTCATAGTCCTTGAGTAGGTCCATCCACCTCCTCTGCCTCATGTTCAGCTCTGCCTGAGTGAATAAAAATTTGAGGCTCTTGTGATCCGTGTATATGGTGAATGAAGTACCATATAAGTAATGCCTCCAAATCTTCAGGGCGAAGATGATAGCCGCCAATTCCAAGTCATGAATTGGATATCTGGTCTCATGCGGCTTCAACTGCCTCGATGCATAAGCTACCACATGCTTATCTTGCATCAGAACACACCCAAGGCCCTGAAGTGATGCGTCAGTATATAGAACAAATCTGGAGTTCTCCGTAGGGATCACTAACACTGGCGCCGTCGTCAACCGGTGCTTTAATTCATGGAAGCTCTCCTCACAAGCTTCTGACCAAAAGAAATGCACTCCCTTCTGGGTCAACTGTGTCAACGGCTTGGCAATCTTCGAAAAGCCCTCGACAAAGCGTCGATAATAACCGGCCAAACCCAGAAAACTCCGAATCTCAGGCACAGAAGTGGGGGCAGCCCACTCCATCACAGCCTCAATCTTCTTGGGATCTACAGATATCCCGCTGCTCGATATGACATGCCCCAGAAACACTACACTGCTCAGCCAAAATTCACACTTACTGAGCTTAGCATATAACTGATGCTCTCTGAGAATCTGAAGCACTGTCCTCAAGTGTTTCACATGCTCTTCCTCACTCCGGGAGTAGATAAGAATATCGTCAATAAACACAATGACGAACTGATCAAGATACGGCTGAAACACTCTGTTCATCAGACTCATAAAGACTGCTGGAGCATTCGTCACGCCGAACGGCATCACTAGGAACTCATAATGTCCATATCGGGTCCGGAATGCTGTCTTCTGCACATCTTCCTCTCTGACTCGAATCTGATGATACCCGGATCTCAAATCAATCTTGCTATACACCCTAGTACCTTGCAACTGATCAAACAAGTCATCTATCCTTGGGAGAGGATACTTGTTCTTCACTGTAGCCTTATTCAGTTGCCGGTAATTGATACACAACCGCATCGAACCGTCCTTCTTCTTCACAAAGAGAACTGGTGCGCCCCATGGCGACACGCTCGGGCGTATATATCCCTTGTCCAGGAGATCCTGTAACTGTTCTTTCAACTCTCTCAACTCAGCCGGTGCCATCCTATAAGGTGCACGAGAGATAGCGGATGTCCCTTGCAGCAACTCGATCCCAAACTCAACTTCCCTAGCCGGTGGGAATCCTGGGATCTCTTCTGGGAATACATCAGCAAACTCTGCTACCACTGGTACATCCTCGACTCTTAGTTCTTTACTTTTCCCAGACGTGTCCACGGCATAAATAAGATAGCCCGTGTGGCCACGTTCCAACAACTGAGTCATCTTGATCGCTGAAATCAACGGAATCTTCGCACGAGAACCGTTGCCATAGAAAGTCCACTGACTGCCCAACTCAGGTCTGAACTTCACTGTCCTCTGCCGGCAATCTACCACTGCCTGATATCTATTCAGAACATCAATACCCAAGATGCAGTCGAAGTCTGACATACCCAGCACAATCAAGTCTGACCTCAATTCGTTGCCCTCAAAATAAATGAGGCAGTCTGCCATAAACTGATCAGCAACGACATTTCTTCCAGTGGGTGTCGAGACAAGGAGAGGCGTGGGTAAAGAAGACGTGCGCATATGGTGTCTCTCCACAAAACCCACCGATACAAAAGAATGGGAGGCACCTGTATCGATCAAAATAAAAGCAGGGTACGTAAATAAATGACACGTACCGGCGATCACCTCCTCTGGGGCTGCCTGGGCCTGCTCCCTGGTCAGTGCATACACCTGCCCCTGGGGCGGTCCCACTGTCTGACCTCCCGATGGTCGAGGCCCAAACTGCTGCCTCTGCTGCACTGTCCTATCCTCAAACCTCGGCCTGTTGCCCTGAAACTCAGACTGTCCTCCCCGTGTGGGGCAATACCGAGCGATGTGGCCCATCTTGCCACAGACATAACATGCAGGACATTTGTTTGAAGAATGTGGCCCTCCACAATTGTTGCACCTCGGCTCTCCCGGCCTATCCCCTTGTGAAGATCCTCTATTGGCCGACCAATTACCCTTCTTGCCATCCTGTTTCTGACCAAAGTGTTTCTTTCCACCATACCGTGAAGATGAAGAGGCACCACGGGGTTTAAATGGCTCACCCCGAGGCCTCAAACTATCATTGGTCTGCCTCTGTTGCGGTACCGGTGGTGGCATAGTACTAGCATAAGCTCCCACTCCTAGCTCGGCAAGCTCCGCCCTTGTGAGAGCATCATCAAAAGAAGTTGGGTTATTGGTAATAACCCGGTCATAGAGCTCCGGTCGCAACCCCTTCATAAAATTCCTCATCTTAGCGTGCCCATTGGTGGCAATGTGGGGAACGTACCTCAGCAATGAAGAGTACCGTGTGGCATAGTCTGCCACTGTCATGTTCCCCTGTTTCAGACTTGTAAATTCATCCTCCTTTGTCTGTCTCGCCGCAGCGGAGAAATACCGGTTCAAAAACCTAGTCCTGAAGAGTGTCCAGTCAATCACAGCACCCAGTGCTCTCATTTCCATTACTGTGCTCCTCCACCACATCAGAGGTTTCTTGGCTAATTGAAACTCCGCCAGCCTCAGCCAAGCTGTCACAGCACAAGGAGCCGATACAAAGATCTGCTCAAGTCTTTCCAACCACTCTTCAGCCTCTTCTCCGGACTCTGTCCCCTCAAACCGGGGTGGATGATAAGATAGAAATTGAGTCAAGCTAATCTCACCCGGTAGCAATAACTGAACCACTGGTTCCATTCCTACAGTCGGTGGAGGTAGAGGGTTCGCTTGACCGACGCTTGCGTTCACACTACCAATATCTCCAACTTCCTCATTAGCAGCCATGCTGTAATACAAATGTTAACAAGCAGTATATATGTTATGCCGTTAGATAACAGGAATGAGAATAAGCACGTTAGTATAACAGGATATACATTAATATGCACCACATGCATAAACATGCTTCAAATGTAAGCACCTAGCCAAACATGCTAAGGCTACCCTTCCCTCGTTCCCGGGTTCTCTAACCACTGCTCTGATACCACTAATGTAAGGACCCTAATCCTTAAGTGCGGAATCAAGGCATAATAGAGCTAATATAAATGATCAGAGTGAGAAATAACGTGTTGAGTTTATGAGCTTAAGCATTACATGCCAAAAATAAGGACTACCAAATGGATTAATTACATTCCAATCAATGAATGTTCAATTATAGTTTTATACTACTCCTAGAGTAGATACTATCCAAATAATCCCGTCCTTCAAGTCCCAAAAGCATCCTCAAAAGCTCACCATCTCAACCCGTTCAAGCCCTTCTATCATGCCAAAAAGGTACCTACAAGGACAACCCCCAAACATGAGCAATAATAATCATTCATATTCAACACAATATGAAGATAAAGCGTAAATGCATAATCATAATAAAACACTTCCTGTTTTCCCCATGCATTTCAAACGCTTCCCGTTTGGTTGTCCCTGTACCATAACTCATGAGTATAATCAATAGATTATTTTAAATGGTCTAAACATGTCATGAACATATACCATTTCGTTAATACCAAACTGATCACCAATCCCTAGTCTGTCCATCACAATGTATTTTAATGCCCCTCGCTTATTTACATATAGGCGGTGATGTGACTAGAAATAGACACATCTATTACGCTTAATTGTCTACGATTTGGTATATTTTGATGGATAAATTGATACATATGCTACCTAATCGTATATTTGTGTAAATGTAGGGAAAAGTGAAGAAATCAAGCTAAAATGATGAAAGAAGCAATAAAGTTGAAGAAAAGAGGAAAAAACCGGAATCAAAGACACATGTTGCTCCTTTCTCCTCAAATTTCTATGTATTCCAGCCAAGTTTTGGGAATGTGGTCCATATAAAAGTTGTAGAACTTTGAGTTATCTTCGCGTGGACAGCTGACTCGTCGAATTCGGAGTTCGTATGTGAAAGTTATGGCCAAAATACAAAACTCGCCAGAAAAATGGAGGACAGGCGTAATTACGCCATTCACAGGCGTAATTATGCCAACGCTACGGCATTACAGGCGTAGCTACGCCACTTTCAGGCGTAATTACGCCTATAGAATTTTGGAAAATTAAAATTCTTGATTTCTTTCCTTTCCACATGGATTTTACCCTACTCCATCAGCCTCCATACCTCATATACACGATTTTTACCTCATTTTAAGCATAATTTCATACTCTTAGAATATTTTAGGATTTTAGATTAATTTTCTTTCAAAGTTTTCTTCAAGAACGACGAAGAACGGAACCGGAATTGACAAGCCGGAATCGTGATTTATATTAGTAATTTCTTTTCCTTTATTTATTTAATGTTTTCCATTGAATTTTTATTGCTTTTAGATTTAATTATGCTAGGCTAAAACCCTTCGATTCTTGGTTGAAGGGATACCTACTTTTGGATTTAAATCTTTTATGAAAATTCGGTTTGATTGTTGAATTAATCTTCGATTTCAATTGGTTTCTCAGAATTCGAATTCCATGATTGTTGTGCTTGTGTATTAGACCGATCACCTAATATTCAATAACATAATCGATAGTTTGCTAAGAAACAACTAAGATTAATAATTAACCGGCTGTAGGTGTTATTGAATTCTTAGGAGAAACGATTGAGTAATCAATTCTAACGGCTGTAGTTTTTATTGATTAGATTTGTCGAACTCATTAGTTTTGAAAACTATCATTGATTTAATCATTAACGGCTGTAGTGGTGATTAGAGATTTGGTAAGGGTTGAATTGAATGCTGTTTTCCCTTTGACTACGAATAAGATGAGTAGGAATTGAATTTCCAATCGATAGATAATTGAAAGAATTCGAATGTTTTGATTTGATGACTAAAAGATAATTTTCCAAAAGTACGGTTACCTGAAAACCAAGAATCGCTTTAATCCCATAAGTTTTAATCATTTTAGTTAGACTCGTTAATTAGTTTGATATTTGCTAAGTAGTAGTAATCCAGTCCAAATCCCCCATTGTTACTAGTTCTTTGATAATTGACACAAAATAAATTTACCTTCCCTGTGAGATCGATCCCTACTTCCACTACTACATATTTTTGTTATTAACTGAAGAAGGGTTAATTTGGGCGTACACGATAAACGCTACCAAATTTTGGCGCCGTTGCCGGGGAGGGCAACATTTATTTGTGTCGATTTTTTTTTATTTTTTTTATCCCGCATTACTACTTTGGTTTGTTAATGAGTACAGATGGATCGTTCAATCACGAAGATAACTTTCACTACGATCCTGAGATTGAGAGGACGCTACATCAGAGAAGGAGAGAAGCAAGGCTGCTTGAAGAGGAAGAAAGGAACAACATGGCTGCAAATCAAAGCTTGAGGCAGCTCGCAAATCCTACCTTGGATCAACAACCGCTCTGCATCAGTTTCCCTGCTCTGGCCAATAACGTAAATTTTGAACTCAAATCTGGTTTAATTCACTTATTGCCATCTTTTCATGGTCTTGCAGGTGAAAACCCACATAAGCATCTGATGGAATTCCACGGGGTGTGCACTACCATGAAGCCGACCGGAATCACTGAGGATCAAATAAAGCTAAGAGCGTTCCCGTTTTCTCTAAAGGACGCTGCAAAAGACTGGCTCTTCTACTTACCATCCGGATCGATCACCACGTGGACTGACTTACAAAGAATATTTCTAGAAAAGTACTTCCCAGCTTCACGGGCAACGAACTTGAGGAAAGAGATATATGGTGTGAAGCAGCTCTACGAGGAATCACTACACGAGTACTGGGAGAGATTCAAGAAGTTGTGCGCAAGTTGTCCACAACACCAGATAAGTGAACACCTTCTCATCCAATACTTTTATGAAGGTTTACTTTCTTCTGACAGGAACTTAGTGGATGCGGCAAGCGGAGGAGCATTTATAGACAAAACAGCGGAGGAAGCTAGAAGGTTGATAGCTAACATGGCGGCCAACTCCCAACAATTCGGATCTGTGCGCCATGGACAACCGCAAAGAAAAGAGGTAAACGTATCAAACTTAGAACAACAACTGATAGACCTCACTTTTCTTGTGCGTGGTATGGCAGGTGGAAATGTAGGAAAGACAAAGCCGTGTGGAATCTGTCTGGCTGCGAACCATTCCACAGACGCATGCCCCTCACTACAAGAGACAACCACGGAGAACGTAAATGCTGCAGGAGGATTCCCAGGTCCCCCACAAAGGAATTATGACCATCCACCAAACAACTACAATCAAGGGTGGAGGGACCATCCGAACCAAGGCTATGGAAACCCACAGATGCACCAACCTCAACCCTACAGACCGCCATATCAGCGACCTCCACCACCGCCAGTGCACCCTCCCTCTGACAGGTTAGAACATAGCATCCAAATTATTGCTGAAAATAGCTTACAATTTCAACAGGAGACGAGGGCAAGCATCCAGAGCTTGACGACGCAGATGGGACAATTGGCAACTTCAATCAGCAAGATCGAAGCAAGGATTTCAAATGGACTACCATCACAACCAGAGATGAACCCCCGGGAAAATGTGAGTGCTATCACAGTGAATGTGAATGAAGATGCAGCTGAAGAAAAGGTGGTACTGACACCACCCCAAAAAGAAGAGATGCCGGAGACAGAGACAGATGTTGAAGAGCCAATGCAAGGGGAGGAACCACGAGGTAAGTACCACAAACTTTCTGAATATAAAGAACCACCCCCTTTCCCCCAAGCATTGAAGGACAATAGGAAAGGTGCCGGACTCAAAGGCCTCTACGAGATGAGTCCACGCTACAAAGAGCAAGCCCCATTGCATGAAACCGTGAATGAGGATCGAAACAAGGAACACAAGGGGCAGCCCAAGGTCGAGCTCAATGACAATGTTTCGGCGGATAACCAAAGAAGCATCCCCATTAAATGCAAGGACCCAGGTATGTTCTTTATCCCATGTGAGATTAGAGGTATTAAGATTGAGAAGGCTATGCTCGATTTAGGGTCGTCCATAAATGTCTTGCCTCACTCAATGTACTCTCAACTGAAGATGGGACATTTAAAAAGAAATAGAGCAGTTATTCACTTAGCTGATAAATCCATGGTCACACCTAAGGGGATAATAGAGGACGTAGTTGTGCATGTAAAGAATTTGGTCTTCACAGCCGATTTCTATGTCTTAGACATGAGAAATGGTGATCCTTCTAGTCTAATTATTTTAGGAAGACCATTCTTGAAATCATCAAATTCAGTAATCAATATGAATAGCGGTTTGATAACCATGGAGTCTAATGGTGAAATTGAAAAATTCAACATGTATGAACCCATTAAACCTCTTGAGCATTCTAGTTACGCTATTGATGTACATGATGATTATGATTCTGATTTTGATAATGATGAGTTGTGGGAAATGGGAAAGGCTACTGATGGCCTTGACGAGAAGAGAGGTATGGATCCTCCTCCTGTGCATACTGTTCATACTATTGCTGCTTTATCTACTCATGATACTGCTGATCCTCTTATTTCTCAATTGCAGGATCGTACCATTTGAAAGAAGCATCCTCCGGATCGACCATGTCAATCACGTGCCGAAGGAACAAGGACTGAGGACGCCCACTCAAAGGCAAACAAACCAAAGGTCAAGAGACTTAAGAAGATATTGAGGTGGAAGAAGAAGGATAGAGCGACATCGCATCACCCACCTTGAAAGAGGACTGGCGTCGGGCCACCGACGTTAAACAGAGGCACTGCTTGGGAGGCAACCCAAGGGGAGTTAGTTTCCCTTTTACCCTTTTATTTTTATTGCTTTTTAGTTTAAACTTTTCTCTTTTCTTATATTTTTGCCTTACATTGGGGACAATGTAAGATTTAAGTATGGGGGAGGGATTAGTAGTGTGTTATTGTTTTTCCTATTTCAAAAATGCAAAAAAAAAATCGAAAAATTTGAAAATTTTGAGCTCATAGTTAGTAATGAACACATGCTTAGAATCACTAGCCCATGATGAAACCTAATTGATATCATGCATGCTTTTGAACAAAGGTGAATTGTTAACTTTGGAACACTTTGAACTCTAATGCAAAGTGTACTTTAACTTAGTAAGTTGAATATTTTGAGCACATTATTGTCATGGCTTGTGAAGTGTGCATAGCTTAGTGAAGATTGTGTGAACTTTGTAATAGTCTTAAGAAGTCTCTAATACATGCTAGAACTTAACTACATGCTCTTTGAGGCGTATGTTGTAGGGTCTTCCTACCTTAACTTCATATAGTACACATAAATGGGATAGGACATGCATTTATAACCTCTTAAGGGTTCCGGTTGTAGTTTGAGCTAGGGAGATTACAGGCCAAAAATAAAGTTTTCAAAGCTATTTAATTACATTCCCAACAAAGAATGTTAAAGCTATAGATTTACACTACTCCTAGAGTAGAGACTATCAAAAATCCTGCATCCTATGTTCATCATGCTCCCTTTAGCTCACTTCCTCAACCCGACCCTAGGCCCTTGGTCCAAAAGTGTACCTACAGGGATAACACATCATGAGCATTCATAAATTTACTTAACATTATATAAAAGCATACATATGCATAACATCTTAGTTAAGTAAAAGTCGTTGGTCGTCCTCCGACCTCCTTAGTTATCCCTGACTCTTATTCATATATTGGGGCGTCTTACCCCATTGTATGGCATCTTACCATATCATAATCATTGCGTGGCATCTTACCACGTGGGCATCGTACCCAATCATATGGCGTCTTACCATATTATAAACATTGCTTGGCATCTTACCATGTGGGCATCTTACCCAATCATATGGCGTCTTACCATATCATAAACATTGCGTGGCATCTTACCACGAATAACCTCGCATGGCCTCTTACCATGTGGGGCATCTTACCCCGTGGCATCTTACCACAAATAACATCGCATGGCCTCTTACCATGTGGGGCGTCTTACCCCGTGGCATCTTACCACATATAACATCGCATAAGCATCATCATCATAACATCATCATAAGCATCATCGTTATAAATATCATCATAGATATCATCATCATAACATCATCTTAAACGTCATCATCGTAAACATCATCTTAAATATCATCATAATATGTAAGGGCATGGTTTACCGTCCGATGCTCGTACGTCTCTTACGTACCTTAATTCCCAAAAGTGGAGAATTTGGAGAGCTTTATCTCCTGGATGTTGTGGGCACCTGGGATGGTTCTACACAACCATACAAATTGATATTAGAAGCTAAACATAGTCCAATATCCAAAAATCCCACAAAAAATCAAAAATCCACTTTTCTTCAGCTCGCGATCGATCGCCACCCAGGCGCGATCGATCGCGAGATCGCACTGGACGAGGGGCCAAAATCTCCTTCTTGGCGATCGATCGCCACTTTTGGCGCGATCGATCGCCAGGCCCGCCGATCGATCGCCCAAAAGTGGCGATCGATCGCCAAATGCTTCTGGCTGGTACTGGACGCTCGCGATCGATCGCCAAGAACGGGCGATCGATCGCCGAGTGCTGTACATCGAATTTTCGCCATTAATGCTCATTTTTCAAGCTCCTTCACATACCACCCCAAAACCAAACTTCCATAAAACATCAATAACATCATAACCCACCAAAACCAACATAAAACACTTCAAAAATCATACCCCAACCATACACAACACATACCCTAACAAACCCACATAAATCATCAAAAACTTAACCCATTTCAACACCAAACATCATAAAACTTATAGGAATGGTTCCATACCTCTTGTAGGCTCCAAATCCTAGCAAAGATCACACAACCAAAGTTTTTGTGGGACTTTCCTTCTTCCTTTTTGGTGGATTTCGAAAATGGGGTAGGGTTTGGGGTTGGGAAGTGATTTGGGGATTTTTAAAAGGTGAGAGTAAAGTGGGGGGTTTAAAGTGATGGGTATGGGATTAAAAAGGGGTTGTAATGACTTAATAAAAAGTATACCCCAAACTTAACATGATGTATAAAATACCCAATTTGGTATTTTAAAAGCACTTTACAACAATGCTCTATACTTCATTTAAAATCATATCTTCCTCATAATTGATAATTTAACACAATTAATCATGTTAACATCTTAATACCCAACACATAAATCTATCAATACATGATACATCATATAAACATAATTAATGTCCAAGTTACCATTAATTAATTTCGGGGCATCACATTACTCCCCTACTTACAAGATTTCGTCCTCGAAATCGCATGCACTTACCCAAAAGAAACTAAACATAAATCATACCAGAAAATAGTTCGGGGTAATGCTGCATCATAAGCCGCTCCGTCTCCCACGTAGCCTCCTCGACACCCCGACGATCCCACTGAACTTTGACCATTGGTATAACTTTACTTCGTAGTCTGCGATCCTCACGATCCAGAATTCTGACCGGTCGTTCAACGTAGGATACATCTGAGTCTAACTGCACTTCAGTAGGCTGTAATACATGAGACGGATCTGGCTCATACTTTCTCAACATAGAAACATGGAAGACATCATGAATTCCAGATAAGGACGGCGGTAAAGCCAATCGGTAAGCCAAAGTGCCGATACGCTGTAATACCTCATACGGTCCAACATACCTCGGGGATAACTTCCCCCGCATACCAAATCGAACAACACCCCTGAAGGGTGAGATTTTCAAGAAGACCTTGTCTCCCACTTGAAATTCTAGCGGTCGTCGCCGCTTATTGGCATAGGCTGCTTGCCTATCTTGGGCCGCTTTCATCTTTAAGCGTATCATCTTAATCTTTTCCTCCATGTCCTTAATCATATCCGGTCCTCCGACCGCTTTACTCGTCAAGTCCTCCCAATACAGCGGTGATCTACATCGTCGTCCGTACAGAGCTTCAAAAGGGGCCATTTGAATGCTCGCCTGATAGCTGTTATTGTAGGAGAACTCCACCAGAGGTATAGACTCTTGCCACGGAGTATCAAACTCCAAAACACATGCCCTCAATATATCTTCGAGCGTTTGTATAGTACGCTCCGTTTGGCCATCAGTCTGAGGGTGATAAGCTGTACTTAGTCTCACCTCGGTGCCCAAAACTGTCTGGAGACCCTCCCAGAAATGAGAAGTAAACCTTGGGTCTCTGTCAGACACGATCGAGACTGGAATCCCATGCAACCTCACTACATCCCGTACATATAATTGGGCCATCTTTAAATACGTGAAAGTCATACTGTAAGGGATGAAATGAGCTACCTTCGTCAGCCTATCCACGATCACCCAGATCGCATCAAATCCAGAGGCCGACCTTGGCAAGTGGGTCACGAAGTCCATAGATATATGCTCCCACTTCCACTTAGGTACCTCCAAGCTCTTCAGCTCGCCACCAGGCCTCTGCCTTTCTGCCTTTACTTGTTGGCAGATCAAACATCTCTTAACGAAGCTGATCACATCACGCTTCATGCGTCTCCACCAGAATTGACCACTTAGGTCCTTATACATCTTTCTTCCACCGGGGTGGATACTGAACCGGCTACTATGAGCCCGTTCTAAAATTCCTTTACGCAATCCTGGCGCATCTGGGACCACCCATCGGTTGCCCAATCTTAAAGAGTCATCTTCAGCCACACTAAACTTTGTTGGCTGGCCTCGAAGTGCTATTGATGACCATCTCTGCACTTCATCATCCGACCTCTGGGCTTTCCTGATTGCCTCAAATACGTCTGGCTCGGCTAATAAGGTCGACACTCGCACCGGCGACGTGTCTACATCGAAATCATAGCCCAGATGGCAATAAGAAATCATCAAAGCTGATAAACACATAACATCCTCAGCGGTGCTCTTCACCTTCCGACTTAAGGCGTCTGCTATCAAATTTGCCTTACCGGGATGGTACTCAATTTCACAGTCATAATCCTTGAGTAAATCCATCCACCTCCTTTGTCTCATATTCAACTCTGCCTGAGTGAACAAGAACTTCAGGCTCTTATGGTCCGTAAAAATGGTAAACGTAGTACCATAAAGGTAATGACGCCAAATCTTCAAGGCGAAAATGATAGCTGCCAGTTCCAGATCATGGACTGGGTACCTGGTCTCATGAGGCTTCAACTGTCTCGAAGCATAGGCTACCACTTGTCTGTCTTGCATCAATACGCAGCCCAAACCCTGCAGTGACGCATCCGTGTACAAGGCAAACCTCTTATCCTCAGACGGAATCACCAATACAGGCGCTGTCGTCAAACGACGCTTCAATTCTTGGAAGCTTTCCTCACAAGCTTCGGACCAAAAGAATGGGACTCCTTTCTGAGTCAGCTGTGTCAATGGCTTAGCGATCTTGGAAAACCCCTCGACAAAACGTCGGTAATAACCTGCTAAGCCCAGAAAACTCCGTATCTCGGGTACAGAAGTGGGTGCTGCCCACTCCATCACAGCTTCAATCTTCCTCGGATCCACAGATATCCCTTGGCTAGATATGACATGGCCTAGGAACACCACGCTGTCTAACCAAAATTCGCACTTGCTAAGCTTAGCATACAACTGATGATCCCTAAGGATCTGAAGTACTGTCCTCAAGTGCCGTACATGATCTTCTTCAGTCCTAGAGTAGATGAGTATGTCGTCAATGAAAACTATGACGAATTGGTCCAAATATGGCTGGAACACCTTGTTCATCAAACTCATGAAAACAGCCGGGGCATTTGTCACCCCAAAAGGCATGACTAGGAATTCATAATGCCCATACCTAGTCCTGAAGGCTGTCTTCTGGACATCCTCTCCTCTTACTCGAATCTGATGGTACCCCGACCTCAGATCGATCTTACTGTAGAGCCTCGTACCCTGCAACTGATCAAACAAATCATCGATCCTCGGGAGTGGGTACTTATTCTTCACCGTAGCTTTGTTCAGTTGTCTGTAATCGATGCACAAACGCATCGAACCATCTTTCTTCTTCACAAATAAAACTGGTGCTCCCCAGGGCGATACGCTAGGGCGTATATAGCCCTTATCAAGGAGCTCCTGCAACTGAATCTTTAGTTCCCTTAGCTCCGCTGGTGCCATCCTATAAGGGGCACGAGAAATGGCAGACGTCCCTGGTAATAACTCAATCCCAAACTCGACCTCTCTCGTCGGTGGGAATCCGGGAATCTCCTCCGGAAAGACATCAGGGAACTCCGCCACTACGGGTACATCCTCAACTTTCACTTCTCCTTTCTTTTCCGTGACATCGACGGCATAAATGAGATATCCTGAATGACCTCGTTCCAACAACTGCGCCATCTTGACAGCAGATATCAACGGAATCTCAGAGCGAGAACCATCCCCATAGAACGTCCATGGAACTCCCATATCGGATTTAAACCGTACAGTTCTCTGCCTGCAGTTCACAACTGCCTGATACCTGTTCAGAACATCAATGCCCAGAATGCAATCAAAATCTGACATTCCCAGAACAATCAAGTCTGACCTTAGTTCCTTATCCTCAAAATAAATGAGGCCATTGTAGACGATCCGATCAGTAATCATACTTCTTCCAGCGGGGGTCGAGACTATAAGAGGCGTGGGCGACGGAGAAGTGCATACGTGGTGCCTTTCCACAAAACTTGTCGACACAAAAGAGTGTGACGCACCTGTGTCGATCAATATAAAAGCAGGGTGCGTAAATAAAAGACACGTACCCGCTATAACCTCCTCCGGAGCCGCTGAAGCCTGCTCCCTTGTCAGTGCATAGACCTGTCCTTGAGGTGGCCCCATGGGCTGACCTCCATGCTGACGCGGCACAAATGGTGGTCGGTGCTGCGCTGTCCTATCTGCAGGCCTCCCCGCAGAACCCTGTTGGCTCCCCCTGTTGGGACACTGTCTAGCAAAGTGGCCCTTGTCGCCACAAACATAGCACCCTATACAGTCTTTCGCCAGATGTGGTTGCCCACAAAGAGTGCATTGGATCCTTCCGGATCTGTCTCCCTGAGACTGCCCCCTTCCAGATGGGGCATCACCTCTTCGGTTTCCTTTCCACCTATTGTCGGACTTCTTACCACTAAACCTTGACGCTGAGGAGTTCCCCCTTGACTTGAACTGATCATTCCTCGGCTTCAAATTATCCGGAGTGGATTTCTGAGAGGGTGCCGACGGTGGTACAACATCAGGGTATGCACCCACTCCTAGTTCGGCTAGCTCAGCCCTTGAGAGTGCATCGTCAAAACAAGTAGGGCCATAAGTGATCACCCTATCGTATAGCTCCGGCCTCAATCCTTTCATGAAATTCCTCATCTTTGCTTGTGTGCTCGTAGCAATGTGAGGCACATATCTGAGCAAGGAGCAGAACTGAAGAGCATAATCTGATACTGACATATTACCTTGCTTGAGGTGAGTGAATTCATCTTCCTTAGCCTGTCGTGCTGCAGCCGAGAAATAACGGTTCAGGAAGCGAGTTCGAAACATTTTCCAGTTCACTTCATGACCTTGAGCCTCTTGCTCTACCACAGTGGTCTTCCACCACATTAACGCCTTCTTGGCCAATTGGAACTCCGCTAACCGTATCCAAGCTGTCTTCGCACATGGGGCTGCCACAAAGATTTGCTCTATTCTTTCTAACCATTCCTCAGCTCGTTCCCCAGTTTCGGTTCCTTCAAAGGTTGGGGGTCGATAAGCAAGAAACTGAGTTAAGCTTAGCTCCCCTGGCAATAACCGCTGTTCGGCCGGTTCATCATCAAAAGCTGGCGGGGGTAGGGGATTCGTACGCCCCGCACTTGCATTGACGCTCACTGCGTCACCTACCTCCACATTTGCTGCCATACTGCAACACAAGGATTAACAACAAGATCCAAAAGCAGTTCGTATAATACTTCGTTAGATAAACAAAACATGTTAGCATAACATCATATACTTCATATGCAACTTATGCACAAAACATGTTCGAAAGTAAGCACCTAGCTAACTTATTGCTAAGGCTACCCTTCACTCATCCCGGGTTATCTAACCACTGCTCTGATACCACTAATGTAGGGTCTTCCTACCTTAACTTCATATAGTACACATAAATGGGATAGGACATGCATTTATAACCTCTTAAGGGTTCCGGTTGTAGTTTGAGCTAGGGAGATTACAGGCCAAAAATAAAGTTTTCAAAGCTATTTAATTACATTCCCAACAAAGAATGTTAAAGCTATAGATTTACACTACTCCTAGAGTAGAGACTATCAAAAATCCTGCATCCTATGTTCATCATGCTCCCTTTAGCTCACTTCCTCAACCCGACCCTAGGCCCTTGGTCCAAAAGTGTACCTACAGGGATAACACATCATGAGCATTCATAAATTTACTTAACATTATATAAAAGCATACATATGCATAACATCTTAGTTAAGTAAAAGTCGTTGGTCGTCCTCCGACCTCCTTAGTTATCCCTGACTCTTATTCATATATTGGGGCGTCTTACCCCATTGTATGGCATCTTACCATATCATAATCATTGCGTGGCATCTTACCACGTGGGCATCGTACCCAATCATATGGCGTCTTACCATATTATAAACATTGCTTGGCATCTTACCATGTGGGCATCTTACCCAATCATATGGCGTCTTACCATATCATAAACATTGCGTGGCATCTTACCACGAATAACCTCGCATGGCCTCTTACCATGTGGGGCATCTTACCCCGTGGCATCTTACCACAAATAACATCGCATGGCCTCTTACCATGTGGGGCGTCTTACCCCGTGGCATCTTACCACATATAACATCGCATAAGCATCATCATCATAACATCATCATAAGCATCATCGTTATAAATATCATCATAGATATCATCATCATAACATCATCTTAAACGTCATCATCGTAAACATCATCTTAAATATCATCATAATATGTAAGGGCATGGTTTACCGTCCGATGCTCGTACGTCTCTTACGTACCTTAATTCCCAAAAGTGGAGAATTTGGAGAGCTTTATCTCCTGGATGTTGTGGGCACCTGGGATGGTTCTACACAACCATACAAATTGATATTAGAAGCTAAACATAGTCCAATATCCAAAAAATCCCACAAAAAATCAAAAATCCACTTTTCTTCAGCTCGCGATCGATCGCCACCCAGGCGCGATCGATCGCGAGATCGCACTGGACGAGGGGCCAAAATCTCCTTCTTGGCGATCGATCGCCACTTTTGGCGCGATCGATCGCCAGGCCCGCCGATCGATCGCCCAAAAGTGGCGATCGATCGCCAAATGCTTCTGGCTGGTACTGGACGCTCGCGATCGATCGCCAAGAACGGGCGATCGATCGCCGAGTGCTGTACATCGAATTTTCGCCATTAATGCTCATTTTTCAAGCTCCTTCACATACCACCCCAAAACCAAACTTCCATAAAACATCAATAACATCATAACCCACCAAAACCAACATAAAACACTTCAAAAATCATACCCCAACCATACACAACACATACCCTAACAAACCCACATAAATCATCAAAAACTTAACCCATTTCAACACCAAACATCATAAAACTTATAGGAATGGTTCCATACCTCTTGTAGGCTCCAAATCCTAGCAAAGATCACACAACCAAAGTTTTTGTGGGACTTTCCTTCTTCCTTTTTGGTGGATTTCGAAAATGGGGTAGGGTTTGGGGTTGGGAAGTGATTTGGGGATTTTTAAAAGGTGAGAGTAAAGTGGGGGGTTTAAAGTGATGGGTATGGGATTAAAAAGGGGTTGTAATGACTTAATAAAAAGTATACCCCAAACTTAACATGATGTATAAAATACCCAATTTGGTATTTTAAAAGCACTTTACAACAATGCTCTATACTTCATTTAAAATCATATCTTCCTCATAATTGATAATTTAACACAATTAATCATGTTAACATCTTAATACCCAACACATAAATCTATCAATACATGATACATCATATAAACATAATTAATGTCCAAGTTACCATTAATTAATTTCGGGGCATCACATATGTCTAGACTACTTGCAAACATGAAAGTGATATAGGCGATCTTTGATGCGTTTGTGCCTTTCAAGCCTACCATGTAAACAAAATCATTCTCTAGTACCTATTTCGAGCCTTAAATGTAAAAGAATGGTAGTATGCTAAGCATACTAAAGACCCCCATTCAACATTTCTTGACTAGCTTATCATCCTACCCTTTAAGCCTAAATGTAATTTTAATCCATACCTTTTAAGGGAGTATGATGTATTTCATTCAAATACACTTGGGAATCATTGAAGTTTATTTGTGAGCTTAATTGTCAAAAGAATGGAATGCATGAAAGAAAAAGGGATGCCTTGAAAAATAGATGAAAAATATGACTCCAAGGGGAGCTAAGGCACAAAAGAAGCAAAGTGTTGAAATAGACCTTGTGAAAAAGAACAAAGTTGAAAAATTCATACAAGAAGAGAAGCTTTTAGTGTGCATTTCATCATACTCTCTTGTTTGAATATCCTTACCCTTTCTTTCATAAGCCAATACCTAGGCCAAGCTACAAGCTAATAAAGACCTACTTGATTTATGTTTGCAAAGTAGCTAAGATAGTGGAGAAGAGTGTGCAAGTGAGCTTATACTTGTGTTAGTGTATGACTTGAACTATTATGGCTTTGCATATTTTGAATCTATAATTTGTACACAACACTTGTTTATGACCACACACACACGTTCACTACTTCGTTGGGTACGAAATGTTTAGGGATTGAACTTGTTCCACTGTTAACTTTTCACCGCCGTTCATTATTATGCATGTTAAAATTGTTGAGGCAGTAAAGTGAGGACAAGTTGCTTTGTTATGAACCTATGAGCCAACCAAAGGTTTGATTGTTTACTCGAGGTCGAGTAAAGAGTAAGTATGGGGGTGTTTGATGTGACTAGAAATAGACACATCTATTACGCTTAATTGTCTACGATTTGGTATATTTTGATGGATAAATTGATACATATGCTACCTAATCGTATATTTGTGTAAATGTAGGGAAAAGTGAAGAAATCAAGCTAAAATGATGAAAGAAGCAATAAAGTTGAAGAAAAGAGGAAAAAAACCGGAATCAAAGACACATGTTGCTCCTTTCTCCTCAAATTTCTATGTATTCCAGCCAAGTTTTGGGAATGTGGTCCATATAAAAGTTGTAGAACTTTGAGTTATCTTCGCGTGGACAGCTGACTCGTCGAATTCGGAGTTCGTATGTGAAAGTTATGGCCAAAATACAAAACTCGCCAGAAAAATGGAGGACAGGCGTAATTACGCCATTCACAGGCGTAATTACGCCAACGCTACGGCATTACAGGCGTAGCTACGCCACTTTCAGGCGTAATTACGCCTATAGAATTTTGGAAAATTAAAATTCTTGATTTCTTTCCTTTCCACATGGATTTTACCCTACTCCATCAGCCTCCATACCTCATATACACGATTTTTACCTCATTTTAAGCATAATTTCATACTCTTAGAATATTTTAGGATTTTAGATTAATTTTCTTTCAAAGTTTTCTTCAAGAACGACGAAGAACGGAACCGGAATTGACAAGCCGGAATCGTGATTTATATTAGTAATTTCTTTTCCTTTATTTATTTAATGTTTTCCATTGAATTTTTATTGCTTTTAGATTTAATTATGCTAGGCTAAAACCCTTCGATTCTTGGTTGAAGGGATACCTACTTTTGGATTTAAATCTTTTATGAAAATTCGGTTTGATTGTTGAATTAATCTTCGATTTCAATTGGTTTCTCAGAATTCGAATTCCATGATTGTTGTGCTTGTGTATTAGACCGATCACCTAATATTCAATAACATAATCGATAGTTTGCTAAGAAACAACTAAGATTAATAATTAACCGGCTGTAGGTGTTATTGAATTCTTAGGAGAAACGATTGAGTAATCAATTCTAACGGCTGTAGTTTTTATTGATTAGATTTGTCGAACTCATTAGTTTTGAAAACTATCATTGATTTAATCATTAACGGCTGTAGTGGTGATTAGAGATTTGGTAAGGGTTGAATTGAGTGCTGTTTTCCCTTTGACTACGAATAAGATGAGTAGGAATTGAATTTCCAATCGATAGATAATTGAAAGAATTCGAATGTTTTGATTTGATGACTAAAAGATAATTTTCCAAAAGTACGGTTACCTGAAAACCAAGAATCGCTTTAATCCCATAAGTTTTAATCATTTTAGTTAGACTCGTTAATTAGTTTGATATTTGCTAAGTAGTAGTAATCCAGTCCAAATCCCCCATTGTTACTAGTTCTTTGATAATTGACACAAAATAAATTTACCTTCCCTGTGAGATCGATCCCTACTTCCACTACTACATATTTTTGTTATTAACTGAAGAAGGGTTAATTTGGGCGTACACGATAAACGCTACCAGGCGGCATAGGATAACCTCGCTTCAATGGACTGCGGGACTCCCACCCCTCGCCTCTCATTGAGCGGCAAATACCCTTTCCTCGCCCTATATGATAACCACGCTCAAATGTGACATGCGGCGCTCCCACCCCTCGCTTCACATTTAGCGGAACCAAACCAAATAGCGGCAAGCATTAAAATCGTCAAGGGATGACCACGACTCATGGGATATGCACCAATAATCATATGCATCTATAAACATCATGCATAACATGTATTTGCATCCACTATGCAATACCACATATATACTTGCATCCACAATGCATAAACAATAAGTATATAAGATACATGTACCGTTGGGGTGCCCGTACGTCCACTACGTACCTTTCCAAAAGTGGAATATGGTAGGACTTCAATTCCTTGGCTGTGTTGCCACCTGGGTTGGTTCTACACATTCACAAATATCAATATTAGAACCCAATAATAGTCCAATACCAAAAATCCCACAAAAACAACCAAAAACACCCTTTTTTGGTGTCTCGCGATCGATCGCCATAAAGCCCCGATCGATCGCGAGACCTCACTGTCTCGGGCAACAAATTTAAACAATCCGCGATCGATCGCGAAGCTTGCGCCGATCGATCGCGGCCTCACCGATCGATCGCGCCAAACTCGCGATCGATCGCTGAAGCTCACTGCCTCAGCTCTTTTGCTCGCGATCGATCACGAGAAGGCGCCGATCGATCGCCGAGCTCTGGGCATGCGGGGTTTGGGCACTATTCACCCATCTTCAACCCCAACTCATACACACCCACATACGCCAACATCAACCAAACCCAACAACTCAAAACCAACAATAAACATCTATATAAACCCAAATATTTAACATCCAACCAAAATAATACCAAAACCACAACAACCCAACACAAACCCATTTTAAAACCCTTCAAACCATATCAAACTTAAACACAACCTTACAAAAATAACCATGAGGTACCCATACCTCTTGGGGATCTCAAATCACCCAACAATCTCCACAAAACAAGATTTTGCAAGGACTTCTCTTCACCCTTAAGCTTGATTTCGAAAATGAGGGAAATGGAGGGTTTGGGTGTTGTTTGGTAAAGTTAAAAAGTAAGAGTGGATGAGGTGTGGTTGGGTATAAAAGGTGAGTTTATTTAAAATGCATACTAAAATAATTCCATGGTGTATAAAACACCCCAACATGATATTTTTCAAAGCATTTACTCATAATGCACCAAATATCAATTAAACACATGATTTCTAATCAATTGCTACCAATGGCAAATAAATCATGCTTCCAATAATATTTACCCGACATGCACCACATGCACCCCGAAATGCAACCCCGGGTCACCTTATCCACATGACCATGCATTTCCATAAGGTAAATAAATTCCAACACATAATTAATTACCACATAATTAATCATTGTAAACACAATTAATGCACCAAATGCAATTAACCATTTCGGGGATATCACAGGGTAGTGCAGTAATTGCATACATTTATCGTGAGTTATGTCAAGGCTCCAAGCAAGGAAGAACAAACATCGGTGTGCAATGCAACTTTTGCAGGTAATAAGATTTACTAGCCTCTATTATTTGAATTAAATTATATATAAACTAACATTATGTTATATTAACGTTGTAGTCGAATCAAAAAATTTACAGATTTGGGCATATACGAGGATAAAGAGTATACATCCTAATACTCATGGTTCTCGAGTACAACAAGGCCAAATTATAGTCAACGAATACTTCCTACCCCTCCTATGGTGCAAGGTATAATTATACCTGTTATTTATATTTATTAATTTTAATTTAATGCACTAACATTACCATGTCAATTTTATTTAGGTGGTCTTGCTTTTAAGATTTGGACACACTGCCCGACATGCTTTGCGTGTATTTTGACACATTTGATAGGATGTATTGGGATCAGGTATTATAAATATTTTGAGAATTTAACTTGGATATTAATAATTATGTATTTATGCTAATGCCTTAACTAATTATACTATGTTTCTGTTTTACAGTTTATTTGGACTCCATATGACATGGAGTCGGAGGAGATCAGATCACTGCCTCCAGAATGTGGTCCAGAGGGTTGGATGGGACAATGTCCATCATAAATTATGCCATTGTGGAGATGCATCGTCCAGAATGAGTTTTGCGACAGTTTGGTTTGTTCCAAACTATTCCACCACCCATAGATGCTAGACAGGTGGAGTTGCATAAGCTTGATCGCAGAGGTCGTGTTGCAACGAATTGGAGTTCCATAGTGCATACATAGATTTGTGGATGGCCAGACGATATAATATTGTGGATGCCCCTCAGGCCACATGCTCCTATACTTTCAGTGATGATTACATGATGAGGCACAGTAAAATTACACGTCATATTATATATCCACCCAACAATAATATTGAGAGAGGATACCATGCGGCAGATGTTGCTGCATGGCAAGTGGTATGTATATATTTCCTCTATTTTTATTTAAACTAATTTTATTTATCTTCTGAATTATGCTAGCTATTAACCATCTTTTTTTTAAGGATGTGCATATGGAGCAACTAAGACTTAGTTGCTCAAGTTTGAGTGAGGATGAAGGGATCTCACCAGGTGTCAGGCGTGTATTAGATCAGAACTTAGCTATTGTGGATGAAGTGCGTCAACTTGCTCAGACGCAACAAAATAGTTATGCTATGCCTACACGGCAGCGAGCTACCAATAGAGGGGCCAACCAGAGGAGAAGACGATCAAGTAGCTCTGATACTCAGGTAGATGTTCATGATGATATCCCTCCATTTACGACTGATACATATGATGCAGGTGGGACATCAACATCACATCGTTCTTCATTACATTATGATGCCACCTCTTCTGACTACTACGAGACACAACCTGCCCACAGGGAGGAGCCATCACCATCCACTCCATATATACCAGATCCAACTCAAGCATAGTGTGGATTCTCATTTACGGATCTTCTGCTTCGTGTACCAGTCCTACACAATCATATTGACATTTTGATATCTCACCTATTACATTCTCCGACTTGACTCGACAATATCATGATATTGGTGAGTCCAGCACTAGGATTAGACCCTCTCAATCACAAACACGGAATGCAGAGGAAATTGAGCCATTTAGAAGCACTAGGATTAGACCCTCTCAATCACAAACACGGAATGCAGAGGAAATTGAGCCATTTAGAAGACCACAACGACAGATACATAGACGTGGTTGTGGGACCGGAGGAAATATTTAGAGTTCAATGTAAAGAATAATATATTTATTTTTTGTATAATATTTCAGATCATCTATTCATATTTCAACTATTTATGTGGTTTAAAAATTTTGTATAATATATAATAAGAAATGTTTTTTTTTTTAATTGCAACCAAGAATTTATATATTATTTTAGTACATTTTTAAAAAAATTCGATTTTAAAGTTGTAATCTTGAATTGCAACTTTAAAATAGTGTTAAATTCACACGCCCCATTTGCAAATTACAATAGAAGTTTAAAACTCCTCAAACTACGTCATTTTATGAAATTTTATTATTATTATAATATTAAATTAAATTTGCCTACATCATCTTCACTTTCATGCAATCTACATTTATCTATGAATAAATCTATAATCTGTATGAAAAGAGAAAAGAAAACAAAGTTAGCACATCAAATTAATTTTTAATTTTTGATTTGGAAAAAAAATGTAATACTACTTTGCAAGTTAGACGAATAAATTATTCATTTTCATATTTAGTATAAATCATTAAATTATAACTTTTATTTATCGTAAAACTATACTTGGAATTTATATAATTCCAAATAAATTTTGATGAAAAGTATAAAGCAATTAAAAACAAGTTACAATTTGGCTGATGATACTCTATTAGGCCCTTTGATCTTGTGGATCTTATGTATCTGGTGGGTGATCCTCCATTAGGCCCTCTAATTCTCTATCTAAATACTGATGATACTCCTAGGAAATATTGGTTCTTTAGCCTAAAGACCGTAGACCATCCAACACTTCTTTGATTCTCACGTATATTCCACATATTTTTCTTATCATTCACATGATCCTCCTTGTTCCAATATCTTGGTAACTCATTCCCGACTTTAAAAATTTGACGCTCATCTCCTCTATCGAATCTTCTAAAGCTTGAAATAAAGCAACTGAGTGCTTTTGGTTCTTGATTAACAGCGTTACGGTACATAAATCAAGCCGGTAGTATAATATTTTAGTTTTAGGAGTAGAGGTTCTGCCGAAGAAGTGAGGGAGCGTCATCAAGGAGTCAAAGTGTCCTAGAGGTAACTAGTTTATCCTTGTCTCTTTAGTTTCAATATTTAGTTTAGAAATTTTTGGTAATAGTTAGTTTAAAATTTAGTTTAGTACGTAGTTAGCTTAATATTAGTGTTGTAATTAGTAGGTAATTAGTATTAGGTGAATGATTAGGATATGTTAATGGCTAAAGTCCTAAGAACATTTGATTAGGGTCAGGACATGCTAGGGGTATGAACATAAGACATGCTAGAATTATAATGATTAGCTTAGCCATGCTCTACAATGACCTAGAGCAATTTGCGGTAGGGACTCTGTTGAGATGCCACTAGTCTAGCCTTAGCAAGATTAGACTTTTGGGCATAGAATATAACTAAAGCATGGTTTCGCTGAGATTACAAGGCGACGCTAGGGCACTAGAAGCTAGACGCTAGGGCACTAGGATCTGACACGCAAATTGATCGCTCGAGGTAATATATACAATATTGTTCCAAAAACATTATGGATGCTCGTGTAAACAAATATATGATTACATGCTCTTACTTGCTATTGACAGTTTATATTCCACAATTACTTAAAAATCATGACATACATGATTTGAACTTGACTCAATATCCTACGAAGCCGCTCAACTCCGTCTAGTCTTGATTTTCGTATCGCTGTTTCGTGGGTGCCTCCTGAATCTGTTGTCGGAACGGCACACCGTACCACCATACTACTGTGTTTTAGCCATTGGATGGATAGTATTGGCATCTTTCGGCCAGCAGTGTATATTACACATCCCCGTGGGGTGCCCACCAACCTTGAGCAGTTATATACATTCCCTTCCGAGATTATCATTACAATACATGTATTACATGCATACATATATCTGCACGTTTTAGGATTGCCATGTTTTTCTAATAATATGTATGTACGAGCTGTTTTGCTTTGGCGGGGCAGATTTGCAGCTTGGTAGAGAAGGCTATCCGGAGGGAGGCGATGACATAGGTCCCGGGGAAAAGGCTTAATAATAATTGCTATGTGTCTTTCATCAGTGTAGTGTATGTAAAATAAATCAGTATGTACGTGTTTTATATCTTATGTTTGTAATGCATCTGTTGTTGCAAAAGACGTTGTTGTTTATAAATAAAACCTTTTGTCATCTTAGTTAGGTAGTGCCCACTACTTAGTAACTAATCAATTTTAATTGAATGCTTAAATAAATTGTATTTGCAATAATCATTCGGTGAGGACGATAGGCGTTACACTTAGGTGGTATCATAGCAATGGTTATAGACGAGGCAGACGTCGAGTGATCCTAGGGAATAAGTAGTGCACGGTTGCATATTTACCGGACGCATGCTTATATGCTTTATATTAGTGTTTAGTGGAACAATGAGTAAAAAAGTACCCTAGGAAGAATTGAACTTGATAATCATGAATTGAAAATTTCCTTTAGATTAGAAACAGGAAATTCATGGCATAGCTGAGAGTAACGAAAGTATAGGACAAGCACTGCCACCACGACTCGAGGAAATTGTCATCTGTAAATTCTTGAAACTAAATCCACCACAATTTGGCGGAACAGAAGGATCGACATTTGTAGAAAGTTGGAATAAATGGCTGGAGGATATTCTTACGCCGATGATGAAAAAGTGAAGATTGCCGAGTTTTTAATGAAAGAAAGAGCATAGGCCTGGTGGATGGCAGTTTCTAAACGACTTCAAGCACATGTAGGAGTTGTGACTTGGGCCACATTTCCTAAGGCGATTCTAAAACATTACTTCCCAAAGGCAGATCGAGACACTATAGAGTGTGAATTATTAAATCTTGTACAAGGGAAAATGGCGGTTGATCAATACATCGATAAGTTTGTACTTGTTTTATGTCTAATGTTTTGTAATGTATCTGTTGTTGTAAAAGACGTTTTTGTTTATAAATAAAAACTTGTGTCATCTCAGTTAGCAAGTGCCCACTACTTAGTGACTAACAATTTTAATTAAATGCTTAAATAACTTGTATTTGCATTAATAATTTGGTGAGGACAACGGCGTTACAGGAGGGAACACATGAATTACTGACCAAGTAGTCGAAAATATCCTTTGGTTTTTACACGGAAAATATATATTGAACTTTTGCACGTGGAACACTTTTCTTCCTGACTCCTCCTTATTCCATTATGCTAATTTGTCTCACCAGTCTCCTCTTTTATGTTTTAGTGAGTAAATGAAATTTTTGGTGCTTTACCACTTACTACTCGGCATTCTTCTTTGGTTTGGGACAGACCACATACTCCGTTCCCCTTAAATATGTCATTATATTATGAGGATAAATATGTGATATCCGGAAATTATTGTGTTAATCCCGGAGTGATTATAATTGTTAGTTCCGGATCTTATCGATGAGATTTTAAAGATGACAAAACATATCAGACCGGATCGAGAGAAATCAGACTGACCAGAACGATCGCCCAAAACAGATCAAGCTGATAAGATGACAAAGCATATCAGACCGGATCGAGGGTAATCAGACTGACCAGATCAATAGCTAAAAACAGAACAAGCTGATAAGGCATATTATATATCAGACCGGATCGATGGATTTCAGACTGACCAGATCGATGCTTCAGATCAATCTCAATCTTTATCAGATCAGAGCAGTCAAGGATACATAAAGAATGGCTCCTCAGTCCGAATAATTAACGTCTATTTATTGTAGCATTTAATGTTGTAATTAATGCTACAAAGGACCAAAGACTGAAAATTGCCATAAAAGGTAAGAAGACAAAGAGTAGCTTACCTGACAGTCGCCGAGAGTATGAACCAGAACGGCAAATATCCTGAAGAAGAAGACTGTAGCTTTCTCAGAGTTTAAGAAGAGTCAAAGTTGCACATTAAGGGAAATAATGTCGTTGGTACCTTCAACTATAAAAGGATGCAACAAAAGGAACTTACTGACTCTCGCTGATCAATCGAAAAACACACAAGAAAGCAAAAACAGCCCAAGCTTACAAGCTCAGAAGCTCTCGAGCTGAAATCATTCTTAAGCACGTTTACTTTGTAACATTTGATCATTTAGGATCACTGTGCGCATCTTGTGTTTTCTGTGTTGAAAAATAGAAGTGAGAAACTTATTGTAACTGTCAGACAAAGTGTGTCTGAGCAGATCGAGTGACTAGGAGTTTCAGATTGGTAGTGATGTAAATCCAGTCTGAATCGGGTTTGTACAACAGGATTGTATAAATCAAAGCCTTCTAGTATAAACCTTCCTTAATTGGAAGAAGGGGAGACGTAGAAGGATTACACCACCTTCGAACTTCCAGAAACATATCCTGTGTATCTTATTTCTGCACTTGTTCTTTCATACTAGCCATCGAGCCGTTCTTACATATACAAGAACAGACCGTTCCGCACTTATACTTTCAGTGGTCTGTTCTGTACAAGAATTGATTAAGAAACAGATTTCTTTCACTAATCCGAAAGAAATCACAAATGATTAATTTTTAGAAGGAGTGTTCATTCACCCCCCCTCTAAACACTCCGGACCGATCCTAACAAGTGGTATCAGAGCAGGTCATCTTAATCAGCAAAATCACTCGAGCTGATGGCATCATTTAACAAAATTCCTATGTTCTCAAAAGAAGACTATGATGACTGGAGAATCAGAATGCAAGCTCATCTGGCAGCTCAGGATGACAATATGTGGTTCGTCATCACTGATGGACCAATGAAGATTCTAAAAATAAACACAGCAGTCGCCATTACTGGTGGTGAACCACAAATGGTAGAAAAGGACAGATCCCTCTGGACGAATGAGGAAAGAAAGAAAGCAAATCTCGATAATGTGGCCAAAGACATCTTGTTCAAGACATTGTACAAGAACATGTTCAGCAAAATCAAAATGTGCTCTACTGCCAAAGAAATTTGGGAGAAGATAGCACAGCTATGTGAAGGCAACGACCAGACCAAAGAAAACAAGCTGACTGTTGCTCTTCAAAGATTTGAGGGCATAAAAATGAAGAGTGGAGAAACTCTAAATGAGTTTGATGAAAGAGTCACTGGCATCATAAATGAACTGAATGGTCTGGGGAAGGAATATTCTAACAGAGAGATCGCTCTGAAAGTTATGAGAGCTCTGCCAAAGGAATGGGATGTTAAGACCATTGCCATGAGGGAATCAAAAGATCTTAACAAGGTTGAACTTCATGATCTGTTTGCAGATCTTAAGGCCTATGAGTTTGAACTGATAAGCAGAGGTGAAGCAGAGCCATTCATCTCTCAACCAAACAAGGCCCTGTCAGCCATTCCAGACCAGATCGCTTCAACATCAGACCGATCCGCTGAACAGATAAGTAATGATTCTATGTCATTATTTATCAAGAAATTCGGTAAATTTATGTCTAAGAATAAGAGGAACTTCAAACCCTCTCATCATTATAAATCAAGAAAAGATGATGCTGTTAACGATCAGGCTTGCTACAATTGTGGTAAGACCAGACATTTTATTAGCAGATTGCACCAGACCGAAGAAAGAAGAACGGAAGAGAAGCATCGTGATGATAGGAAGAAGAAGCACTACAAAGACCGCAAGAATCATGGAAAATCCCAAAAAGTCCTAGTAGCTGAAGAGGGAAACAGCAAATGGGCTCAGACAGACTCAGACTCGGAAAGCTCTGAATATTCTTCCAGCGAAAGCGAAGAAGATATTCAATGTCTTATGGCAGACGAAGAGATGAGTCAGACAGACGAGGTATATGATCTTGACTCAAATGAATTTACACGAGAAGAGCTCATGTCCGCACTGCATGACATGGCTAATGATTATAGGATCTTAGCTGAATCATTTGAGAAAAATAAAGCTAAAGCCAGTAACCAAATAGATGAGCACAATAAACCAAGCTGCTCTGAGCAGGGTGAGTGCAATAGTCTAAAGAACGAGCTGAATAAGCTGAAAATCTCCTATGATCAGCTCCATGAAGAAAACAAGAGAATTAGCACACAAAATGCTAAGCTTTCTCATATATTCAAAACATGGACAAAATCCAGAACATCTTTGGAAGAATTACAAGAGGTTCAAAGAAACGTCGGTGACTTCACCGGCATAGGCTTTGACACCAAAGATGAGTCTGAGCTGTTGCTGGTAAAGAACCAAGTCAAACAAATGACATTTGTTAAATCCAGCACAGTATATGAGACTGAAGCACCTAAGATTCAAACAGGAGTCTCTTACGTGAATCAAAATCTGAGAAAAAGAATTGGTTATGTTGACCAAGCCAAAGAAAAGGCACCAGCAAGATTTGCGTCTATCAGACCAAATCCAAAGGTGCAAGATCGAAGGCAAGGAAGACAATACAATTGCTATAATTCAAAACCGATTCAACGAAGATATAGACTACCATATGAGAATCAAAGGTTTTCACAGCGCACACATTATCACACACAACATCAAAACAGACCATCACACAGCACACCTTACACACAGAAGCCATTGAAGCTGATACAGGTGTGGGTTCCCAAAGGGCTAACCCGTTCTGGACCCAAATAGGATTGGGTACCAACAATAATTATATTTGATGACAGGTACCGAAGAAACTCGCATCAGACTGGTATTTGGACAGTGGGTGTTCCCGTCACATGACTGGAAACATCGAGCTGCTGTCTGAAGTCACAGAATGTACTGGACCCAAGATCATCTTCGGAGATAACTCAAAGGGTAAGACCGTGGGCAAGGGTAAGATTGTCTATGGTAACATTATTATCAATGATGTGCTGTTAGTTGAAAATCTGTGCTATAATCTGATCAGTATAAGTCAACTATGTGATAATGGTTATGCTGTAGAATTTCACAAACTCACTTGCACTGTTAAATCATCAGACGGTATAACCGTGCTTGTAGGAATCAGGAATGGAAATACATATAAGATTAACTGGAATCATGCTCAACCTGATAATCCTACTTGTTTCATCGCTAACAATGATAATAAACATTGGCTGTGGCATAAGCGTTTGAATCATATAAACTTTAAGACCATTTCCAGCCTGTGTAAACATGATTTAGTTATCGGTCTGCCCAAGATCGATTTTGCTAAGGATAAGATCTGCGAAGCTTGCCAAATGGGCAAACAGATCAGATCATCCTTCAAAAACAAGAATGCCAAATCCTCCTCCCGCTGTTTAGAATTATTGCATATGGACTTGTTTGGTCCTATACCAATAACAAGTTTAGGGGGAATGCGGTATACTCTTGTTGTTATTGATGATTACTCACGCTTTACTTGGACTATATTTTTGAGCAGTAAAGATCAGACCGGTCCGAAGTTGATCAAGCTGATGAAACGCACTCAGAACGAGAAATCATCCAGCATAGACAGGATTCGTAGTGACAAAGGCACTGAGTTTTCAAATCAGAATCTTGAATCCTTTCTAGAAGATCATGGAATCAAGCATGAGTTTTCAGCCGCTCGAACTCCTCAACAGAATGGAGTTGCAGAACGAAGAAACAGAACGCTCAAGGAAGCAGCAAGAACAATGCTTGCTGATTCTGGAATTTTGCAAAAGTTCTGGGCAGAAGCTGTAAACACTGCTTGCTACACTCAAAATCGGTCCATGATCAACAAGAAGCTGAACCTTACCCCATATGAAATATGGGCTGGTAACAGACCATCTATTTCTCACTTTCATATTTTTGGCTGCAAATGCTTCGTTCATAACAATGGTAAGAATCATCTTACAGCATTTGAAGCTAAGTCATATAATGGAATATTTTTAGGATATTCATCTACTAGCAAAGCTTATCGAATTTTCAATAATCGAACCTTAACTGTAGAAGAATCTGTTCATGTAGTTTTTGATGAATCTTTATGTGTTGAGGGCAACAAAGAATCAATTCAAAATCAGATGGAAAATATCCATCTCGAAGCTAACAGTGATGATGAGATTGTAGCTAACAGGTCAAGAGACAATCCACCAGAACCAGAAGTACCAGACAGACCGGATCTAGGCATTGAAACTTCTTCAGATCGAGCTGATCCGGATGTTATTCACTCAAATGTCAAAGCAGATGCTGATCATGTTGCTACTACTCATCCGACCGGACCAGACAATCCAGAGTCAAGCTATCGATGGACTAAGAAGCATCCACCCAATCTAGTGATTGGTAGTCCCTCTGCACCGATCAGAACCAGAGGACAGATGATGGATGAATTCACACATGCTGCTTTCATCTCTACTCTGGAACCTAAGAAAATCGATGAAGCTCTAACTGATTTCAACTGGATTAAGGCCATGCAAGAAGAGCTAAATCAATTCGAACAAAATCAAGTTTGGAGTCTAACCCCAGACCAAGCGATCTGCCTGTCATTGGAACCAGATGGGTTTTCAGAAATAAGCTGGACGCAGATGGAACTGTGGTTAGAAACAAAGCCAGACTGGTGGCACAAGGATTCAGACAAGAAGAAGGAATCGACTTCGATGAATCATTTGCACCAGTCGCCAGACTTGAAGCCATCCGAATCTTTCTTGCATATGCTGCCTTTAAAGACTTCAAAGTATATCAGATGGACGTTAAGAGCGCTTTTCTTAATGGAAAGCTTCAGGAAGAAGTCTACATTGAGCAACCACCTGGATTTCAGGACCATTTGCATCCCAATCATGTGTATCTACTGAATAAAGCAGTGTATGGTCTGAAACAAGCTCCAAGAGCCTGTTATGACACTCTATCTCAATTTCTGCTGAACCATGATTTTCATATCGGCTCAGTAGATAAAACTCTCTTTAAATTTATTAAGGGGGAACATACCCTATTAGTTCAGATTTACGTTGATGACATAATCTTTGGGTCAACTAACCCCAAATTGTGCGAGAAATTTTCTAAGTTAATGCAGGGACAGTTTGAGATGAGCATGATGGGAGAACTTTCATTCTTTTTGGGTCTCCAAGTAAAACAGCTCAACAATGGTATTTTCATCAATCAGACCAAGTATACCAAAGAGCTCCTCAAGAGATTTGGAATGGAAACAGCTCAACTGCATCAACTCCTATGAGTCCAACAATCAAGTTAGACAAAGATGAAGGGGGAACAACAGTTGAAGTAACCATGTATAGAGGACTAATCGGATCGCTATTGTATCTTACATCGAGCCGGCTTGATATTATGTTCTCAGTCTGTATGTGCGTCAGATTTCAGTCAGAACCAAAGCAATCACATTTTATTGCTGCAAAGCGTATTCTGAAATACTTAAAAGGATCTCAGAACGTTGGTCTTTGGTACTCCAAAGATTAGAACTTCAGCTTGATCGGATATTCCGACGCAGATTACGCTGGGTGTAAGATTGATCGTAAAAGCACCAGTGGAACATGTCAATTTCTAGGTGAAAGATTGATCTATTGGTTCAGTAAAAAGCAGACATCGATTGCCACATCTACAGCTGAAGCAGAGTATCTCGCCGCTGGAAGCTGTTGCACTCAAATGCTCTGGATTCAACACCCGCTCAAAGACTATGGCATCCAAGCTGTTGACTTTCCGATATTTTGCGACAACACAAGTGCAATCGCTATAACGTATAATCCAGTTTTGCACTCTCGAACAAAGCACATTGATATACGCCATCACTTTATTCGAGATCATGTTGGCAAAAAGGAAATTCGGATCGAGCACATCTCAACAGAGCAGCAAGCAGCAGACATCTTCACCAAATCGTTCCCAGAGGCTAAGTTTAATTATTTTCGTCAAATTCTTGGTTTAATTGACTTATCTTAATAGTTTAGATGTTCTCTTACATTCGCACTTAAAGATTTTGGTTACCACAGATTGATAATACAATGTTCAGAAAGACACAGACCGGTCCGAACTTTCAGACCGATCTATGTCAATCTGATGTTATCCCATGATCTGTTTGGTCAATACATCTTTTGTACAAAAACAGCCCGGACTGATTGCATTTTAACCGCCTTAACTATCTGTTATCCTGACCGTTTATTTTTGAATTTCTTTTCATCAGTCATCGAGATAAAGACACGTGTCTTCTCTCTCCTATTTAGCGGGCTGAACATTTCATTTTATTTCACTTTTTACAAATTACCGCTATCTGTTTTCTTATTCTCTCACTCTCCTAAATCTTCGCACTCGTTTATCTTCACTCCAATGGCTACCATCACTCATAACTCCCTCTCCGTTGAGTTTAATGATATTTACAGGGCAGAAGATGCAGAGATGGTGTCCATCTTCAGAGCTTTGGAATCATCTGGTTTAAGGAACTTTCTGGAGTGCGGCACCGTTGTTTATGAATCAGAAATCCGCGAACTATTCACCAATGCCGTCTCCCAGAAGACATCTATATCCACTACTGTCAAGGGCAAATCCTTTGAGATATCGCCGATGACGCTGGCCAAGACCTTTGGCCTCCCCAATTCCGGACTGACAGAGTTTGGACAAATTCCTCAAGCGTCACTCTCAGCTCTTCAAGGAAAGATTTCTTTTCTTGGCCATCGCTTGCAACCCTCGTTTAAGAAGAAGGAAATGCTCTTCCATTTCCAGGTGCTGTGCGAAATAGTGGGTAAGCCTATTTTGGGCAAGGCAGGAAGTTTTGACGCTGTAACCGCAGAGAAGTTCAGGGCTATGGCGGCTATCGTATCCGGACAGAAGATGAACTGGTCCGTCATTCTTTTTGGAGTTCTGCTAGAAATGGTGATTGCATCGAAACAAGCTGTATGCTTTGCTGTTCCTCTCAGCAAGCTACTGGAGTCTTTGGACATCGAGCTGGGAAAGCAGTCCGCTCTCAGCCCCTTTAAGATTCTAAACTCCAAAGGACTTGCATTGCTGAAGTCCAAGAGTGCTCCGCCTACTCCTGCTACTCTAGCTGCAGTCAAGATTGAGAAGGGCGAAGAACAACCTTTTGCGCGCAAACCTCGGGTCAAGCGAAAGCTGACCATCCAGACTGATTCTGAAGAAACTCAGTCTGCTCCCTCGCCACCAACCAAGCCACTTCCCAAAAAGCCAAGAACCCAGATTACCAAGCCCAGCAAAACATTACCCCTCAAAGCCTTACCCATATTGCCTCCAACTAAAGCCACCCCTGCACCCCAACCTTCCATCCAACCTTCACAAGCTTCAACCCTTGCACCCAAAGTCACCGTTAGACTTACCTCTGCCATTCCCACGGTCAAAGGAATAGTTATCACTGAGTTGGGAGATTATACCCAATCAGGGATCAAGTCCCCTTCCTCCACCGGCAAGGGAAAAGCCATTCTCTCCGAACCCCTCTCCTCTAAACCCAAATCTGCAGCGCAGACAGCTATCGACATCACTATGGAGGATGTTGATGAGAAGGTGAAGGCACTCATTGTGGTCTTTGATGAATATGTCCAGTACCTGACTATCAACCACATTGAGTTATTCTTCGGTAAGTTGAGCAGACTGAAGAAGATGGAAGAGGAAGTTCTGAAAGGAACAGAGACTGATGATGTTCGGGTTGCCGTGCAGCGCAAAGAGCTATTTACGGCTATTCAAAGATTCAGACTGGCCACTCTGCTCCTGGCTGCTAAGAAAGAGAACTTTGATCCGATTGCTCCAACTGCCAGAGATGCTCAACTCGAGATGGATGTTCATGCTCTTCACTTAGCTGTCCGTTTTCAACGACAGAAGCTCAGTATATCCACTCCACCCACCAGCCCGGATCACCCTTCTGCAAGCAAGACTCTGGCAGAACCTTTCGTTGAGGTTATTCCTTCTGATGCAGCAGACCAGACAGCCGAGCAAGCAGCGGATGAGACTGCAGAGCAAGTACCAGAACCGATAGCAGAGCAGCCATTGCCTAATGCTCCGTCTGTGCCAGATGATGAACCATTGAATGTATTGTTGGACTCTCCAACAACCTCCATTCCTTTGGGGTCCTCAGCCTCCCGTGCACAAATCAGTCCGACCGACGCTCTTACGACAATTGACGCACCAGAGTTCGTCGATCCGGACTTGGTTGTGTCCACAGTTGTTGCCGCTCTACAAATTGAGGAGCCTTCCAGGCCCAGCACTCCTCCAGTCCAATCAGATGAAGATATGGCCTTCATTCAAGCCTTTTCCTCGGATTTGGTCACCCTGATCCGATCCAAAAGTCATCACGCTGCCATATCGTCCATTGTACCTACTGCTGAGGACGATGAACAGGCTTTGTCCTCATCAGATCGCTCTCCCAGCCAACAATCTGATGCACCTCCATTTCTGGCAAGGACTCTTCAGCACCTCTCTGACAAGTGCCTGTCACTCTCTCAACGCATTCTCGAAGTTCATCAAGGTCTGAGGCTTACAGCTTTGGACTTTGATTCATTCAAAGAGAAGATGACTGCCAGTATCGGAAGCCTTCAGCGAGGCATAAACGATCTGTTTTCTCAACAAGCCTCTTATAAGAACAGTCTGAGAAAAGAGCAGATCGAACTAGCCACTGAAGTCAGAGCATCTGTTGCCAATTCCCTCCGCGCTCAAGACGTTCGTCTTGACGCTATCAGCGCGCAGCTAGCACAAGTTGTTGCCTTTCTTTAAGAGATTGCTGCAGACAAAAAGGGGGAAAAGAAGAAAGACTTCAGGCCGCCTCCGTTTCAGTCTTCTAGAAAATAAAATTTTCAGACTGTCTGTATTTAGGATTTTTGGTGATCAATAAAAATCCTCTTTCGATTAAGTCCGTGTTCATTTATTTTGAACTACAATATAAGGCTTAATAATAAAAGGCTTAATCGATCCAACTTAATGATGTTCATTTATTTTGAACAAGAAAGAGTAATGGATCCGAAAGTTTTCGCTTCAGAGTTCTCATCAGACTGGTTAAAAAGACTTAGAAGCTAGGTTTTGTCATCATCAAAAAGGGGGAATTTGTTAGTTCCGGATCTTATCGATGAGATTTTAAAGATGACAAAACATATCAGACCGGATCGAGAGAAATCAGACTGACCAGAACGATCGCCCAAAACAGATCAAGCTGATAAGATGACAAAGCATATCAGACCGGATCGAGGGTAATCAGACTGACCAGATCAATAGCTCAAAACAGAACAAGCTGATAAGGCATATTATATATCAGACAGGATCGATGGATTTCAGACTGACCAAATCGATGCTTCAGATCGATCTCAATCTTTATCAGATCAGAGCAGTCAAGGATACATAAAGAATGGCTCCTCAGTCCGAATAATTAACGGCTATTTATTATAGCATTTAATGTTGTAATTAATGCTACAAAGGACCAAAGACTGAAGATTGCCATAAAAGGTAAGAAGAGAAAGAGTAGCTTACCTGACAGTCGCCGAGAGTATGAACCAGAACGGCAAATATCCTGAAGAAGAAGACTGTAGCTTTCTCAGAGTTTAAGAAGAGTCAAAGTTGCACATTAAGGGAAATAATGTCGTTGGTACCTTCAACTATAAAAGGATGCAACAAAAGGAACTTACTGACTCTCGCTGATCAATTGAAAAACACACAAGAAAGCAAAAACAGCCCAAGCTTACAAGCTCAGAAGCTCTCGAGCTGAAATCATTCTTAAGCACGTTTACTTTGTAACATTTGATCATTTAGGATCACTGTGCGCATCTTGTGTTTTCTGTGTTGAAAAATAGAAGTGAGAAACTTATTGTAACTGTCAGACAAAATGTGTCTGAGCAGATCGAGTGACTAGGAGTTTCAGATTGGTAGTGAGGTAAATCCAGTCTGAATCGGGTTTGTACAACAGGATTGTATAAATCAAAGCCTTCTAGTATAAACCTTCCTTAATTGGAAGAAGGGGAGACGTAGAAGGATTACACCACCTTCGAACTTCCAGAAACATATCCTGTGTATCTTATTTCTGCACTTGTTCTTTCATACTAGCCATCGAGCCGTTCTTACATATACAAGAACAGACCGTTCCGCACTTATACTTTCAGTGGTCTGTTCTGTACAAGAATTGATTAAGAAACAGACCACTGAAAGTATAAGTGCGGAACGGTCTGTTCTTGTATATGTAAGAACGGCTCGATGGCTAGTATGAAAGAACAAGTGCAGAAATAAGATACATAGGATATGTTTCTGGAAGTTTGAAGGTGGTGTAATCCTTCTATGCCTCCCCTTCTTCCAATAAAGGAAGGATTCATTAGAAGACTTTGAGTAATACAACTACTTGTACAACCCCGATTCAGCTGGATTTACCCCACTACCAGACTGAAACTCCTAGTCTCTCAATCTGTTCAGACACAATCCGTCTGACAGTTACAATTGAATCACACTCTTCTCTCTTAGCACGAATACAAAAGATAGAGTGAATTTATCTACGCACAAATGATCCTTTAAATGATTAGATATAACAATAAGTTGTGCTTATGAAAACATTAAGTAGACTGGTAAGATGAATATCTTTCAACGATGGTTATGCTCAAGAGTGTTTTGAAAGCTTGTGTTGTTCAGTTTCTTGATTGATCAGTGAAGTGTGCTTCGAGTACCTTAGGTGCATCCTTATATAGTCGTTTGTACCAACAATACTATTTCCTTTTCTCTGCAACTCTTGACTCTGTTCATTCTCTGAACAAGCTTCAGTCTTCTTCTTTTAGTCACTTTCCCTTCTGGTCTGTGCTTTCGGCGTTTGTCAGGTAGACTTTCCTTTGTCTATTTACCATTTAAGGTAATCTCCAGTCCTTGGTCTATTTACCACTTCGTCTGCTCTGATATGATCTTCATTGGGCTGATCTGTACTTCGATCTGGTCAGACTGGTTTGCATCGATTCATTCTGATTTTGCGATATACTATATCGGTTTGATCTGTTTTGTCATGGCTCGATCGGTCAGGTCTGTTTTGTCATCTTTAAAATCCGGAACTAACAAATTCCTCCTTTTTGATGATGACAAAACCTAGCTTTTATGACCTCTTATAAAGTCTTTTAATTCTTTGAAGGGTATTCTTTCAGATCGATTAAATCTTCTTGTTCAAAATAAATGAACACTGGAAGTTGTATTTCAGATCGATTAAGTCGTTATGTTCAAAATAAATGAACTATACAAAATAAATGAATATGACTCAGATATGCGAATGAAAGACTTTTTATTGATATGTCTGATGAATACATTTACATGTCAAAATTTATTCAGACATGTATCTATTTCTTCGCTGAGGACTGCTGAGCTGGATTGAATTCCTTCTTCTTTTTAATCCCTTTTTGTCAGCTTCAATCTCTTGAAGGAAATCTACGATCTGCGTAAGCTGTGCGCAAATAGCATACATGCGAGTGTCTTGAGCAAGGAAGGATTTAGCAACTGTAGTTTTAACTTCAGTAGCCATCTCGATCTGTTCTTTTCTCAGGCTGTTCTTGTATGAAGCTTGCTGAGAGAACAAATAAACTATTTGATAGGGTTGAATATTACGCGTTTTTAGGCTATGATATGTACATGTTTTCGTGTTGATTCTTGGAATATCTTACGGTTTATGATATATATTTCTCTATTTCAGGAATCAATGTTGAAATGTAGGGAAATGTGAGAAATCAAGCTAAAATGATGAAAAAATGAATAAAGTTGAAGAAAAGAAGAAAAAAAACCAGAATCCAAGACACATGTTGCTCCTTTCTCCTCAAATTACTATATGTTCGAGCCATGTTTTGGAAATGTGGTCCATATAAACGTTGTAGAACTTTCTCTTATCTTCGCGTGGACAGCTGATTCATCAAATTTGGAGTTTGTATGAGAAAGTTACGGCCAAAATACGAAACTCGCCAGAAGCTGAAAAAGGCGAAGAAACTTACTGTGAAGGGCGATCGATCGAGAAAGGATTTCCGATCGATCGAGAAGAGCAGAAAAAGCCACGAAATTCTTACTGGAAGGCTCGATCGATCGGCCACTTCGTCCGGATCGATCGGTGGAAGGAATTTTCATTAAAATAACTTCCTTATAGAGTTTGTTTCCAACAAGTCCTTGATTCCCTTCCCCTATATATTGCAAACGAAAATTACAACCCAAATATCAGATTTTAACCCTAGGGAAAAGCCTCCACACACACATCACAGCCTCCATCTCAACCTCATGCCAATTCCTTCACTCCACCACACGTAAAAACCTCCACCAATCTTCCACTCTTCTTCCAACACTCATCACCATCATCCATCATCACCACTTCACCCTAGGATTTGGAACAACCCAACAAGGCGATAAAAAGAGACGATCACAAAGGAAGCAAGAGAAGGAGCGAGGATCTACAACCGAAGTCGACATCGGGAGTTTATTCTTGTCTTTTAATATTAGTTTTGATTTGTTTTGATTTACTATGTTGAACTAATTTATTTATCGAGGCTAGGCGAATCCTTTGTTATGAACCTTCGATTTGATGATTTAATGATTGAATTCTTATAGCTCTTTGCGTATGTTTTATGTTCTTCATGCTTTTAGAGGATTGATCACCTTTGAATGATGTTAGTATCGTAATTGAGATCGAGTGATGATTTTATGATACTGAATTAATAACTCATACCATGGATTTAAGACCGAGATCGAGAGATGACGTCAAATACATGCGTGATAGCCATAGATTCTAGTAATTGAAAGCTAGGAGTTTTCATGGATCTTATGCAACATTGAATTTGTTAAATAAGTGAACGAGAGTTACTTACTACAATTCGGTGTTAGGTTTAATATAGCTCGAGAGAGTGTATTAGATAAATTGGAAAAACTCGTCACCTTAGAAATATTTGAATGTTCAATCGAGAATTGTAGGGAATTGCATTATTGAGCCAAAGTCTCGATAATCTTCTCTAGTGGATTTTTCTCGTTTACTTTTATTGACTTGGTTGGATTAGTAGTTTATTTTAATTAATTAGTCGTTAATTATAAATTGATTATCGTATGTTAAATATAGTTAAAAGACATCTTATTTGGTACTTGCTTGTTAGTCCTTGTGAGTTCGACAATCCGTATCTTCCTATTTATACTAAAACTTGACACCGTGCACTTGTGGTCTAAAATCGCTAGATTGGAAATAATTGTTTAAAATAAAAGCGATCAAGTTTTTGGCGCCGTTGCCGGGGAATAACTTTAGTAATATCATACTAGGTTCTTTGACTGTAATTTAACCATTTTTGTTTATATATTTCGAAAAAAAAAGGGATTTGTATGCTTCATCAACAAGTCTTCATAAGATTTGCCCAACAATATTCAGAGCCGTTTTTTGCAGCGTGGGGAAGATTCAATGAATTGGCAAACACATTCCGGTATCACAACTTTTCGAACTATACTCTCATGCAATATTTCTTCAAAGGGCTGGAAGCACAGACACGAGAATGGGTATTTAGCGGAGCACTGGTGACTGGGAGTCCCCTGGTTGATAGAGATGAGGACAGTGTGTTACACCTGTTCAATGATATGGCGGACTTCGATTATCACTGGTATTGTGATCCTTCACTACAAGGTTGGAGTCACCAATATCCACCGGAGCCTCACTACCCTAATGATACGCCCCAACTATTTGAACATCACGAAGAGAGGAGAGGTAGTTCTGCAGATGTCACGACGCAGCTAGAGGATACCCTAGTAAGATTTATGGCATCAACTGAGAACAGTTTGGAGTGCCAAACCAACTCTATGCGTCACCTGGAGCAGGAAATGGCGGTCCTTATGGAAACAATTTCAACTAGCTGCCAGGAGGAAGAGACGAGAGCTACAAATCAAGAGGCGACAAATCGAGTTTGGTTATATGATGACGATCACTCAACCAACCAAGTTTGGGGGAGTGATCCTCCTAGTGTGGAAGATTCAAAGGAACTTGAGCCTCTTCAAGAAATTGAGCATACTTCAGAGATGTCATCCGAGGAGTTCCCATATGAAGATGAATCGAGTGTGATGTTGGAAAGGGAAGAAACTTTCGAAGATTCCTATTTGAGCCCATCGATGGAGACATGTTCTCTGCCATATGTGGATCCGTATTGTCCATCGATGCCAACTTCACCGCACTACATCCTCCAAGATTTGAAGCCAAGTCAAGATCATTCTCCCATGCCTACCAATTCAAGAATGTTGTTGGAGCGACGAGCTTACACTGCTACAATCTTGCCAATCTTGAGGGCATATTGAATGAAGACCCATTAGTGGTATCATACGATACTTACTATGGGCGGCAGCCGCTCTTTGATGGTTGCTTCTGATGGTCAAGCCGAAGACCGAAAATCAGCGCTTCTTGGGAGGCAACCCAAGCGTATCCTTTTGCTATTTAGTTTTGTTTAATTTTAGTTTTTGCATTTAGTTTGTTTATCTCTCGTGTCGTTTATTTTATTTGCATTCTTCTCTTGCTAGGTACTCAGTTGGAGCGATGAACTGTGATGTCCGGAAATTATGGGGGTAATCCCGGTGTTGTATTAATCCTTGATGGATTTTTAATTGTGACAATTAGGAATTAATTGCGGTTTGGCATCTCCCGAGGTTGGTAAATCGGGCATTTGGGATCGTTGGATCCCGAGGTTGAGATCGTATTCTCATTCCGGTGAAAACCTGCGAGTTGGGTTTTTAGTGTGACTCGGAATCTCGGGTGCTTGGTGTGGACACCGGTAGGGAGTTTTTGAGTTAGAGAGAGAGTTTTTAAAAACAGATGATTTTTAATGAATCATGATGTATTTGTGGGGCTATTAGTATTTCGGGGTATTTTTGCTATAAATACCAATTAAACCCGGGATTTTAATTATCGGAACCATTTTCCTCTTCTTCCTCCTCTCTTCCCGCGCGCGAGCTTTCCCGATCCCCTTTGACCCCCGCCGCTTCAAGGCGTGCGCCCGCCGCCGTCCGGCCGCCGTTCGGCGCGTGCGACCCGCCGTTGGAATCGTCTCTCCGAGGCGCAGCTATACATACAATCAATTTGAGGTTTGGTCGCGATTTGAGCTCGGATTTCTGCAGAAAGCGCTAGGGTTCGAACTGGGTTTCTGTTCGATTTTGTGGCTCGTTTTTGGTACGATTTTTGGGGCTCTTTTTCCAGTGTTTTTGGGGCGTTTTGTACTGCATTTTGTGTCGAAAATTTATGCTTTGTGGTTCAAGGATTTTGGTTGCCAATTGATTCGATTTGAGCGCTGGATTGCATGGTTTGGTTCGAATTTCTTGTGTTGGGCGGGTTAGGGTTCGAATTTTTGGGGGTTTTGGTTTGGGGATGTTGATTCTTGTTGTTAATTAATTAATTTATGGTTTAGATGCTTATTGGGTTCGAATTGAGGAATTGGATTCGAATTTAGGGCTTTAAATTCGAATTTTGGGGGTTTCGCATGTGGGGCGATTATTCATGTTGTTGATTGATTAATTCATGTTTTAAATGAATTATGGTGATTTTTGGATTTGATTTGTGTGGTTGGGGTTCGAATTTTAGGAGTGGTTCTTGAGCAATTTTTGATATTGTCTCATTCGTTTCCCCTCCCTGTATATGCCCTGCCCCGGGTCTTGTAAATGGTAAATTGTCGTGGGTTGACAATATGTTGAGGGTTATGGGTGTGCTTGAGCATGGGTTGCATGTTCGTAATTAATTGTGAATATTTATGTGTTTTAGCACATGTTTCTCGGAGCATGGAACTCAAGCCAGGCTTGATATGGACTACGGAATGCTAAGGTACGTGGGACGTACGAGCATAACCTATTATAGTATTGCAACTGTAATATGCATGGTTTGTGATAATTGTATTATATGGACATTGCAATATCTGGCATGTGGTAAGTATTGAAATGCATGGTGCATTATATTTACTTCAAATGGATAATGATATGCATGGTATATGGTAACTGTGATAAATAGACATACATTGGAAATCATAGGGTGCCGCTTTAGAGCGAGCAACGATTGGGTGTTGTCGCCGTTGAGCACCACCGGTTATGACGCCGCTATTGTTGAGCGTGCGCTGGGTTTAGAATGCCGCTATTGTGGAGCGAGCAATGTTACGGGAACATGGAATCCTTGGTTAAATATATGTGAAATCTATGGCCTATGTATAATGATTTTACATATTGATTATGGAGCTGACATGATAGAACTGTATTAGTTAATCTATATGGTGATTAACTGGCTTTGGGTATTTGATGAGTTTGGTTATTTTGAGAACAGGGACAATGCATGGGATCCCGGATGAGGGTGTTACCATCCAGGGAGTATCATTTAAATTATGGCATTTACATTCTGTAAATTATGAATTGCAATATTATTATTTTGTGATTGGTGGTATTGGTATGCTCACCCCGTGTGGGGGCTGTCTCTGTTGGGGCAGGTATTACAGGTGTAGCAGCGACTTTGGAGTCGAGCTCGAGCTGTTGGTTAGAGGTACTTCCAGGATAGAGGTACCAGAGCTGGCTGGATAGACGCTCAGATCCAGAGTTGAGATCGAGTTGCGCTTGGGAGGTGCTTCCAGGATTGAGGCACCGGTAACGACAGCTGGAAGTATGGTATTTTATACTTTATGTACACATACGATTATTTGGTGCTCGTCTGTGAGCGACGTATATGTGTGCATGGGTTGTATAAAAGGCAAATGTCTTTCTTTTCATCTATATTGTGATATGCAATTAATTGGGAATTGCTAGATGAATTGAGAAGTAATTAGTGTATCTCGGGGGTACATGGCATGCTAAACGGTTTAGTTGGAAAAATGGAAATGGTATGTATTGGATTAAACGGAAGAATTTTATTATCGGTATATTATGCTAATCTAGCATATGGTTATTTTCCAACATATATGGTTACATGTACACGATTATGGGATTTATGCGCTAATTACGGGTAAAGGGCACGGGGGTCCTTACTTTAGTGGTATCAGAGCAGTGGTTAGCTCTTTGGGGCTGTTGAGGGCCTAGGAACATGTTAATGGGAATGAGAAGCACATATTTATGCATGATGGTAGTTAGCGTTGCGTGGCACGACTATATTGCTTATGTGCGTTTATGATATGTGTTCATAATTGGAATATGTGTTGCTAACCATGGTGGTTGCAGGGTCTTATGAGACATGGACTATGCATCACGGTTGCATAGGTATACATCGGAGTGATGATTTTAATGCTTTGCCGCTACATGTTGGAGCGAGGTGCATTAAAATACACTCATGGCGATGTCTATGGGAATACAGGTTATGCATTACGGTTGCATGCACGTCGAAGCGATGATGCCGCTGTCGTGTCGAAGCGATGGTAAATGCCGCTGTCACGTCGAAGCGATGATGCCGCTGTCGTGCCGAAACAATTATTGAAATACGGGTTATGCATTACGGTTGCATGCATGGCGTAGCGATGTGAATACTTGCCGCTGTCATATTATAGCGATGAAGAATATTTGCCGCGAATATGTCGAAGCGAAGGATAATGCCGCTGTCATATTACTATTGCGAGGGATATTATGCCGCTAATATGTCGAAGCGAGGGGTATTTCCGCTGTCATGCTGGAATGATGGTAAATGCCGCTGTCGTGTCGAAGCGATGGTAAATGCCGCTGTCACGTCGAAGCGATGTACCACCGTCATGTCGAAACGATGATGCCGCTGTCGTGTCGAAGCGATGATACATGCCGCTGTCACGTCGAAGCGATGATGCCGTTGTCATGACGTAGCGATGTGATCGGGAATAAAGTACTACATGAGTGTGAGTACCTCTTGAGTCCGGGATTATCCAGGTATTCTATTGGCGATGGTTCCGCCGGGTATTCTATTGGCGATGGTTCATGCCGCCAGGTGTTCTATTGGCGATGGTTTCGCCGGGTATTTTATTAGCGATGGTTCATTCCGCTATTCTATTGGCGATGGTTTCGCCGGGTATTTTATTAGCGATGGTTCATTCCGCTATTCTATTGGCGATGGTTCATACCGCCGGGTATCTATGGCGACGTTTTATACCGCTGACTCTATGTCGAGGGATCATGCCGCTGATTCTATAGCGATGGGTTATACCGCTATGTGTGTAGCACTGGGTTATGCCGCCTACGAGCGATGGGTGCTGCTTATGTACCGCTAGTGGACGATGGATACAGGTATTCCGCTATCTCGATAGCGATGAGGTATGGCATATTACTTTTGTTATTGGTATATTGTTGTTTACCGTCATGTGTTTGACGATGAGATTATGGATGTCGTGTATAGACATGTGCCGTCATGTGTTTGACGATGTTATTTGGGATGTCTATGTGGACGCGTGGCATCATTTTGGTGATTAATGCATTCATGTTTATGTATTTGGTAGTATGGTTTGAGTGCCGATGGTGAGCACATGGTCTGGGTCATTGGTTGACGAGACCTTTTGCTGAGCAGGTTTGCTCGATGGAGCATTGATGCATTATACCGGTGAGTGTACCGCATCATAGTGTAGAGGTAAATATTTGTCGAGCAATGATACCCTTGGGTATGCTCGCTGGGATGGCTAAGGCCAAGTGATTGGTGGTAAGAGTAGTCATTGAGGAAACTACTCGCTTGTTGTTGTGATGTGGTGTAGCCATGGTTACACCCACCCTAAGGGCGAGGAATAAGTCCTAATGGATTAGGATTGCATGATAATTGAGCATGGACGCTGGGTTGTCTAGTATGCTTTGGTGTTTTAGAGATATGTTGGGCAATGACCCACAACTCTAATGGTTTGTGCGGTATGGTATACCGGGATGGTATGTGTGTCACGTTGATAGGTTGGTATAAGCCTATGGGACCAGCGAATCACTAGCCAGGTATTGTTGCAGTACTTTGGTGTGCTTGTGTTAGCTATTATAATGCTCGTTGGACTCGAGTTTGGTGAATCGTATGGTGATACGATGAGGGTTATGGTAGACTCTTGTAGTCTCTATGTGGCATGGTATTTGAGGTAGGGAATACCTCACGGGGACGTTTATACGTCATTGTTTTGAGAGACTTGTTTTGGGACAGCTCAATTCTGTTTGGAATGCCAACGTGAGTGTCGTCAAGTCGTGGTTAGCTCTGGTTGAGCATCCTTGCATATGGCATGCAATGGGAGTCACAGTGGTTTGTGAGATATGGTTAGTGAGGTGACACTACTATTTTGACCTTATCTCTTGGAGAGATTTGGATTGTACTGTCTTGGAGACAGCTTGCATCGGTCGTGGACTGATTGTAAATCAGTCATGGTCCATATTACTGGTGTTGGACCGGGTAATGGATTTCTTACCTCGGTGAGACGTTTGAGGAGACGTCTTCGGGAGATGCTCGATTGTGGAGTACTATGGTATTAGTACAGAGCATCGTTGGGATGAGTATACATGGCGTATACGGATTTTGGATTGGGTAATGGTAGTATTGATGCACTACTCTAACCAATTGTGTATTTCTGGGTTCCGGGATATGTTTTGGTATAAATATACCCAGGTTCTCCGAACGGTGGTTCGAGGATTGGAGGATCATGGATTCACGACTTCTTCCTTGAGAGGAAGACGGTATTATGATTCCTACCGGTTGAATCTTTTGTGGAGATTCGTTATTTTGATTCGTGTGATGGTGATGTTGAAATCACACCCTTTGGTTATGGTTTGTCAACCATCATTCTCCGTGGGGTGAGAATAATCGAAGATTGACAGTTGGCTTTGGGATGTGGATATGATTGGAGACACCCGAGTCTATTGCATTGCGTATGCATGTTGTGTGGGTGTATGGGCATGTATGCCGTGTGTGTATACGAATGCCAACCTTATTTTGTTCATTGTGGAACGTCGAGTGTGTATACTTGGTTAAGTGGATCTCCGGTGTGAGATTGTGGAACCTCGAGATCGGTAATCTCGATGGCACGATGCATTCTGATGAATGATCGTGGGGGTTGTTTGATTCCCCCGAGGAGGGATCGACGTGTTTTGGAACCATGGTGGTTCTTGTTGGATAATTCGATAGCCTTCCTATTTTAGGATTGTTGGATCCAAGGATAAATAAGGGATGGCCGAGATTCGGATTTGTTTAGTGTCATGGTTGACACGTGTGTAGGAATGCATTTGGTTGCCTTGCATGTCCCCTGTGGAACTCGAGACCTTGTGGAGTCTTGATGGTGTGTCGGGACCAAGATATGATTTTTGGAACACACCGGTGTAAACATCCTCGGTGATGTATTTTGAGTGGATTAGTGACCGTGGGTAACCCGGTCCGGGTTGCAAGTGGTGCAACTACTCCTTTGGAGGAGATGGACTGGGAAACGAAGACTGGTTTCTTTTGTGAGTATACTGTTGTATGCTAGTGGTCCCCATCTTGACGATGCGTGTCAAGCATCGTGGGCAGGTGGTGAATATCACGGGATGATATCTTTGTCAAAACCAATGGAGATTTGGTTGGTTTGCAGTTTTGGTGAACTGACTTGTGGGACGATTCACGTCGAGGTATGTTGTTATCTTTCGGGTTTGTATTGGTTTTGGTGTTGCGCTATTTTAGGGTTTGGTGCGAGACTGGTATTCTCGCAGTTGTTAATTCGATTCTAAGGTGGTTTAGAACCGGGGTCTTGGCTTTGTTTTGTTTATGTAGTCCTGGTGTTACGTGGAGTACACCGGTGCAATTTCGGGGACGAAATTTTATTAGTAGGGGATAATTGTGATGTCCGGAAATTATGGGGGTAATCCCGGTGTTGTATTAATCCTTGATGGATTTTTAATTGTGACAATTAGGAATTAATTGCGGTTTGGCATCTCCCGAGGTTGGTAAATCGGGCATTTGGGATCGTTGGATCCCGAGGTTGAGATCGTATTCTCATTCCGGTGAAAACCTGCGAGTTGGGTTTTTAGTGTGACTCGGAATCTCGGGTGCTTGGTGTGGACACCGGTAGGGAGTTTTTGAGTTAGAGAGAGAGTTTTTAAAAACAGATGATTTTTAATGAATCATGATGTATTTGTGGGGCTATTAGTATTTCGGGGTATTTTTGCTATAAATACCAATTAAACCCGGGATTTTAATTATCGGAACCATTTTCCTCTTCTTCCTCCTCTCTTCCCGCGCGCGAGCTTTCCCGATCCCCTTTGACCCCCGCCGCTTCAAGGCGTGCGCCCGCCGCCGTCCGGCCGCCGTTCGGCGCGTGCGACCCGCCGTTGGAATCGTCTCTCCGAGGCGCAGCTATACATACAATCAATTTGAGGTTTGGTCGCGATTTGAGCTCGGATTTCTGCAGAAAGCGCTAGGGTTCGAACTGGGTTTCTGTTCGATTTTGTGGCTCGTTTTTGGTACGATTTTTGGGGCTCTTTTTCCAGTGTTTTTGGGGCGTTTTGTACTGCATTTTGTGTCGAAAATTTATGCTTTGTGGTTCAAGGATTTTGGTTGCCAATTGATTCGATTTGAGCGCTGGATTGCATGGTTTGGTTCGAATTTCTTGTGTTGGGCGGGTTAGGGTTCGAATTTTTGGGGGTTTTGGTTTGGGGATGTTGATTCTTGTTGTTAATTAATTAATTTATGGTTTAGATGCTTATTGGGTTCGAATTGAGGAATTGGATTCGAATTTAGGGCTTTAAATTCGAATTTTGGGGGTTTCGCATGTGGGGCGATTATTCATGTTGTTGATTGATTAATTCATGTTTTAAATGAATTATGGTGATTTTTGGATTTGATTTGTGTGGTTGGGGTTCGAATTTTAGGAGTGGTTCTTGAGCAATTTTTGATATTGTCTCATTCGTTTCCCCTCCCTGTATATGCCCTGCCCCGGGTCTTGTAAATGGTAAATTGTCGTGGGTTGACAATATGTTGAGGGTTATGGGTGTGCTTGAGCATGGGTTGCATGTTCGTAATTAATTGTGAATATTTATGTGTTTTAGCACATGTTTCTCGGAGCATGGAACTCAAGCCAGGCTTGATATGGACTACGGAATGCTAAGGTACGTGGGACGTACGAGCATAACCTATTATAGTATTGCAACTGTAATATGCATGGTTTGTGATAATTGTATTATATGGACATTGCAATATCTGGCATGTGGTAAGTATTGAAATGCATGGTGCATTATATTTACTTCAAATGGATAATGATATGCATGGTATATGGTAACTGTGATAAATAGACATACATTGGAAATCATAGGGTGCCGCTTTAGAGCGAGCAACGATTGGGTGTTGTCGCCGTTGAGCACCACCGGTTATGACGCCGCTATTGTTGAGCGTGCGCTGGGTTTAGAATGCCGCTATTGTGGAGCGAGCAATGTTACGGGAACATGGAATCCTTGGTTAAATATATGTGAAATCTATGGCCTATGTATAATGATTTTACATATTGATTATGGAGCTGACATGATAGAACTGTATTAGTTAATCTATATGGTGATTAACTGGCTTTGGGAATTTGATGAGTTTGGTTATTTTGAGAACAGGGACAATGCATGGGATCCCGGATGAGGGTGTTACCATCCAGGGAGTATCATTTAAATTATGGCATTTACATTCTGTAAATTATGAATTGCAATATTATTATTTTGTGATTGGTGGTATTGGTATGCTCACCCCGTGTGGGGGCTGTCTCTGTTGGGGCAGGTATTACAGGTGTAGCAGCGACTTTGGAGTCGAGCTCGAGCTGTTGGTTAGAGGTACTTCCAGGATAGAGGTACCAGAGCTGGCTGGATAGACGCTCAGATCCAGAGTTGAGATCGAGTTGCGCTTGGGAGGTGCTTCCAGGATTGAGGCACCGGTAACGACAGCTGGAAGTATGGTATTTTATACTTTATGTACACATACGATTATTTGGTGCTCGTCTGTGAGCGACGTATATGTGTGCATGGGTTGTATAAAAGGCAAATGTCTTTCTTTTCATCTATATTGTGATATGCAATTAATTGGGAATTGCTAGATGAATTGAGAAGTAATTAGTGTATCTCGGGGGTACATGGCATGCTAAACGGTTTAGTTGGAAAAATGGAAATGGTATGTATTGGATTAAACGGAAGAATTTTATTATCGGTATATTATGCTAATCTAGCATATGGTTATTTTCCAACATATATGGTTACATGTACACGATTATGGGATTTATGCGCTAATTACGGGTAAAGGGCACGGGGGTCCTTACATGAACCCTACAACAGTGGAGCTTTCAAAAGCAAATCTTCCTCAACCCTCATGCAAGCGTCTTGATCAGGGGAGTTCACTGTTTCCCTTTTGATTCTTTTAAACATTGAGGGCAATGTTTGATTTAAGTTTGGGGGAGTAGTAGCTTGCATGTTTTACTTGTTTTAACCACATGTTGTGTGCTTAAATGACACTTGAATTGTCCGATTATTATGAGCTAAAAAAAAAAATTTTTTTTTTATGAGTTCAAACTTGAGAAAAGAATGAATTATAGTAGTGACTATTCAATGAGGATTTTGATCTCACTATGCATATGGACTTGATTTGTGATTGTACTTGTACATTAATATCCTAATTTGAGTTAGCATGTTAAGAATGAGGAATATATTGAGCACATTGAGTCATGATCTTGTGGATTGCATGTTTTGAATAGTGATAATTATTGTGAACTTGATGATTTGTCTTGAACATCTTAGAGTTATCCTAGAACTATTTGATGATGACACTTTGAGGCGAAATTTTATAGTTACAAACTTGACTTGGAAATGATTTAGGCGATTTTTGACACGTTTGAGCCTTTCAAGCTTACCTATTCTATATCAATCCCTAGTGTCCCATTTGAGCTTTATTGAAAAAAGAATGGTATATGCATTGCATATAATTAGACCCCATTCGACATTCTTGGCAAACTCATTATACTTACCCTTATTTGAGCCTAAATGAAAAAGTTATCCCTACCCTAAGGGAGTATAATGAATATCATTCGATGCACTTGAATTATTATATCTTGATGAGTTTATTGAAAAAAAATTGATGAATGAGAAAAGAAAAAGATAGACAAAAAGCCTTGAGAAAAAGATTGACTAAATAAGACCCAAAGTGGCCAAGGCTATAAAAGAAAAAGAAGAGGAGCTCGATGTGTGCGAAAAATTTGAACTGTAAATGATTATACTCTCTTCTTTGTGCTTATCCTATCTTTTCTTTGAAGCCAACACCAAAGGCCTTACATTACAAGCTTAAAAAGTCCTTTTGATCCAAGTCTAGGGAGTAACTATCATTAGTGGAGAAGTTGTTTGAAAATAGGCTTATGGGGTGCTTGATGATAATCTCGACTTTGAGTTGATTAACATGATTTGATCTTGAATATATGCATGAAACTTGAGATTGACTATAGCACACACACGTGTTCCGATTTTGAGATGTGTTGCTTGACTTAGGAGAAAACATGTATTGTTCAACTTTTGTATATGTGCATGAGATTTCTGAGAATAAGCAAGTCATGAAATAATTGTTTCAAATATCAAGAATGAACTCTACCTTATGATCTTAATGCTTAATCGTGGACGATTAAGTGATAAGTTTGGGGGAGTTGATAGGGTTGAATATTACGCGTTTTTAGGCTATGATATGTACATGTTTTCGTGTTGATTCTTGGAATATCTTACGGTTTATGGTATATATTTCTCTATTTCAGGAATCAATGTTGAAATGTAGGGAAAGGTGAGAAATCAAGCTAAAATGATGAAAAAATGAATAAAGTTGAAGAAAAGAGGAAAAAACCAGAATCCAAGACACATGTTGCTCCTTTCTCCTCAAATTACTATATGTTCGAGCCATGTTTTGGAAATGTGGTCCATATAAACGTTGTAGAACTTTCTCTTATCTTCGCGTGGACAGCTGATTCATCAAATTTGGAGTTTGTATGAGAAAGTTACGGCCAAAATACGAAACTCGCCAGAAGCTGAAAAAGGCGAAGAAACTTACTGTGAAGGGCGATCGATCGAGAAAGGATTTCCGATCGATCGAGAAGAGCAGAAAAAGCCACGAAATTCTTACTGGAAGGCTCGATCGATCGGCCACTTCTCCGGATCGATCAGTGGAAGGAATTTTCATTAAAATAACTTCCTTATAGAGTTTGTTTCCAACAAGGAAGTCCATGATTCCCTTCCCTTATATATTGCAAACGAAAATTACAACCCAAATATCAGATTGTAACCCTAGGGAAAAGCCTCCACACACACATCACAGCCTCCATCTCAACCTCATGCCAATTCCTCCACTCCACCACGTAAAAACCTCCACCAATCTTCCACTCTTCTTCCAACACTCATCACCATCATCCATCATCACCACTTCACCCTAGGATTTGGAACAACCCAACAAGGCGATAAAAAGAGACGATCGCGAAGGAAGCAAGAGAAGGAGCGAGGATCTACAACCGAAGTCGACATCGGGAGTTTATTCTTGTCTTTTAATATTAGTTTTGATTTGTTTTGATTTACTATGTTGAACTAATTTATTTATCGAGGCTAGGCGAATCCTTTGTTATGAACCTTCGATTTGATGATTTAATGATTGAATTCTTATAGCTCTTTGCGTATGTTTTATGTTCTTCATGCTTTTAGAGGATTGATCACCTTTGAATGATGTTAGTATCGTAATTGAGATCGAGAGATGATTTTATGATACTGAATTAATAACTCATACCATGGATTTAAGACCGAGATCGAGACGTCAAATACATGCGTGATAGCCATAGATTCTAGTAATTGGAAGCTAGGAGTTTTCATGGATCTTATGCAACATTGAATTTGATAAATAAGTGAACGAGAGTTACTTACTACAATTCGGTGTTAGGTTTAATATAGCTCGAGAGAGTGTATTAGATAAATTGGGAGAACTCGTCACCTTAGAAATATTTGAATGTTCAATCGAGAATTGTAGGGAATTGCATTGGTGAGCCAAAGTCTCGATAATCTTCTCTAGTGGATTTTTCTCGTTCACTTTTATTGACTTGGTTGGATTAGTAGTTTATTTTAATTAATTAGTCGTTAATTATAAATTGATTATCGTAGGTTAAATATAGTTAAAAGACATCTTATTTGGTACTTGCTTGTTAGTCCTTGTGGGTTCGACAATCCGTATCTTCCTATCTATACTAAAACTTGACACCGTGCACTTGCGGTCTAAAATCGCTAGATTGGAAATAATTGTTTAAAATAAAAGCGATCACTATTCCACGCTGAATACCGCTGATGCTTGCCGTCATCTTGTCTCTGAAAGATTCAAAATCCAAATGTGTAGTCCTTTGGCTTCGATGAACTTCTCTTACTCGTTGAGAGAGAAAGAGACAGTTTTCAGAGAGTTCATGAAGGGACATGGCGAGAGATGAAGCTTCGTCAGTGGTATGGTCTGGGAAGTGATCAGTAGGTGACACAGTCAGATCAATTTCTACCTCAACCAGTATGATTGTAGAATCAGCAGATTGGCGTATATCAGATCGGATCAATTTGACTAAATCCGTAGAAAACTCTTACACAAAAGCCAAATCTGCAGCAGACTGATCTGGAGGAGTGATAGGTCTAGTAGGCTCCTCAACGTGTATAGCTGCAACTATTGTTGACACAACTACATCCGGATCGACAAAGTCTGGTGAGACAACTGTCGGAGGTGCGTCTAGTGTGCTGGTCTGAATACTAGAGACTGAAGATGCCAACGGAATGGAAGTTGTTGGAGAGTCCAGCAAGACATCCATTGCCTCAGTCTCTACAGCAGACGGAGCATTGGTCAGTGGCTACTCCGCTGTCTCAGAAATAGGTGGCTCAGAGATTGGCTCTGCCAAAGTCTTGCTTGCAGTTGGATGATCTGGACTGGGAACAGGAGTTGATATGTTGAGCCTCTGACGATGCATGCGAACAGCCATGTGGAGAGTGAGAATGTCCATCTCCAGCTGAGCAATTACCGCACCGTCATCCTTGGCATTCGGGCTGGTGGCATCAAAATTCGCCTTTTTGGCTGTGATAAGCAAGTTTGCCAGCCTTAGTCTGTGGTTAGCCCTGAACAACTCCTTGCGATGTACCGCAATCCGCACATCATTGGTTTATGTCCCTTTCAGGACTTCTTGTTCCATTTTATGTAGCCGCTTGAGCTTGCCGAAGAACAGACTAAAGTGGTTGACCGCTCTGTATTCGACCCATCGAATACGACTGTCAGCTCCTGTACTTTGTCTTCTATATCTTCCATGGCAATGTCAATTGTGGTTTGAGCACGGTCTTAGGCTTGGAAGAGATAGGCTCAGTTAAGACAGCTTTGCCCTTCCAACATCAGACGATGGCTTAATCCCTGACTGGGTGTAGTCACCTAGTTCTTTAATAACAATTCCCTTGACCACATGGATAGTGGAGGGGACTCGGATAGTAACCTTGAGTGCAGTGGTTGGAGCTTTGGATGGTTGAGTTTTGGATGGTTGCGGTGGAGCTTGGGTTTTTGGTATTGGAGCTTGGGTTTTTGGTGTTGGAGCTTGGGATGCAGTGGTGGCTTTTGTTGAAGATAAGATGGATATGTGTTTGGGGTTTAAGGTTGACAGTGGCTTGGTGATCTAGGTTCGTGGCTTCTTTGGAGGAGGTTTGGTTGGGGAGGAAGTAGTGGAAGCAGGCTGAGTTTCATCTGAGTCAGTCTGGACTGTCAGTTTGCGCTTAACTCTAGTCTTTCTTTCAGCAGCCTGTTCCTGTCCAGTTTCGATCTTTATAGCCAACATATCAGAGGGAGTGGGGGGAGCTCCTTTGGACTTAAGTAATGCCAATCCCTTGGGGTTAAGGATTTTGAAGGGATTGAGTGCTGATGGCTTCCCTAGCTCGATGTCCATCGACTACAAAAGCATGCTGAGTGGAACAGCGAAGCAGACAGCCTTTTTTTGCTGCAATAACTGTTTCCAGCAGAACTTAGCGGACCAATTCATCTTCAATTCAGAATGGATAGCAACCATTGCTCTGAATTTCTCAGAGGTTACTGCATCATAGCTTCCATCCTTGCCAAGAAGTGGCTTGCCAACTATATCACACAGAACCTGAAAGTGGAAGAGCATCTCTTTCTTCTTGAAAGATGGTTGCCGATTCTGTCCAAAGATTGATACTCGGCCTTGAAAGTTTTCAAGGGTGGCCTGAGATATGTGACCAAAATGGGACAATCCGGTGGTAGGAAGTCCAAAGGTCTTTGACAGCGTCGTCTGAGAAATGCCGATGGATTTTCCCTTGACGGAAGTAGAGATGTACGTCTCGTGGGAAACAGCGTTGGCGAACAGCTCTCTAATCTCCGATTCGTAAACCACCGTACCACATTCCAGAAAATTCCTTAATCTTGAAGATTCCAAGGATTTGAACATTGACACCATCTCTGGATCTTCAGCCCTGTAAATCGCATCAAACTCAACAGACAAAGAGTTGTGAGTGATAGTTGCCATTTGAGTAAGTTTTATGAAAGTTGGGAAGATTGAAGGATTTAAAGATATAAACAGACATCAGTAATTTGTAAAGAGTGAAGTCTAAATGAGATGTACAGCCTGCTAAATAGTAGATATTAGACACATGTCTGTATCTCAATGACTAATATTTCAAAATTCAAATTTTAACGGACAAGATGAGAGAATAGTAAGTTTGTTAAATTTCGATTATTCCGGGCTGTTATTACTATGTTAAAGACTAATAGTGTTTTAAAACAGATCACATGATAATATCATATCGACAAAGATCGGTCTGAAAGTTCGGACCGGTCTGTATCTTTCTGACTATTGTATTATCGATATGTGCTAACACTAATTCTTTAAAACAAATTAAGCAAACGCCTAACACATTAAGATAGATCTATGCAAACGCCTAACACATTAAGATAGATCTATTAAACCAAGAATTTGACGAAAATAATTAAACTTAGCCTCAGGGAGTGGTTTAGTGAAGATGTATGCGACTTGCTGGTCTGTTGAAATATACTCGATCCGAATCTCCTTTTTGCCAACATGATCTCGCATAAAGTGATGTCTGATATCAATATGCTTCGTTCGAGAGTGCAAGACTGGATTATACGTTATAGCAATTGCACTTGTGTTGTCGCAAAAAATCGGAGACTCAGCAGCTTGAATGACATAGTCTCTGAGCTGATGTTGAACCCAGAGCATTTGAGCGCACCAGCTTCCAGCGACAAGATATTCCACCTCAGCTGTAGATGTGGCAATAGATGTTTGCTTCTTACTAAACCACGAGATCAATCTTTCACCTAGAAATTGACAAGTTCAACTGGTGCTCTTGCGATTGATCTTACACCCTACATAGTCAGCGTTTAAATATCCAGTTAAGTTAAAATTTGGATCTTTGCGATACCAGAAACCAACATTCTGAGATCCTTTCAAGTATTTAAAAATACGCTTAGCGCCAATAAAGTGGGATTGCTTAGGATCAAATTGAAATCCAGCGCACATGCAGACTGAAAACATAATATCAGGGCTGCTCGCTGTAAGATATAACAGCAATCCGATCAGACCTCGATACATTGTTACCTCAACTGCTGTTCCCCTTCATCTTTATCTAGCTTGATTGATGGACTCATTGGAGTTGACGCAGTTGAGCAAGTCTTCATTCCGAATCTTTTGAGTAGCTCTTTGGTATACTTGTTGAGCTGTTTGACTTGGAGACCCAGGAAGAATGACAGTTCTACCATCATACTCATCTCAAACTGTCCCTGCATTAACTTAGAGAATTTCTCGCAGAGTTTGGGGTTAGTTGACCCAAAAATAATATCATCAACATATATTTGAACTAACAAAGGATGTTCCCCCTTAATAAATTTAAATAAAGTTTTATCTACTGAACCAATCTGAAAATCATGATCCAAAAGAAATTGAGACAGAGTATCATACCAGGCTCTTGGAGCTTGTTTCAGTCCATATATTGCTTTATTCAGTAGGTATACGTGATCTGGAAACGAGTGATTTTGAAATCCAGGAGGTTGCTCGATGTAGACTTCCTCCTGAAGTTTACCATTAAAAAATGCACTCTTCACGTCCATTTGATATACTTTGAAGTCCTTAAAAGCGGCGAATGCAAGAAATATTCGGATGGCTTCAAGTCTGGCGACTGGTGCAAAGGATTCATCGAAGTTGATTCCTTCTTGTTGTCTGAAGCCCTGTGCAACCAGTCTGGCCTTGTTCGTAACTACCACACCATCTGCATCTAGCTTGTTTCTGAAGACCCATCTGGTTCCAATAACAGGCAGATCGCTTGGTCTGGTAGTTAAGCTCCAAACTTGATTTTGTTCAAACTGGTTGAGCTCTTCTTGCATGGCCTCTATCCAGTTATAATCAGTCAAAGCTTCGTTAATCTGTTTGGGTTCCAGATTAGATATGAAAGCAGCGTGAGTGAATTCATCCATCATCTGTCCTCTGGTCCTTATGGGTGCAGATGGACTTCCAATCATTAGATCATGTGGATGCCTCTTTGTCCAGCGGTAGCTTGATTCTGGAACATCTGGCCCAGATGGAGTAGCAACATTGATATTGTCAACATCTGCCTTACCAGTAGAGTTCATAACCTCCGGATCAGCTCGATCTAGAATAACTTCAGTGCCTTGATCCGGTCTATCTGGTACTTCAGGTTCCGGAGAATTGTCTCTTGATCTGTTAACTACACTCTCATCATCACTGTTAGCTTCGAGATGGATATTTTCCACCTAATTTTGAATTAATTCTTTGTTGTCCTTAATACACAAAGATTCATCAAACACTACATGAACTGACTCTTTTACAATTAATGTTCGATTAGTGAAGATACGATAAGCTTTACTAACAGATGAATATCCTCAGAATATTCCATTATCATACTTAGCTTCGAATGCTGTACGATGATTCTTACCATTGTTATGGACGTAACATTTGCAGCCGAATACATGAAAGTAAGAGATAGTCGGTCTGTTACCTACCATACTTCATATGGTGTTAAGTTTAGCTTCTTGTTAATCATGGATCGATTTTGTGTATAGCATACAGTATTTATAGCCTCTGCCCAGAACTTTTGGGAAATACCAGAATCAGCAAGCATTGTTCTTGCTGCTTCCTTAAGCGTTATGTTCCTACGTTCTGCAACTCCATTTTGTTGAGGAGTTCGAGCGGCTGAGAATTCATGCTTAATTCCTTGGTCTTCTAGAAAGGATTTAAGATTCTGATTTGAAAATTCAGTGCCTTAGTCACTTCGAATCCTGTCTATACCAGATGATCTTTCATTCTGAGCACGCTTCAGCAGCTTGATCAATTTCGGGCTGGTCTGATCTTTACTGCTAAAAAATATAGTCCATGTAAAGCGTGAGTAATCATCAATAACAACAAGAGTATACCGCATTCCCCCTAACTTGTTATTGGTATAGGACCAAACAAGTCCATATGCAATAATTCTAAGCAACGTGAGGAGGATTTGACATTCTTGTTCTTGAAGGATGATCTGATCTGTTTGCCCATTTGGCAAGCTTCACAGATCTTATCCTTAGCAAAGTCGATCTTGGGCAGACCGACAACTAAATCATGTTTACACAGACTAGAAATAGTCTTGAAGTTAAGATGATTCAAGTGTTTATGCCATAGCCAGTGTTATTATCATTATTAGCGATGAAGCAAGTAGGATTGTCAGGTTGGGCGAAGTTCTAGTTAATCTTATAAGTATTACAATTTCCGATTCCTACTAGCATGGTTATACCATCTGATGATTTGACGGTGCACGTGTGTTTGTGAAATTCTACAGCATAACCATTATCACATAATTGACTTATGCTAATCAGATTATAGCATAAATTTTCAACTAAGAGCACATCATTGATAATAATATTACCATGGACAATCATACCCTTGCCCACGGTCTTACCCTTTGAGTTATCATCGAAAGTAATCACAGCACATTCTGTGATTTCAGACAGCAGCTCGATCGATGTTTCCCGTCATGTGTAGAGAACATCCACTGTCTAAGTACCAGCCCTACACTTGCTTCTTCAGTACCTGTCATCAAACACAATTACTGTTGGTACCAAATCCTACTTGGGTCCAGAACGGATTAGCCTTTGGGAACCCACACCTGAATCAGCTTTAATGGCTTGTGTGTGTCTGGTGTGGTGTATGCTGATCTGTTTCGATGTTGTGTGTGATGATGTGTGTGATATGGAGACCTTTGATTCCTATTAGGTAACCTATATCTTCATTGAACTGGTTGTGAGTTGTGGTAGTTGGGTGGTCTTCCTTGCCTTAGATTTTGCACCTTTGGGTTTGGTCTGATAGACACAAAGCTTGTTGGTGCCTTTTCCTTGGCTTGGTTAACGTACCCAATGCCCTTTCTCAAACCTTGATCCTTGAAGAAGGTTCCCGTTTGAATTGTAGGCACTTCGGATTCATATATTGTGCTGGATCTAACAAATGTCATTTGTTTGATTTTGTTCTTTTCCAGCAACAACTCAGATTCATCTTTGGTGCATTCATTGGTGCCAAAGCCTATGCCAGTGATGTCACCAACACTTCTTTGTACCTCTTGCAACTCTTCCAATGATGCTTTTGATTTTGTCCATGCTTTGAAAATGTGAGAAAGTTTAGCATTTTGTGTGCTAATTCTCTTATTTTCTTCATGGAGCTGTTCGTAAGAGATTTTCAGCTTATCTAGCTCGATCTTCAGATTATTGCATTCACTAGCTCAGAGCAGCTTGGTTTGATATGCTTGTTTGTTTGATCTTTGGCTTCAGCTTTAGTTTTCTCAAGCGATTCAGCTAATATTCTATAATCATTAGCCATGTCTTGCAGTGCAGACATGAGCTCTTCTCGTGTGAATTCATTTGAGTCAAAGTCAAATACCTCGTCCATCTGACTCGTCTCCTCGTCTGCCATTAGGCATTGGATTTCCTCCTCGCTCTCAATGGAACATTCTGAGCTCTCTGATTCTGAGTCAGTCTGAGCCCACTTGCTGTACCTTCCTCTGCTACCAGAACCTTTTGCGACTTTCCATGATGACTTGTATAATCTTTGTAATGCTTATTTTTCTTGTCATCACGATGCCTTTCTTTTCTTTCATCTTTCTTCGGTCTGGTGCAGTCTGCAATAAAATGTCCGATCTTACCACAATTGTAGCAAGCCTGATCGTTAACAGTATCATATTTTCTTGATTTATAATGATGAGAGGGTTTAAAATTTCTTTTATTTTTAGACACGAATTTACCAAATTTTTTGATAAATAATGACATAGCATCATTACTTATTTGTTCGATAGATCAGTCTGTTGAAGGGGTGGTCTGGTCTGGAATGGCTGACAGTGCCTTGTTTGGATGAGAGGTGGATGGCTCTGCTTCACCTCTGGTGATCATCTCAAATTCATACGCCTTAAGATCTGCGAACAAGTCGAGGAGTTCAACCTTGTTCAGATCTTTAGACTCCCTCATTGCAATCGTCTTGACATCCCATTCCTTTGGCAATGCTCTCATCACCTTCAAAGTAATCTCTCTGTTTGAATAGTCCTTTCCCAAACCATTTAGTTCATTGATAATGCTAGTGACTCTTTCATCAAACTCGTTTAGAGTTTCTCCAAGCTTCATCTTTATGCTCTCAAATTTTTGTAGAGCTACAGTCAGCTTGTTTTCCTTAGTCTGGTCGTTCCCTTTGCATAGCTGTGCTATCTTCTCCCAAATCTCTTTGGCAGTTGAGCACATTTTAATCTTGCTGAACATGTTCTTGTCCAACGTCTTGAACAAGATGTCTTTGGCTAAGTTGTCTAGATTGGCTTTCTTTCTCTCTTCATTTGTCCATGTGGCCCTCTCTTTCTCGATCATTTGAGGTTCACCACTTAATCTCCTAGTGCATGCACTTTTAATATTTTCATTGGTCCGTCTGTTAAGACGTACCACATATCGTCATCTTGTGCTGCTAGGCGAGCTTGCATTCTGATTCTCCAATCATCATAATCTTCTTTTGAGAATATGGGAATCTTGTTGAATGATGCCATAAGTCCAAGTATCTTTGATTGTTAAGATGACTTGTTATGATACCACTTGTTAGGATCGGACTGGAGTCTTTAGGGGGGGGCGGGGGGGGGGGGGGGGGGTGTGAATGAACACTCCTTTACAAAAAATAATCCTTATTTATTTCACTCGGGTTAATGAAAATCTGGTTCTTAATCAACCCTTAAGCAGAACAGACCACTGAATATGAGAGTGCGGAAACGGTATGTTCTTAGCTAGTAATAACGGCTTGATGGCTATGAAATGTAAGGCAATACAGAATGTAAATAGATAGTATTTGTTTCTGGAAGTTCGAAGGCAAATCCTTCTACATCTCCCATTCTTCCAATCATGGAATGATTCACTAGAAGACTTTGAGTAATACAACTACTTGTACAACCCTGATTCAGCTGGATTACACCACTACCAGACTGAAACTCCTAGTCTCTCAATCTGTTCAGACACAATCCGTCTGACAGTTACAATTGAATCTCACTCTTCTCTCTTATCACGAATACAAAAGACAGAGTGAATTTATCTACGCACACATGATCCTTTAAATGATTAGATATTACAATAAGTTGTGCTTATGAAAACATTGAGCAGACTGGTAAGATGAATATCTTTCAGCGATGGTTATGCTCAAGAGTGTTTTGAATGGTGAGCTTGTGTTGTTCAGTTTCTTGATTGATCAGTGATGTGTGCTTCGAGTACCTTAGTTGCATCCTTATATAGTCGTTTGTACCAACGACACTATTTTCTTTTCTGTGCAACTCTTGACTCTGTTCATTCTCTGAACAAGCTTCAGTCTTCTTCTTTTAGGCAATTTCCCTTCTGGTCTGTGCTTTCGGCGTTTGTCAGGTAGACTTTCCTTTGTCTATTTACCATTTAAGGTAATATTCAGTCCTTGGTCTTTTTCAGCATTAAATGCATCATTAAATGCTTCAATAAATAGTCGTTAATTATTCGGACTGAAGAATGAAGCTTACTTAACTTATTCTGTTCTGATCTGATCTTCATTGAGCTGATCTGTGCTTCGATCTGGTCAGACTGGTTTGCATCGATCCGTTGTGATTTTGCGATAGACTATATCGGTTTGATTTGTTTTGTCATGGCTCGATCGGTCTGGTCTGTTTTGTCATCTTTAAAATTCGGAACTAACAGAATCGCTGTGAGAATGAGCGATATACTTTTACGGTAGTGGGTCGCTGCTGGAGCAAGCGATGTGTTAATGTGATATAAAGGTCACCGCTGGGGCGTGCGATGTGATATTATGAAAAGTGGATAGTAGTCTGATTTAAATATTGTGATTCTTATGATAATGACAACTTGTGGAATTGAGAACAGGAACAGCTATCGAGATCTCATATCTCGGGATATACTCAGGAAGTATTTCACTATTTTACAGCATTTTAGCTTGTGAATTATGAATTGCATATTCATTTTATAATCTTGATTATTATGTTGGTGTGCTCACCCGTGTGGGGGCTGTTTCTGTGGAAACAGGTGACAGGTCCAGCTTTTGAGAAGCATTGGGAGATAGAGTCGATGCGTCTAGAATTGCAACACATTTCATTTTGAGCTAGATGACGCTGTTAGAATTTATTATTATTGTTATTTTGAGGATTGTATAAATTCTTTCTGGATTGTATATGTCTATTCTTGAGGCATGTGTATTAGCTAGATTTTATATCTTTTGGCGGACTTTATTGTTGGATTAGTGTTGGTTACTGGTGATGTTGTTTGAGGCTATTTATTATGGTGTTTTCTTATTTTTGGACAGTCCAATTTATGGGGAGACTCTGCCGAAATTTTGATAGAATCCACATCACCATTTTAGAGTCATATCGCCATTATATAGTTAATTCTGATTTTTCGTAAGCGGGGTCTTACATTATTGGTATCAAAGCAGTGGTTCTGATTTGAGTTTGGGCGAATTAGAGGTCTAGCGTGAATTGGGGTCAATGGCTAGATGCTTAGACTAGTTCGATGTCTAGTGAGACTTGAGTCTTTAAGATAGTGATATAGTTGTGTTTTGGTCCATGTGTGGACGAGTATACCTTGTCTCGGTGATTGTGACTATAAGATCTTAGTTGCATATGCATTGAGGAGTATACTATGTGTATGCAATATATTGTTGAGCTACCAGGTATGAGGTAAATGTTGAGATTGGTTGACCTTTGTGATTGAAAGAGTTAACTGAGGGTTTTAGATTTGCATGTTATGCTTCCGCTTGATAATTGAGAAGTTTTTGATACACTTAATTTTTTTATACCCTTAATTGAGTTCAGGACTGCATGATTACATGCAGTGCCTTTTTGGTCTCACCTTGACACGAGATTATCTTAAAGATATAACTATTAAGATTGTTGTCCATGTCACAGGTTGACATGAGATAATTATCCATGTCGTGAGTGACATGAGAGTATCTTAGTGTGTTGTGATATCATAGATAGTTGTTTATGAATTAAATTAATGTGGAAATGATAACAACATTATAGTTGTTATTGTAGGATTTATTTATGTGAATTGTAAAATATCGTGCAATAGGGGTATTGCAATATAGTCTCATTGCTTATTGAGTACGCGATGAGGATTAATTAGTGTGTCATTATTATAAATCGTGAAGGGTAAATTGTGCCGCAATTATAACAAGCGATGAAGATTATAGTGCCACTGTTATAACATGTGATGGGTAAATTGTGCCGTAGCTATAATGAGTAGAGGTGTATAGTGATTTTGTGTATTATATGTGACACTTGTTGGCGTATGGCTAAAGTATGTGTGTCACGAATTGACACTGGGCTATTATGCCAATGAAATTACTTGATGATTATACGAATGTATAATGCAAATGTGGGTACTTCCCTTCATGGACACATTCTTGTTTAACGATTGTGGTTTTGAGTTCTTGGTAAGTGATTACCAATGATTAATATGCGTATATTATATGCGATGAGGTGGAAATGCCACGAGTAGTCGACACGTATATGTGTGGCGATGTGAATATGCACGGGTAATTAGTACTATGTATATTATATGCGATGAGGTGGATATGCCACGAGTAGTCGACACGTATATGTGTGACGATGTGAATATGCCACGGGTAACTAATGCTACATATATTATATGTGATGAGGTGGATAAGCCACGAGTAGTCGACACGTATATGTGTGACGATGTGAATATGCCACGGGTAACTAGTACTACGTATATTATATGTGATGAGGTGGATTGCCACGAGTAGTCGCCACGTATATGTGTGACGATGTGAATATGCCACGGGTAACTAATGCTACGCATATTATATGTGATGAGTGGATATGCCACGAGTAGTCGACACGTATATGTGTGGCGATGTGAATATGCCACGGGTAACTAGTCCTACGTATATTATACGTGATGAGGTGGATATACCACGAGTAGTCGACACGTATATGTGTGACGATGTGAATATGCTATGGGTAACTAATGGTACGTATATTATATGTGATGAGGTAGATATGCCACGGATATTCGACACATAAATGTGTGACGTTGTGAATATGCCACGGGTAACTAGTAATGCGTATATTATATGTGATGAGGTGGATATGCCATGGATAGTCGACACGTAAATGTGTGACTATGTGAATATGCCACGGGTAACTAGTAATACATATATTATATGTGATGATGTGGATATGCCACGAGTAGTCGACACGTAAATGTGTGGCGACGTGAATATGCCACAGGTAACTAGTAATACGTATATTATATGTGATGAGGTGGATATGCCATGAGTAGTCGACACGTATATGTGTGACGATGTGAATATACCCACGGGCAACTAGTACTACGTATATTAGATGTGATGAGGTGGATATGCCACGAGTAGTCGACACGTATATGTGTGACGATGTGAATATGCCATGGGTAACTAATGCTACGTATATTATGTAAGGATCCTAGTTCCTTAAGTGCGAAATAAGGGCATAAGTAGAGCTAAAGTGTATTATCAGAGTATAAAAATTCGTGTTGAGGCCTTGAGCTTTAAGGATTACATGCATAGATAATTACTTCCAAATGGATTAGTTACATTCCTAACAAAATGAATGTTAATCCTATAGATTTACACTACTCCTAGAGTATAAACTATACAAAAGAATCACAACTTCTATATTAAAAGCACTCCTCGCTAGCTCACTGCGTCAACCCGACCTTAGTCCCTTTATGCCAAGATGTACCTACAAGGACAACCCCCAAATCATGAGCATATAATAATCCATATTAAACTTAGCATGATTAAAAAGCGTAAATGCATAAACCGTAATTACAAATCACTTCATGTTTCCAATTGCATTTTAAACGCTCCCTTTTTGGTTGTCCCTGTATCATAACTCATGAGTATAATCAATGGATTATTTAATGGTTTCACAAATGTTATGACATATCACCACCAATCCCTAGTCTGTTATAACAGTGTATTTTAATGCACATCGTTTGTCATGACAGTGGCACTAATACCCCTCGCTTCGACATATTAGCGGCATTGAATAACCTCGCTCAAATGCGACATGCAGCAATACCCTCGCTTCAACATTTGGCGGCAAATATTCATTCCTCGCTACAATATGACAGCGGCAAGTATTCTATCATCGCTTCAAGTGACAGCGGCAAAGCATTAAAATCATCACTCCAATATAACCATGACTCATGGGATGTGCACCAAGTGTTCAACATACACATATGCAATCATAATGCATAATTCAACATGTATTTGCATCCATAATGCATAATCTAATATATACTTGCATCCTCAATGCATATTCCAATGAGTACATAAAATACATGTAATGTTGGGTGCCCGTACGTCTCTCTACGTACCTTTCCAAAATGTAGGATTTGGTAGGACTTTACTTCATTTGTTGTGTTGCCACCTGGGATGGTTCTACACATTCATACAACCCAATATTAGGAGCCAATAATAGTCCGATACAAAAAATCCCACAAAAATAATTAAAACACATAATTTGGCTTCTCGCGATCGATCGCCAATGGTCATCGATCGATCGCGAGATGCTACTGCCTCAATGCCCAAAATTCACCATTCCGCGGTCGATCACTGAAAATATGCCTATCGACCGCTGACTTCGCCGATCGATCGCGCAAACTCACGCGCGGAGAGTCTCTGCCTCGCACTCTGGTGCTCGCGATTGATCGGGAAAAAAGCGCCGATCGATCGCGGATGTCTGTAATCGAGAAAAACCACCATTTTTGAGCACCATCCTCATGCTACCATAAATCATACTACAAACTATCGTACTTCAACAACTCAACACACAAAATACTCCATTATACTACCATGTAACTACACAATACAACATTCTCAACAAAATGCTACTACACATATCATTTCCACTCAATAATTTATCTAACTTCAACCAAAACATTAACCATAATTTGAACCATAACACAATATGATTCCTTACCCCTTTTGCCCCACTTCCTTAGCAAGAATTAAGCCAATATTTTCCAAGCTTCATACTCCTTCTTGCTGCTCAAATGTTGGACGAAAATGAGGGAAGAAATTGGGGGAAAATGAGTGATAGAGATTGAGTGGTGGAAGGGTGAAGTGAGGTATGGGGCATGGCTGTAGATGGGTATGGGTTGAAAAGGTTTAATGATGGTTATTATTGTGTGGTGTAGCTTGGAAGCAATGTTATGATATAGAGTGCCCCGATATTTAGCATGATGTATTAAAATATCCTCACATGATATTTTATAGCATCTACTCAAATAAAATGCATCAAAACTCCAATTAAACATGCTTTACCAAAAACAATTAACACCCACCCCAAATAACCATGCCATAACTCAATTTCCCAACATGCATCACATGCACCCTGAAATGCATTACCAGGTCATGCCTACCGCATGACTAAGCATTTCACCATAATTATTAATTCAACACCCAATAAATTAATACCATAATCATCACATAACATACTTAATGCTCAAATGCACATAATCATTTGGGGACATCACATATTATATGTGATGAGGTGGATATGCCATGGATAATCGACCCGTAAATGTGTGACGATGTGAATATGCCACGGATTACTAGTAATACGTATATTATATGGGATGAGGTGGATATGCCACGAGTAGTCGACACGTATATGTGTGACGATGTGAATATGCCACGGGTAGCTAGTACTACGTATGTGATGAGGTGAATATGCCACGAGTAGTCGACACGTATATGTGTGACGATGTGAATATGTCACGGGTAACTAGTACTATGTATATTATATGTGATGAGGTGGATATGCCACTGCTAGTCAACACGTACGGAACACCCTATTCATCAAGCTCATAAAGACAGTCGGGGCGTTCGTCACACCGAACGGCATAACTAGGAACTCGTAGTGCCCATACCGAGTCCGGAACGCTGTCTTCTGAACATCCTCATCTCTGACCCGAATCTGGTGGTAACCTGACCTCAAGTCAATCTTGCTATAAAGCTTAGTATCCTGCAACTGATCAAATAAATCATCGATCTTGGGAGAGGATACTTGTTCTTCACTGTTGCCTTATTCAGTTGCCGGTAGTCGATGCACAAACGCATCGAGCCATCCTTCTTCTTTACAAAAAAGCACATGTGCGCCCCAAGGCGATACGCTAGGACGTATATATCCCTTGTCAAGGAGTTCCTGCAACTGCTCCTTCAATTCCCTCAACTCCGCCGATGCCATCCTGTAAGGGGCACGAGAAATAGCAGACGCCCACTGTAATAACTCAATCCCAAACTCGACCTCTCTAGTCGGTGGGAATCCTGGGATTTTCTCCGGAAACACGTCAGTAAATTCTGCTACCACGGGTACATCCTCCACCCTCAACTCTTTATTCTTTCCTGTCGTGTCCACGACATAGATAAGATAGCCCGTGTGTCCACGCTCCCATAATTGGGACATCTTGATCGCCGATATCAACAGAATCTTCGCACGAGAACCGTTCCCATAAAAAGTCCATTGAATCCCCATATCGGATCTAAACCAAACTGTCCTCTGCCGACAATCCACTACTGCCTGATATATGTTTAGTATGTCGATGCCCACAATGCAATCGAAATCTGACATACCCAACACAATCAAATCTGCCTTCAAATCATTCCCCTCAAAATAAATGAGGCAGTCCATAAGAAACTGATCAGCAACAACATTTCTTCCGGTGGGTGTCGAGACCAAAAGAGACGTGGGTAACGGAGACGTGCACATATGATGTCTCTCTACAAAGTCCGCAGACACAAAGGAGTGCGAAGCACCTATGTCTATCAAAATAAAGGCGGAATATGTAAATAAAAGGCACGTACCAGCTATTACCTCCTCTGAAGCTGCATCGGCCTGCTCCCTAGTCAGTGCATAAACCTGTCCCTGAGGTGGCCCCATTGCCTGACCTCCCATCTGTCGAGGCACCATCGGTTGCCTCTGGTGCACTGTCCCGCTAGAAAACCTCCACTGCCTTCCCTAAGGTCCATTTGTCCTTCACGATTGGGATAACGCCGAGCAATGTGGCCTGGCTTGCCACATCTATAGCACGCAGAACAATCATGCATCAAATGCGGCCCTCCGCAGAAGTGACACTTAACTTCTCCAACTCTACTTGCTTGAGTTGGTCCTCCAAAGGTGGATGCACTACCCCTCTGGTCTCCTTGTTTCCGGTTATCCGGCCGCTTCCCACTAAACCGGGAAGAGAAAGAAGTCCCACGTGACTTGAAGGATCCTCCCCGAGGCTTCAGATTATCAGATGAAGATCTTTGAGATGGAACTTGTGGGGGTACGGCATCAGTATAAGCACCACTCCTATCTCTGCCAGTTCTGGTCTAGTAAGAGCATCATCAAAAGATGTTGGGTTGTTGGAAATAACCCGGTCAAACAGCTCCGGCCGCAATCTGTGATGTCCCCGAAATGATTAATTGCAATTAAAGCATTAATTATGTTTATATGATGAATTATTAAGATGATTAAGTTGTGCGTGGAAAATGAAGTGTTAGCATGATTTAATTGTGTTGATTTTAATTATGAGGAATGTATGGATTTAATGAAGTTGGTTGCATTTTTGTAAAAATGCTTTTAGAATACCAAGTTGGGATGTTTTATACATCATGTTAATTTTGGGGTACAATTTTAATAACCCCACTATATTTTCCCCTTTTATTCCATTTCCCTTCACTTCTTCCCCACCACTCTAAAATCCCCAAATCATCCCAAAGCCCACCCTAACCTCACCCCATTTTCGAAATCCTTCAAAGGAGGAAGGAGGAAGCTCCACAAAACCTGAGTTTGTGTGATTTTACCAAGATTTGGAGTCTTCAAGAGGTATGGAACTCTTCCTAAAGTTTTGATGATGTTTGGATTTGAAATGGGGTGATTTTTGAAGTGATTATGTGGGTTGTTTTGATGTATGTGTTGTATAGGTTTGGGGTATGATTTTATGAGGTTTTTGTGTTGGTAAGTTGTTGGGATGTATTTGGTTTAAGATGTATTGGTTTATTTGGGAGTTTTATGCCAAAAAATGGAGTTCACCCGAAAAAAGTCGCAGCGACCGATCGATCGGTAGCAGGGCAACGATCGATCGGTGCATGTGCGAAGCGAGGGCTGAAGTTTCTTTATTTACCGATCGATCGGTGGAAGTGACGATCGATCGATGGATGACTAACGATCGATCGGTAGCTTGGACCGATCGATCGGTGAAATGCCGTAGCTTAAATTTTAATTATGAACAGTTACCGATCGATCGGTAAGGGTGACCGATCGATCGGTAAAGCGATTTTGCTGAAGATGATTTCCTTGGTATGATTGATGGAATTTTTGGTATTATGCTATTATTTAGCTTCTAATATTGATTTGCATGGTTGTGTAGAACCATCCCAGGTACCCACAACATCCAGGAGATAAAGCTCTCCAAATTCTCCACTTTTGGGAATTAAGGTACGTAAGAAACGTACGGGCATCGGACGGTAAACCATGCTCCTACATATTATGATGATGATGTTTACAATGATGTTTATGATAAGTAAGTTTATGATGATGATGTTATGATGATGATTTTTATGATAAGTAAGTTTATGATGATGATGTTATGATGATGATGTTTATGATAAGTAAGTTTATGATGATGTGATACGATGTTTATTATGTGGTAAGATGCCACGGGGTAAGATGCCTATATGGTAAGAGGCCATACGATTTTATTATGTGGTAAGATGCCACATGGTAAGATGCCCATATGGTAAGAGGCCATACTCCTATATTATGATCATACTATGATTGCATAAGAATTTACGATGCCATGATGATGTGTATAATGAATAAAGAGGATAAGATGTTTAAGATGATGTTATGATAAGTAAGTTCACGATGAAGACGATTTTATAATGAATAAAGATGATAAGATGTCTAAGATGATGTTATGATAAGTAATTTCACGATGAAGATGATTTTATGATGAATAAAGATGATAAGATACTTACGATGATGTTATGATGAATAAAGATGATTTTTATGATGAATAAAGATGACAAGATGCTTACGATGATGTTATAATAAAAGAAGATGATATGACGTTACTATAACGATTATGATGAGACGTTGATGTCTATAAGATGATAATGCTTATATGATAATGTTTACAAGATGATGATGTCTATAAGATGCTATGATGTTTATGATGAATATTAAACTATGTTATTAAGAATGGTTGAATGTCTGGTGGTTATTATGGGCAAGCGAGGAAGGTCTTGCCGCTCACATAACTGAGCGATGGGGTACATCCGCTATCAAGGTATAGCGAGGGGTATCATCCGCTGAGCGATGGGGTACATCCGCTATCAAGGCGTAGCGATGGGTATCATCCGCTGAATAAAGAGATACATCCGCTATCAAGGCGTAGCGATGGGTATCATACGATGTGTTATGTCGAGCGAGGGGGCCAATTGTGCCGCTATCATGATAGAACCGGGACAGTTCCACTTCTAAATAACATAGTTTGATGTGATCATATATGTGGAGTATGATTTTAATCATTATGCCGAGAACTAACGATTATATGCATGACTATGAAACAGGGACAACCAAAGAGGCTTAATGCGATTAACCAGGAAGTATACGTTACCCATTTATTTCATGCATTTATTTATATGCCATTGCCCTATGATGTTGAGTAATGATGTATATGCTCACGATGGGTTGTTCCTGTAGGTACACATTTGGATTTGGAGGGCTATGGGCAGGGTTGAAGAAGTGAGCTTCGAGATTCCTTATGAATTAGGATTCAGGATTTGGTATAGTCTCTACTCCAGGAGTAGTATAATTCTATAGCGCCATTCATTTGAGAATGTAATTAATTTGCTTGAAGTTTTATTTTGGCCTGTAATTCTAATAACTCACGTAATAACCGGAGCCCTAAGCTGTCTGTGATGCATGTTTAGCCCTAATTATTTCTTGCTTATGATGTTAAGGTAGGAAGGCCCTACATTAGTGGTATCAGAGCCAGGTTAGATAACCCGGGAATGAGCGAAGGGTAGCCTTAGCAATAAGTTGGCTAGGTGCTTACTTTTAAACATGTTTTATGCATATGTTGCATATGAAGTATATGATGTCGTACTAACATGTTTTGTTTCCCTAACGATGTATTATATGAACTGCTTTCGGGTATTGTTGTTAACCCTTGTATTGCAGCCTAGCAGCAAATGCTGAAGTAGAGGATGCGATTTCATATGCACTTCTCCGTCGCCCATGCCTCTTGTAGTCTCGACACCCGCTGGAAGAAGCTTATTAACTGATCAGATGGTTTATGACGGCCTCATTTATCCCAACCTTTCATTCTAACATGTAAGACATACAACATGCCTAAACAAACATGCTAGTAGTTATAATACACTACCCTGAGTGTAATCATACAAGATATATATCCCAACCACAAACCCACATGCATTAAAAGCACCCTATAACATCAGTACTCAACCAACTTTTTTTCGAAAAACAGAGCATTATCTTTCTGCCCAGATTTTTGAGTACCCTCTTTCAAGCAATGAAATCTACCACATAAGTCATGAATATTGCTCGAATAAAAATGCCAAAGGCTTCACAAAACTACCATGCATATTTTCACATCAAAGGTTTACCCTAAAACCCATCTAACATGCATAATATCACCTTCTCAAAAACACTCCCAGTCCACATTTTCCAGAAAAATAGGGCATACCCCTACCCAGATTTCCGAACACCCTACTTTACATGCTTATTTCCTCAACATAAAACATGTAAAATACATAAGGAAAAATACTGAGAGCTACATAACAACACCATGTAAGCATTTAAATCGAAGGTTTTAAGAAACCTAAGCTAACATGCCATTTTTCACACCAACAAAAGTATGAATTCAACAACTAAAATTCAAACCCAGAAATGGTTTCTCACCCCTTTTTGCTCCGATTTTTGGAAGCTTCCCAAGCAATAAAAATGGAAGGTCTCCTCTCTAACTTCCTTAGCAGCTGTTGGATGAATTGTGGGAGAGAATTGGAGTGATTTCAGACATGGGAGGGTTGAGTGAGAGATGGGACAAGGGGTATGGGCAAGCAGCTGGTAGCTGGCAGCAGGGCATGGGTCAAGGGGGTGGTTGGGTGGTGGGTTATGTGATGTGTTATGTTTTGGTCCCGGTATTTAGCACGATGTATTAAAATATCCTCACATGATATTTTATAGTATTTTCTCAATAAAATACTTCAATTCCCATTTAAATATGCTTTTACCAAAACAATAATACACACCCCAAAATAATTATGCCACAACCCCAACATCCCAACATATGACGCATGCACCCCGAAATGTAACTCCTCAACCATATTAATTCAACCTCATGAATTAACACTAAATCATCATAAAATAAATAAATGATTAAATCACATAATCATTTCGGGGATATCACATTATGCATCGAGGCAGTTACAACCACATGAGGATAGGTACCCAGTCCATGATTTGGAGCTGGCAGCCATTATATTTGCCTTGAAGATTTGGAGGCATTACTTGCATGGTATGTCGTTTGCCATCTACACGGACCATAAGAGCCTGAAGTTTTGTTCACACAGGCTGAGCTGAATAGGAGACAAAGAATATGGATGTACTTACTCAAGGATTTTGATTGTAAAATTGAGTACCATCCAGGCAAAGCAAATTTGATAGCAGACGCCTTAAGTCGGAAATGAAAAGTACTGCTGAGAACGCTATGTGGTTATCAGCGATGATGACTTCTTATTGCCATCTGGGCTATGATTTTGATGTGGATGCGTCGCCGGTGCGAGTGTCAACCTTGTTGGCTGAGCCAGACATATTCAAGATTATCAGGAAAGCCCATAGGTCAGATGACGAGGTTCCGAGGTGGTCATTATTGGTACTTCGAGGACAGCCACCAAAGTTCAGAATGACAGAAAATGATTCCTTGAGGCTGGGCAACCGATGGGTAGTCCCAGATACGCCGGAGTTGCTTAAAGGAATATTGGAACAGGCTCATAGTAGTCGGTTCAATATCCACCCAGGAGGAAGGAAAATGTATAAGGACCTAAGTGGTCAGTTCTGGGGGAGACGCATGAAGCGTCATGTTATGACCTTGGTCAAGATGTTTAATCTACCAGCAGGTTAAGGCAGAAGGGCAGAGGCCTGGTGGAGAGCTGAAGAGCTCGAAAGTACCCCAATGGAAGTGGGAGCATATATCTATGGACTTTGTAACCCACTTGCCAAGAGCGGCCTCTGGATTTGATACGATCCGGGTGATCGTGGTTAGGCTGACGAAAGTAGCTCACTTCATCCTTTGTCATGTGTCTTTCACATACCTAAAGATGGCCCGATTATATGTGCGGGATGTGGTGAGGTAGCATGGGATTCCAGTCTCGATTGTGTATGACAGAGACCCAAGGTTTACTTCACATTTCTCGGAGGGTCTCCAGACAACTTTGGGCACAGAGGTGAGACTGAGTATAGCGCATCACCCGCAGACAGACGGTCAGACAGAGCGTACTATACAGACGCTCGAGGATATATTGAGGACATGTGTATTGGAGTTTGATACTCCGTGACAAGATTCTATACCACTGGTAGAGTTCTCCTTTAATAACAGCTATCAGGCGAGCATTCAAATGGCCCTTTGAAGCTCTTTATGGACAACGATGTAAGTCACCGCTGTATTGGGAGGACCTGACTAGTAAGGCGGTCGGAGGACCGGATATGATTAAGGATATAGAAGACAAGATTAAGACGATACGTCAAAAGATGAAAGCGGCTCAGGATAGGCAAGCAGCCTATGCCAATAAGTGACGATGACCGCTAGAATTCCAAGTAGAAGACAAGGTCTTCTTGAAAATCTCACCCTTCAGGGGTGTAGTTCGTTTGGTATGCGGTGGAAGTTATCCCCGAGGAATATGAGCCAGTTCCATCTCATGTTTTACAGCCTACTGAAGTGCAGTTGGATTCAGATCGCGCAAACTCACGCGCGGAGAGTCTCTGCCTCGCACTCTGGTGCTCGCGATTGATCGGGAAAAAAGCGCCGATCGATCGCGGATGTCTGTAATCGAGAAAAACCACCATTTTCGAGCACCATCCTCATGCTACCATAAATCATACTACAAACTATCGTACTTCAACAACTCAACACACAAAATACTCCATTATACTACCATGTAACTACACAAAACAACATTCTCAACAAAATGCTACTACACATATCATTTCCACTCAATAATTTATCTAACTTCAACCAAAACATTAACCATAATTTGGACCATAACACAATATGATTCCTTACCCCTTTTGCCCCACTTCCTTAGCAAGAATTAAGCCAATATTTTCCAAGCTTCATACTCCTTCTTGCTGCTCAAATGTTGGACGAAAATGAGGGAAGAAATTGGGGGAAAATGAGTGATAGAGATTGAATGGTGGAAGGGTGAAGTGAGGTATGGGGCATGGCTGTAGATGGGTATGGGTTGAAAAGGTTTAATGATGGTTATTATTGTGTGGTGTAGCTTGGAAGCAATGTTATGATATAGAGTGCCCCGATATTTAGCATGATGTATTAAAATATCCTCACATGATATTTTATAGCATCTACTCAAATAAAATGCATCAAAACTCCAATTAAACCTGCTTTACCAAAAACAATTAACACCCACCCCAAATAACCATGCCATAACTCAATTTCCCAACATGCATCACATGCACCCTGAAATGCATTACCAGGTCATGCCTACCGCATGACTAAGCATTTCACCATAATTATTAATTCAACACCCAATAAATTAATACCATAATCATTACATAGCATACTTAATGCTCAAATGCACATAATCATTTTGGGGACATCACATATTATATGTGATGAGGTGGATATGCCATGGATAATCGACACGTAAATGTGTGACGATGTGAATATGCCACAGATTACTAGTAATACGTATATTATATGGGATGAGGTGGATATGCCACGAGTAGTCGACACGTATGTGTGTGACGATGTGAATATGCCACGGGTAGCTAGTACTACGTATGTGATGAGGTGAATATGCCACGAGTAGTCGACACGTATATGTGTGACTATGTGAATATGTCACGGGTAACTAGTACTATGTATATTATATGTGATGAGGTGGATATGCCACGGCTAGTCAACACGTACGGAACACCCTATTCATCAAGCTCATAAAGACAGTCGGGGCGTTCGTCACACCGAACGGCATAACTAGGAACTCGTAGTGCCCATACCGAGTCCGGAACGCTGTCTTCTGAACATCCTCATCTCTGACCCGAATCTGGTGGTAACCTGACCTCAAGTCAATCTTGCTATAAAGCTTAGTATCCTGCAACTGATCAAATAAATCATCGATCTTGGGAGAAGATACTTGTTCTTCACTGTTGCCTTATTCAGTTGCCGGTAGTCGATGCACAAACGCATCGAGCCATCCTTCTTCTTTACAAAAAAGCACATGTGCGCCCCAAGGCGATACGCTAGGACGTATATATCCCTTGTCAAGGAGTTCCTGCAACTGCTCCTTCAATTCCCTCAACTCCGCCGATGTCATCCTGTAAGGGGCACGAGAAATAGCAGACGCCCACTGTAATAACTCAATCCCAAACTCGACCTCTCTAGTCGGTGGGAATCCTGGGATTTTCTCCGGAAACACGTCAGTAAATTCTGCTACCACGGGTACATCCTCCACCCTCAACTCTTTATTCTTTCCTGTCGTGTCCACGACATAGATAAGATAGCCCGTGTGTCCACGCTCCCATAATTGGGACATCTTGATCGCCGATATCAACAGAATCTTCGCACGAGAACCGTTCCCATAAAAAGTCCATTGAATCCCCATATCGGATCTAAACCGAACTGTCCTCTGCCGACAATCCACTACTGCCTGATATATGTTCAGTATGTCGATGCCCACAATGCAATCAAAATCTGACATACCCAACACAATCAAATCTGCCTTCAAATCATTCCCCTCAAAATAAATGAGGCAGTCCATAAGAAACTGATCAGCAACAACATTTCTTCCGGTGGGTGTCGAGACCAAAAGAGACGTGGGTAACGGAGACGTGCACATATGATGTCTCTCTACAAAGTCCGCAGACACAAAGGAGTGCGAAGCACCTATGTCTATCAAAATAAAGGCGGAATATGTAAATAAAAGGCACGTACCAGCTATTACCTCCTCTGAAGCTGCATCGGCCTGCTCCCTAGTCAGTGCATAAACCTGTCCCTGAGGTGGCCCCATTGCCTGACCTCCCATCTGTCGAGGCACCATTGGTTGCCTCTGGTGCACTGTCCCGCTAGAAAACCTCCCTCTGCCTTCCCTAAGGTCCATTTGTCCTTCACGATTGGGATAACGCCGAGCAATGTGGCCTGGCTTGCCACATCTATAGCACGCAGAACAATCATGCATCAAATGCGGCCCTCCGCAGAAGTGACACTTAACTTCTCCAACTCTACTTGCTTGAGTTGGTCCTCCAAAGGTGGATGCACTACCCCTCTGGTCTCCTTGTTTCCGATTATCCGGCCGCTTCCACTAAACCGGGAAGAGAAAGAAGTCCCACGTGACTTGAAGGATCCTCCCCGAGGCTTCAGATTATCAGATGAAGATCTTTGAGATGGAACTTGTGGGGGTACGGCATCAGTATAAGCACCACTCCTATCTCTGCCAGTTCTGGTCTAGTAAGAGCATCATCAAAAGATGTTGGGTTGTTGGAAATAACCCGGTCAAACAGCTCCGGCCGCAATCTGTGATGTCCCCGAAATGATTAATTGCAATTAAAGCATTAATTATGTTTATATGATGAATTATTAAGATGATTAAGTTGTGCGTGGAAAATGAAGTGTTAGCATGATTTAATTGTGTTGATTTTAATTATGAGGAATGTATGGATTTGGTTGCATTTTTGTAAAAATGCTTTTAGAATACCAAGTTGGGATGTTTTAGACATCATGTTAATTTTGGGGTACAATTTTAATAACCCCACTATATTTTCCCTTTTATTCCATTTCCCTTCACTTCTTCCCCACCACTCTAAAATCCCCAAATCATCTCAAAGCCCTAACCTCACCCCATTTTCGAAATCCTTCAAAGGAGGAAGGAGGAAGCTCCACAAAACCTGAGTTTGTGTGATTTTTACCAAGATTTGGAGTCTTCAAGAGGTATGGAACTCTTCCTAAAGTTTTGATGATGTTTGGATTTGAAATGGGGTGATTTTTGAAGTGATTATGTGGGTTGTTTTGATGTATGTGTTGTATGGGTTTGGGGTATGGTTTTATGAGGTTTTTGTGGTGGTAAGTTGTTGGGATGTATTTGGTTTAAGATGTATTGGTTTATTTGGGAGTTTTATGCCAAAAAATGGAGTTCACCCGAAAAAGTCGCAGCGACCGATCGATCGGTAGCAGGGCAACGATCGATCGGTGCATGTGCGAAGCGAGGGCTGAAGTTTCTTTATTTACCGATCGATCGGTGGAAGTGACCGATCGATCGGTGGATGACTAACGATCGATCGGTAGCTTGGACCGACCGATCGGTGAAATGCCGTAGCTTAAATTTTAATTATGAACAGTTACCGATCGATCGGTAAGGGTGACCAATCGATCGGTAAAGCGATTTTGCTGAAGATGATTTCCTTGGTATGATTGATGGAATTTTTGGTATTAGGCTATTATTTAGCTTCTAATATTGATTTGCATGGTTGTGTAGAACCATCCCAGGTACCCACAACATCCAGGAGATAAAGCTCTCCAAATTCTCCACTTTTGGGAATTAAGGTACGTAAGAAACGTACGGGCATCGGACGGTAAACCATGCTCCTACATATGATGTTTATAATGATGATGTTTATGATGAGGATGATTATGATGATGATGTTTACAATGATGTATATGATAAGTAAGTTTATGATGATGATGTTATGATGATGATGTTTATGATAAGTAAGTTTATGATGATGATGTTATGATGATGATGTTTATGATAAGTAAGTTTATGATGATGTGATACAATGTTTATTATGTGGTAAGATGCCACGGGGTAAGATGCCCATATGGTAAGAGGCCATACGATTTTATTATGTGGTAAGATGCCACAGGGTAAGATGCCCATATGGTAAGAGGCCATACTCCTATATTATGATCATACTATGATTGCATAAGAATTTACGATGCCATGATGATGTGTATAATGAATAAAGATGATAAGATGTTTAAGATGATGTTATGATAAGTAAGTTCACGATGAAGACGATTTTATAATGAATAAAGATGATAAGATGTCTAAGATGATGTTATGATAAGTAAGTTCACGATGAAGATGATTTTATGATGAATAAAGATGATAAGATACTTACGATGATGTTATGATGAATAAAGATGATTTTTATGATGAATAAAGATGACAAGATGCTTACGATGATGTTATAATAAAAGAAGATGATATGACGTTACTATAACGATTATGATGAGACGTTGATGTCTATAAGATGATAATGCTTATATGATAATGATGTTTACAAGATGATGATGTCTATAAGATGCTATGATGTTTATGATGAATATGAAACTATGTTATTAAGAATGGTTGAATGTCCGGTGGTTATTATGGGCAAGCGAGGAAGGTCTTGCCGCTCACATAACTGAGCGATGGGGTACATCCGCTATCAAGGTGTAGCGAGGGGTATCATCCGCTGAGCGATGGGGTACATCCGCTATCAAGGCGTAGCGATGGGTATCATCCGCTGAATAAAGAGATACATCCGCTATCAAGGCGTAGCGATGTGTATCATACGATGTGTTATGTCGAGCGAGGGGGCCAATTGTGCCGCTGTCATGATAGAACCGGGACAGTTCCACTTCTAAATAACATAGTTTGATGTGATCATATATGTGAAGTATGCTTTTAATCATTATGCCGAGAACTAACGATTATATGCATGACTATGAAACAGGGACAACCAAAGAGGGTTAATGCGATTAACCAGGAAGTATACTTTACCCATTTACTTCATGCATTTATTTATATGCCATTGCCCTATGATGTTGAGTAATGATGTATATGCTCACGATGGGTTGTTCCTGTAGGTACACATTTGGATTTGGAGGGCTATGGGCAGGGTTGAAGAAGTGAGCTTCGAGATGCCTTATGAAATAGGATTCAGGATTTGGTATAGTCTCTACTCCAAGAGTAGTATAATTCTATAGCGCCATTCATTTGAGAATGTAATTAATTTGCTTGAAGTTTTATTTTGGCCTGTAATTCTAATAACTCACGTAATAACCGGAGCCCTAAGCTGTCTGTGATGCATGTTTAGCCCTAATTATTTCTTGCTTATGATGTTAAGGTAGGAAGGCCCTACACAATCCCTTCAAGAAATGCCTCATCTTTGCTTGCCCATTTGTGGCGATATGAGGGACATACCTCAATAGTGAAGAATAGTGCATGGCATAGTCAGATACAGTCATGCTTCCTTGCTTCAGATTTGTGAAGTCATCCTCTTTCATCTGTCTCGCAGCAGCAGAAAAATACCGGTTCAGAAACTGGGTCCTGAAGAGAGTCCAATCAATCAACATACCTTGAGCCCTCAATTCCATCACTGTCGTCTTCCACCACATGGAAGACTTCTTTGCTAGTTGAAAATTTGACAGCCTCAACCATGTTGTCCTAGCACAAGGCGCAGACACAAATATCTGCTCCAATCTCTCTAGCCATTCCTCAGCTTACTCCACTGTCTCTGTCCCCTCAAATCGGGGTGGATGAAAAGTCAGGAATTGAGTCAGACTAAGCTCCCCAGGCAATAAAAATTGTGCCGCCGTTCCACTCCCACAGCCGGTGGAGGTAAAGGATTTGTCTGAGCAATGCTTGCATTCACACTTCCTACATCACCTACCTCTTCATTGAGGTTCCCCAAGTCTATGGCCGCCATGCTGTAACACAAGGGTTAACAACAATTCCAAACAATACATATGCTACACCGTTAAATAACATGAATGATAATAAGCATGTTAGTATAACAATTTTATACACCAATATGCACTACATGCATAAACATGCCCAAATATAACACCTAGCCAACCATTTGCTAAGGCTACCCTTCACTCATTCCCTGGTTCTCTAAACTGGCTCTGATACCACTAATGTAAGGACCCTAGTTCTTTAAGCGCGGATTAAGGCGTAAATAGAGCTAACATACATCTAATAGAGTATAAAGTTCGTGTTGATGCCTTGAGCTGTTAAGATTACAGTGCCAAAATAAAGTTTACAAGAAGGATTAGTTACATTCCCAACCAATTGAATGTTAATCCTATAACTTTACACTACTCCTAGAGTAGAAACTATACAAAAGAATTATGTCTGCTATACCAAAAGCACTCATCACAAGCTCACCACATCAACCCGCCTTAGCCCTTCTGCCCAAAAGTACCTACAGGAACAACCCCAAAACCATGAGCATGTAACAAACCATATTCACAATAATATGATTGTAATTTAGAATGCATAAATCGTAAATACGAATCACTTCATGTATTTAATACATTTAAATGCTCTCTTTGGTTGTCCATGTACCACAATCATAATCGATATATTATAATACCAATAATGTATGTCATGACATGCATCCATTCCATGTATACCAATGACCATTTCCAGTCTTATTATATCAGTGGCATAATACCCCTCGCGTTTACATGACAGTGGCATTAATACCCATCGCTTAGACATATTAGCGGCATAATATCCCTCGCAATAGTAATATGACAACGGAATTATCCTTCGCTTCTACATATTTGGGGCAAATATTCTTCATCGCTATAATACGACAGCGGCAAGTATTCTATCATCGCTTCGACATGAAGGCAGCAAGTATTCTTCATCACTGGAATATAAGCTCGACTCACAATCACATGCACCAATGCATCCAATTTACACATGCAACCATAATGCATATCCACTCCATGTATGCAACCATGATGCATAACCAAGACCATGTATGCAATCATAATGTATAATTAATCAATGTGTACAACCATAATGCATAACCAATTTAACGCGTAAAGATACGTTTTACCGTCAGATGCCCGTACGTCTCACTACGTACCTTTGTACCAAAATGTGGTTCGTTGTGGACTTTATCTCCTAGGCTGTGTGGCCACCTGGGATGGTTCTACATATTCACACAAACCAATATTAGGAGCCAATAATAGTCCAATACCAAAAATCCCACAAAAATAACCAAAATATCACTTTTTGGTGTCTCGCGATCGATCGCCATAAAGCCCCGATCGATCGCGAGATCACACTGCCAAAGCCAACAAAATTTTCCAATCCGCGATCGATCGCCGAGTTTGTGCCGATCGATCGCGGAAGCTTACTGTCGCCTCCCCTGGTGCTCGCGATCGATCGGGAGAATGTCCCGATCGATCGCGGAAACCTGCACACGCGATTTTTGGCCACTATTCACATTTCTTCTTCCCCAATCCAAACCAACTCAAATACTATAAAATCAACAATACAAGAACACCATAAAACTTCAATATACACCTTAAAACAACCAACAATCCAACACCCTATCAAAAACAACACAAACCCACAATTTTACCATTTTTAAATCCCAAACTCAAACCCATTTCAAAATAAAACCTCACAAAAACATCAAGGAGGGATCCATACCTCTTATAGACTCCAAATCTCACCAAGAATCTCACTAATAAATCTTTTGCAAAAATTTCTCCTCCTCCTCCTTGCTTCAAACGAAAAGTGGGTTTTGGGGATAGGGTTTGGGAAAGTTTTTATGATAAAGAGTGATGGGAAAGGAAAGGAAGGGTAAAGGTTAAAAAGGGTTAAATAAACATGTACCCCAATAATTAGCATGATGTATAAAATATCCCCACATGATATTTTAAAAGCATTTTCCAACAATGCGCCAAAACCTCAATTACATACATGCTTTACAAAATAATAATCAACCATCACAATTAAACCATGTGAACACCCAATTTCCCTACATGTATAACATGCACCCTGAAACGCACCACCGGGTCACGCCCACCATGTGACTAAGCATTCCACCATAATAATTAATTCCAACACATTAAATTAATTAACACCATAAATAATAACATAAACATAATTAATGCCCAAATGCATATAATTATTTTGGGGATATCACAACCTATTATTGTCCACACACAAAGACAACAACAGCTCCCCTTTGGGGTGAGCCAAATCCCAATATGGAACTATCAAATAACTACAAAATGAATTTACAAAATATGATAGATGATGCAACGCCATGCAATGCGTAAGGTACAAATCATCTTGAGATATCAAACGTCCGGAATCCATGGAAATAGCCATCAACAATATCAAGCTCGATCATAGGGTGGCGGCACAGACATTGCACTACGAAATCTCTCGTCGTGCAAGTGTGTACCCAGCATCCCTCGTGTCTAGTTCTGGCAACAACGAGCGTGACTACAGTTCCTACTAAAACTTCGTGTCATAGTCGTGCCTAGTGTCCCAAAACACTATAGAACTCATCGTAATCAAGTGGTATCAAAAGAAGCGGTAAGATCAATATGATATGCCCTATGAATCATTTGTGCATCATGTGACATATGCAACATCAATATTTCATGTTCGAATATACATAAAAAATGATGTGTGTTAACAAAATATTTATTTTCATTCACCGATATGTAAATTATGAATGTCATGAATGCTCCATAACTTAAATATAACCATGTAGCCAAGTAATTTCAGATAGTTCAAATATTTCAACAAATCATGTATCAAATAATATAGATACATGTTGTATGTTACCCATCACTACATACCTTATTTTCTTGATGTATGACACTGAGAGTGAACTGATTAGTGCCAAAGTCCCTGCTGTGAAAATAACTAAGCTAATTGAATTCTCGAATACTCATCCCATTCTTCTCATTTTATAAATGTACTTACATAGCATATGCCAACACACTTCCTAAATTGATCACCATGAAATATTTCATATTAGCTCATATAGAGGTTGGATTAAGGAAAAGAGTAATCGATATGTATTCAGTAAATTTCTCATATTTTAGAACCTCCCAAGTTTTGAGTTAATAACAAGTTTTGAGTTCTGTGAAAATAACAACAGCTCCCCTTTGGGGTGAGCCAAATCTCAATATGGAACTATCAACTAACTACATTATGTATTTACAAAATATGATAGACGATGCAACGCCATGCAATGCATGTAAGGTACAAATCATCTCGATATATCAAACGTCTGGAATCCATGGAAATAGCCATCAACAATATCAAGCTCGAGCAGAGGGTGGCGGCACAGACACTGCACTACGAAATCTCTCGTCGTGCAAGTGTTGTACCCAGCATCCCTCGTGTCTAGGTCTGGCAACAACGCGCGTGACTACAGTTCCTACTTAAACTTCGTGTCATAGTCGTGTCTAGTGTCCCATAATATAGAACACATCGTAATCAAATGGTATCAAAAGAAGCGGTAAGATCAATATGATATGCCCTATGAATCATTTGTGCATCATGTGACATATGCAACATCAATATGTCATGTTCGAATATATATAAAAATGGTGTGTGTTAACAAAACATTTATTTTCATTCACCGATATGTAAATTATGAATGCCATGAATGCTCCATAACTTAAATAAAACCATGTAGCCAAGTAATCTCAGATAGTTCAAATATTTCAACAAATCATGTATCAAATAATACAGATACATTTCGTATGTTACTCATCGCAACATACCTTATTTTATTGATGTATGACACTGAGAGTGAACTGATTAGTGCCAAAGTCCCTGCTGTGAAAATAACTAAGCTAATTGAATTCACGAATACTCATCCATTATTCTCATTTTATAAATTTACTTACATAGCATATGCCAACACACTTCCTAAATTTAATCACCATGAAATATTTCATAGTATCTCATATAGAGGTTGGATTAAGGAAAAGAGTAATCGATATGTATTCACTAAATTTCTCATATTTTAGAACCTCCCAAGTTTTGAGTTCTAGGAATGCTAAACATATTGTACCCTAAATAATAGCCATTAGTTGAAAAACCCAATGTAAGGACCCCGCGTCTTTTACCCGCTATTGGTGTATTATCATAAATAATGGTGCATGCTTTTATAACATTAGGGAAACCCCGTAAATATCATCTATAAAAAATTTGACATTAATCCATAAAATGTCCAATTCTCAATACCACCCCACTAGCATACGCATACGCATACACCACATAACACACTAACATGTTCTCTATTCATAATGTAATTCTCTTTAACTAATTGCATGCCAATCATAAATGAAAAGAGAAACCTCTAACCTTTATACAATCCATATACACAAATGCTCACATGCGAACATTGAATAAATAATGTGTATCTACTGTATAAACATGCTACCCAATACCGTCATTTGTACCTCAGCCCTGGAAAGATTTCCAATCAACTGCTCAAACTCAACTCCAGAGCCATTGCTATACATGTTCACCTGTCCCAACAGAAACAGCCCCCACACGGGTGAGCATACCAATCACACCATCTCAATAATCACAATATCACAATACGTAATTTACAGAATATAAAACTGTAAATGTAAAAGATACTCCCTGTATAGTATCGTTACCAAATGGGATCCCTCGTGCTGTTCATGTTCTCACAATAGCCAAAACCATCAGATCCTCAAAAATCAGTTAATCATTATGTTGATTATACCCATGCTCAAACCATTAATTCCTTATTCAATTACAGTTAAGTCATTACACTCATGATTTATAGATATCACATATATCTTAATAACGATTCCAGAGTTTCATTACCTCACACGCTCAACAGCGGCGGCATCATAACCGATGTTCGCTCCATAGCGACAACGTCCCAATCGTTGCTCGCTCCATAGCGACACCATGTGATTCGCAATATATACTAATTCATTGCAACCCTAGTATTTTATTCATTCTACAATGACAATAATATATAACACTATGCTCGTACGTTATACGTACCTTATGATTCAATAGTACGAGTCAATCATTGCATTTGCCCAGAGATCCCGTGAATTATTTGCTAAACACAGTTAATAACTCACAATTAATTCGTGCCTACAAATAGATATCCGAGCACGTATTCAACCTCCAAAAACATCATCAAGTCACGATGATTAACCATTTAAAAGACTCGGGCAAAGTATACGTCAAAATCACAACACAAAATAATTATCCAAAAAATCAGGCATTGGAGATCGATCGCTTCATCCCAGGCGATCGATCGCCTCTCAAAAATAGGCATGGGCGATCAATCGCTTCATTCCAGGCGATCGATCGCCTCTCAATTCAATTGGCTACTACCTCGGGGAATCGATCGCTATGTTTCAAGCGTTCTCCACTGTTCATCGCCTTCAAAATTTTACCAACGACGCGATGATCGATTGCCTTGCCCTAGGGATTGATCGCCTCGACCTGTTCGAGCCAAAAATGGCGTTTTTCATGCAAATTTTTCCCAATTTCACAAACCCAACACCCAATACACCATAAATCCTTAACAAAGAACCATAAATCCTCCCTGAAACACAACAACCAAAAATCTCAAAAAAATCCAAAACCTCAAACCCAACCAAAACAAGATTACAATAAAATAACTACAAAATCGAAGATAATAGCGAGGGGAAGAAGATTACCAAATTTTCTTCGATAAATCTCACTCCGAAATCGATCCTTGCTCGATTCTCTTCCATGGAGGGAGAAGAGGGGAAAAGGGGAGAGAAAGGGGGAAAGAGGCGTGGAGAGAGGGAGAGAAGTGAGGTGGGAATGGTTGAACACCAAGTCCACTTGGTATATATAGTACCAAGGCTCCAAAAACCCGAGTCTCTAATACTCACACCCTGACTTTTTCATCTGTGTTCAATAATTATCTCACACTCACTATTTTCATTACCAACTTCAATCCAAAGTTCCCCAGACTTTATATCCCACTAAAAACACAAATCCAAGGTTTATCACCTTAATGGGAATAAATCTCAACCCTTGGGTCCAACGACCCCAATACCGGATAAAAATCCCCGGAAGCCTCAACACCGTAATTATCTCATAATTACTACAAATTAAATCATTAAGGATTATAACCACTCCAGAATTAACACAATTAATTTTCGGATATCACATTTATCCCCCACTAATAAAATTTCATCCTCGAAATTTGCACAAGCGTACACGTATTGCCGAGACCACACAATCCAATTCGGATCCCCAACATCGATTCATGAATACATCATGATCGGAACACCAACCGCTAGAACATCAACCTCGCTCAATATCTTGAATGGAGTTATCCTCCCAAACCATCACAACCTTAAAAGATGTTAACATACCCCGATGTTAACCATCCAAAAACAGTCAGTCAACCTTAACTGTTATACAATCGAATCATTCACTGTTCCAACATAGATATCGTCTCTATGATATCTCTACAACTTAGTCCACGATGTCAAATACGCATTGCTACGAAGGAAACTACCAGTATGCATTAGCATATCATACTAATCTCAGTTTCCATTCTCCAATCTCATCTCCAGCCAAGGAGTAATTGCACCATTTGCAATTCGAATAGGCCAATTCACGGCTCCCGATCAACACAAAACACATCACCATAGATGTCAATGTAATACCCCCGAAAGGTTAAATGATTATGTGCTACAATAATGAATTACGATGTGTTTAAAAGGTTGTGGTATTTTAAGTGGGGGTTATATTTATGATATGATGATATGATTTAGGGGGTATGTTACGTGTTTTTAATTGTTGTATTGATGTAGTACAATTGCAAAATATCAAGGGAAGATATTTTTATACATCATATGAAATACCGGGATACAATTAAACACCACAAAACCACCCTACATGCAACCACCCACCCCCCACTTGCAGCAACCCACGCCCCCTCCCCTGTTTTCTGGGAAATATTTGACTAAGTAGGCATGTTCCCACTTAGATATTTTCACCAAAATCTCTTCCAAAAACCTCCTTCTTCCTCCCTTCTCTTCGTCTGATATCTGGACTGCTACTAGGAGGAAAGTGGTCGGAAATTACTTGTCTTTTCTTGACAAAAATCGGAGAGCAAAAGTGGTGAGGGATCACGCTGGTTCACCAGCTTTTCGTGTTTTTATATGTATGTTATACATAGCAGTTTTGGCATGCTAGTGTTAGGGTTATTGAAGCCATGTTATGAACACTTGTAGGTAATGTTTATGATGTCCCTAGCATGCTTTGTTAAGTGGCTTACATGACTTATGTGTTAGATTTTCGATTGTAAAAAGGGCTCCTCGAAAATCTGGGAAGGGAAGTACCCTGTTTTTATGTTGAGTAGAGCTTTTATTATGAAGATTTGAAGCATGCTAGCTTAGGTTATGAATAAACCTTTGGCATGAGTACATACACGGAAGTTTGGTGAACATGCCAACATATTTGTTTAAGCATGAACTACGGGATATGTAGTAGTTTCATTGCTATAAAGATGTGTGTTCAAGAATTCTGGACTGAAGAATCATGCCCTGTTTTCTGAAAAAGCTGGTCGGGTAATGATAAAAAGGGGTAGATTTAATGCATGTAGGTTTAAGTTATAAGTGAACCTTTAATTTTATTACATGCATGAAAGTATGTGGAAGTTATTGATATTCTTGTTTAAGCACGTTATGTGTATTAAGAAGTAGAATTAATGGTATGAAATGGGGTGCTCAAAAATCTGGGGAAATCCCGAACATTCAGAGTTCTCGATCGATCGAGATTTGGTCCCGATCGATCGAGCAAGTCAGTAGGTCTTATGTATGTTTTAAAATTTTGATGCCGATCGATCGAAGAATTTCTCGATCGATCGGTGAAGCTTCTCGATCGATCGGTAAAATACTTCGATCGATCGAGCGAGGCAGGAAGCTAAGGCGCTGTTAGTGCACAGTGTCTCGATCGATCGAGATCTTGGGCCGATCGATCGAGAGAGGCAGTAAGTTGAAAAATATAATGATGTTTTATTTTGTTAAGTTTATGATGTGAGATGGTTTTGAGGCATCTAACATGGTATTATGCGGTCTTGTAGAACCATCCCAGGTACCGGCACCATCGAGGAGATAAAGTCTGTGACTCCTCCTCCTTTTGAAAAGGTACGTAAGAGACGTACGGGCATCGGATGGTAAAACACATTCCTACACTATGACTATGCATTTATCGCATGAATATACACGATGAAATAATGATGTTTATATGACGTTTATATGATGATGTGTATACGATGTTTATATGATGATGTTTATACGATGTTATTGTGGTAAGGTGCCATGGGGTAAGGTGCCCCACATGGTAAGTAGCCATGCGATGTTATTGTGGTAAGGTGCCACGGGGTAAGGTGCCCCACATGGTAAGTAGCCATGCGATGTTATTGTGGTAAGGTGCCACGGGGTAAGGTGCCCCACATGGTAAGTAGCCATGCGAGGTTATTGTGGTAAGGTGCCACGGGGTAAGGTGCCCATATGCATGATTATGAATCAGGGACAACAATAAGAAGTTAATGAATATCCAGCATATTTACTTAACCAAGATTTCATGCATTTACTATAATGTTTATATGTTGTTAAGTAAAATTGTATATGCTCATGATGTGTTGTTCCTGTAGGTACGCTTTTGGGACGAAAGGACTAAGGGGCGGGTTGAGGCAGTGAGCTACGAGGGACACAGGAACGTATAGGATTTCAAGTTATTATTAGTATCTACTCTAGGAGTAGTGTAAATCTAAATGACTTTCTTTTGGAATGTAATGAATTATTTTTGAAGTTTTGTATTTTGGCCTGTAATCCTGTTAGCTCGCGTAACAACCGATTCCTTAAGACGTTATTATGCATGATTAGTCCTTCTTATGTCTAGTAATCACTGTTAAGGTGGGAAGACCCCACATTAGTGGTATCAGAGCAGTGGTTAGATAACTCGGGAATGAGTGAAGGGTAGCCTTAGCAATAAGTTGGCTAAGTATTTACTATTGACATGTTTTATATGTATGTTGCATATGAAGTTTCTATGTTATGCTAACATGTTTAATTATCTAATGATGTGCTTTATGAACTGCTTTTGGTGTTGTTATTAACCCTTGTGTTGCAGCATGGCAGCAAATATAGAAGTGGGTGACGCCATTAGTGTAAATGCAAGTGCTGGGCATACGAATCCATTGCCACCACCAGCCTTGGGCGAGGAACCCTCTGAACAGCAGTTGCTACCTGGGGAGTTGAGCTTGGCTCAATTTATGATGTACCGACCCCCGATGTTTGAGGGAACAGAATCAGGGGAAAAAGCTGAGGAATGGCTGGAGAGGATTGAACAGATATTTGTGGTAGCGCCTTGTGCAAAGACGGCCTGGATCAGATTAGCAGAATTTCAGCTGTCCAAGAAGGCATTGATGTGGTGGAAAACCACAGTGATTGAGCAAGAGGCTCTGGGACAGGAAGTAAATTGGAAGATGTTCAGAACGCGGTTTTTGAACCGCTATTTCTCAGCCGCTGCAAGACAGGCCAAGGAGGATGAGTTTACCAGTTTAAGACAAGGTACCATGCCTGTATCTGACTATGCTTTGCATTACTGTTCCTTACTACGATATGTGCCACACATTGCTGCAAGCACTCAAGCGAAGATGCGGAACTTCATGAAGGGCTTGAGGCCTGAACTGTATGACAGGGTGATCACTTATGGCCCTGCTTGTTTTGATGATGCACTCTCACGAGCTGAGCTAGCCGAGCTGGGAGTTGGTGCATATCCTGATGCGGTGCCACCTCCAGCACCCCCTCAGAAATCTACTTCTGACCACTTGAAGCCCAGGGGTGATCAGTTCAAGCCTAGGGGGAACACGTCAGCATCGAGATTCAGTGGCAAGAGGCCCGAGAATCGATGGAAAGGGAAAGGTAGGAATGATACTCCATCTGGGAGAGGACAGCCTCAGGGAGATAGATCTGGAAGAGCTCAGTGCACTATATGTGGACTATCACATTTGGCAAAGGACTGTGTTGGCTGCTATGTCTGTGGCGACAGAGGCCACTTCGCTCGACAGTGTCCCAACAGGGGAAGACAGCAGAACTCTGCAGGGAGGCCTGCGGACAGAGCGGCACCGCACAGACCACCTTTCGCACCGAGGCAGTATGGAGGTCAGCCCACGGGGCCACCTCAGGGTCAGGTGTATGCTTTGACGAGGGAGCAGGCTACAGCGGCTCCGGAGGAGGTGATAGCGGGTACGTGTCTTTTATTTACGCACCCTGCTCTTATATTGATAGACACAGGTGCGTCACACTCTTTTGTGTCGACGAGTTTTGTTGAAAGGCACCACATATGCACTTCTCCGTCGCCCATGCCTCTTTTAGTCTCGACCCCCGCAGGAAGAAGTTTGACTACGGATCAGATTGTCTATGATGGCATCATTTATTTTGAGGATAATGAGTTAAGATCAGATTTGATTGTGCTGGGAATGACAGACTTCGATTGCATTGTGGGCATCGATGTTCTGAACAAGTATCAGGCGGTCGTTAACTGCAGGCAAAGGACTGTCCGATTCAGATCTGATATGGGAGTCCAGTGGACATTCTTTGGGGATGGTTCTTGCCCAAAGATTCCGTTGGTATCGGCTGTCAAGATGGCACAGTTATTAGAACGAGGCCATTTAGGATATCTTATCTATGCCATTGATATGACGGAAAAGAGGAAGGAGTTGAAGGTTGAGGATGTGCCCGTAGTGGCGGAGTTTCCTGATGTCTTTCCGGAGGAGATTCCCGGATTCCCACCGACGAGAGAGGTCGAGTTTGGGATTGAGCTGCTACCAGGGACGTCTGCAATTTCTCGTGCCCCATATAGGATGGCACCAGCTGAGTTAAGGGAGTTAAAGATACAGTTGCAGGAACTCCTTGACAAGGGCTACATACGCCCTAGCGTATCGCCATGGGGTGCGCCTGTCTTATTTGTTAAGAAGAAAGATGGATCGATGCGCCTATGCATTGACTATAGGCAACTGAATAAGGCCACAGTCAAGAACAAGTATCCACTTCCGAGGATTGATGACTTGTTTGATCAGTTGCAGGGAACGAGGCTCTACAGTAAGATCGATCTGAGGTCGGGGTACCATCAGATACGAGTAAGAGAAGATGATGTTCAGAAGACGGCTTTCAGGACCAGATATGGGCACTATGAATTTCTGGTCATGCCTTTTGGGGTGACGAATGCCCCAGCTGTCTTCATGAGCTTGATGAACAGGGTGTTCCAGCCGTATTTGGATCAGTTCGTCATAGTCTTCATTGACGACATACTTATCTACTCTCGGACGGAAGAAGAGCACGTAAGACACTTGAGGATAGTGCTTCAGATCCTTAGGGATCATCAGTTATACGCAAAGCTTAGTAAGTGTGAGTTCTGGTTGGACAGCGTGGTATTCTTAGGCCATGTCATATCTTGCCATGGAATATCTGTGGATCCCAGAAAGATTGAGGCTGTGATAGAGTGGGCTGCACCCACTTCTGTACCAGAAATACGGAGTTTCCTCGGTTTGGCAGGTTATTACCGACGTTTCGTCGAAGGTTTCTCGAAGATTGCCAAACCCCTGACACAGCTGACTCAGAAAGGAGTCCCCTTCTTTTGGTCTAAGGCTTGTGAGGAAAGCTTCCAAGAGCTGAAGCGTCGTTTGACTACAGCGCCCGTACTGGTGATTCCGTCTGAGGATAAGAGGTTCGCCTTATATACGGATGCGTCATTACAGGGCTTGGGCTGTGTGTTGATGCAAGATAAGCATGTGGTGGCTTATGCATCGAGGCAGCTGAAGCCACATGAAGCCAGGTATCCAGTGCATGATTTAGAATTGGCGGCCATCATATTCGCCTTAAAGATCTGGAGGCATTACTTGTATGGCACGTCTTTCACTATATATACGGACCATAAGAGCCTGAAGTTCTTATTCACTCAGGCAGAGTTGAATATGAGGCAAAGAAGATGGATGGATTTGCTCAAAGATTATGATTGTGAAATTGAGTACCATCCAGGTAAAGCAAACTTGATAGCAGACGCCTTAAGTCGGAAGGTAAGGAGTACTGCAGAGGATGTTATGTGTTTGTCAGCCTTGATGACGTCTTATTGCCAACTGGGCTATGATTTCGATGTAGACACGTCGCCGTGCGAGTGTCGACCCTATTGGCGGAGCCAGACATATTTGGAGCGATCAGGAAGGCCCAGAAGTCGGATAGTGAGGTTCAGAGGTGGACATCATTGGTACTTCAGGGTCAGCCATCCAAGTTCAGAGTGGCTGAAGATGACTCTTTGAGATTGGGCGACCGATGGGTAGTCCCAAATACACCAGAACTGCGTAGAGGAATATTGGAACGGGCTCACAGTAGTCGTTTCAGTATCCACCCAGGGGGAAAGAAGATGTACAAAGATCTATGCGATCAATTCTGGTGGAGACGCATGAAGCGTGAGGTAATCTTTTTTGTTAAAAGATGTTTGATCTGCCAGCAGGTAAAGGCAGAGAGGCAGAGGCCTGGTGGTGAGCTGAAGAGCTTAGAAGTGCATGAATGGAAGTGGGAGCATATATCTATGGACTTCGTGACCCACTTGCCGAGGACGGCCTCAGGATTTGATGCGATCTGGGTGATCGTAGATAGACTGACGAAGACGGCTCATTTCATCCCTTACAGTATGTCGTATACATACTTAAAGATGGCCCAGATGTATATACGGGATGTTGTGAGATTGCATGGTATTCCAGTCTCGATAGTGTCTGACAGAGACCCGAGGTTCACTTCACATTTCTGGGAGGGTCTCCAGACAGCTTTGGGCACAGAGGTGAGACTGAGTACGGCCTATCACCCTCAGACAGATGGCCAAACAGAGCGTACCATTCAGACGCTCGAGGACATGTTGAGGGCGTGTATTTTGGAGTTTGATACTCCGTGGCAGGATTCAGTGCCGCTGGTGGAGTTCTTCTATAATAACAGTTATCAGGCGAGCATTCAAATGGCCCCTTTTGAAGCTCTGTATGGACGACGATGTAGATCACCACTGTATTGGGAGGACTTGACTAGCAAAGCGGTCGGAGGACCGGATATGATCAGGGATATGGAAGGTAAGATAAAGTTGATACGCCTGAAGATGAAAGCGGCCCAGGATAGGCAAGCGGCCTATGCCAATAAGCGGCGACGACCGCTAGAATTCCAGTTAGGAGACAGGGTCTTCTTAAAAATCTCGCCCTTCAGGGGTGTGGTTCGTTTTGGGATGCGGGGAAAGTTATCTCCAAGGTATGTTGGGCCATATGAAGTGTTACAGCGTATCGGTACTTTGGCATATCGTTTGGCTCTACCGCCATCCTTGTCTGGCATACACGATGTTTTCCATGTCTCTATGTTACGAAAGTATGAGCCAGATCCGTCTCATGTCTTACAGCCTACAGAAGTTCAGTTAGACTCAGATATGTCCTACGAAGAACGACCAATCAGAATTCTGGATCGAGAGGATCGCAGACTACGGAGCAAAGTTATACCGATGGTCAAAGTTCAGTGGGATCGTCGGGGTGTCGAGGAGGCTACATGGGAGACGGAACGGCATATGGTGCAGCACTATCCGGAACTATTCTCTGGTATGTATTTATGTTTAGTCCCGTTATGATGATGCATGTGGATTTCGAGGACGAAATCTTATAAGTAGGGGAGTAATGTAATACCCCCGAAAGGTTAAATGATTATGTGCTACAATAATGTATTACGATGTGTTTAAAAGGGTTGTGGTATTTTAAGTGGGGGTTATATTTATGATATGATGATATGATTTAGGGGGTATGTTACGTGTTTTTAATTGTTGTATTGATGTAGTACAATTGCAAAATATCAAGGGAAGATATTTTTATACATCATATGAAATACCGGGATACAATCAAACACCACAAAACCACCCTATATGCAACCACCCACCCCCCACTTGCAGCAACCCAGGCCCCCTCCCCTGTTTTCTGGGAAATATTTGACTAAGTAGGCATGTTCCCACTTAGATATTTTCACCAAAATCTCTTCCAAAAACCTCCTTCTTCCTCCCTTCTCTTCGTCTGATATCTGGACTGCTACTAGGAGGAAAGTGGTCGGAAATTACTTGTCTTTTCTTGACAAAAATCGGAGAGCAAAAGTGGTGAGGGATCACGCTGGTTCACCAGCTTTTCGTGTTTTTATATGTATGTTATACATAGCAGTTTTGGCATGCTAGTGTTAGGGTTATTGAAACCATGTTATGAACACTTGTAGGTAATGTTTATGATGTCCCTAGCATGCTTTGTTAAGTGGCTTACATGACTTATGTGTTAGATTTTCGATTGTAAAAAGGGCTCCTCGAAAATCTGGGAAGGGAAGTACCCTGTTTTTATGTTGAGTAGAGCTTTTATTATGAAGATTTGAAGCATGCTAGCTTAGGTTATGAATAAACCTTTGGCATGAGTACATACACGGAAGTTTGGTGAACATGCCAACATATTTGTTTAAGCATGAACTACGGGATATGTAGTAGTTTCATTGCTATAAAGATGTGTGTTCAAGAATTCTGGACTGAAGAATCATGCCCTGTTTTCTGAAAAAGCTGGCCGGGTAATGATAAAAAGGGGTAGATTTAATGCATGTAGGTTTAAGTTATAAGTGAACCTTTAATTTTATTACATGCATGAAAGTATGTGGAAGTTATTGATATTCTTGTTTAAGCACGTTATGTGTATTAAGAAGTAGAATTAATGGTATGAAATGGGGTGCTCAAAAATCTGGGGAAATCCCGAACATTCAGAGTTCTCGATCGATCGAGATTTGGTCCCGATCGATCGAGCAAGTCAGTAGGTCTTATGTATGTTTTAAAATTTTGATGCCGATCGATCGAAGAATTTCTCGATCGATCGGTGAAGCTTCTCGATCGATCGGTAAAATACTTCGATCGATCGAGCGAGGCAGGAAGCTAAGGCGCTGTTAGTGCACAGTGTCTCGATCGATCGAGATCTTGGGCCGATCGATCGAGAGAGGCAGTAAGTTGAAAAATATAATGATGTTTTATTTTGTTAAGTTTATGATGTGAGATGGTTTTGAGGCATCTAACATGGTATTATGCGGTCTTGTAGAACCATCCCAGGTACCGGCACCATCGAGGAGATAAAGTCTGTGACTCCTCCTCCTTTTGAAAAGGTACGTAAGAGACGTACGGGCATCGGATGGTAAAACACATTCCTACACTATGACTATGCATTTATCGCATGAATATACACGATGAAATAATGATGTTTATATGACGTTTATCTGATGATGTGTATACGATGTTTATATGATGATGTTTATACGATGTTATTGTGGTAAGGTGCCACGGGGTAAGGTGCCCCACATGGTAAGTAGCCATGCGATGTTATTGTGGTAAGGTGCCACGGGGTAAGGTGCCCCACATGGTAAGTAGTCATGCGATGTTATTGTGGTAAGGTGCCACGGGGTAAGGTGCCCCACATGGTAAGTAGCCATGCGAGGTTATTGTGGTAAGGTGCCACGGGGTAAGGTGCCCATATGCATGATTATGAATCAGGGACAACAATAAGAAGTTAATGAATATCCAGCATATTTACTTAACCAAGATTTCATGCATTTACTATAATGTTTATATGTTGTTAAGTAAAATTGTATATGCTCATGATGTGTTGTTCCTGTAGGTACGCTTTTGGGACGAAAGGACTAAGGGGCGGGTTGAGGCAGTGAGCTACGAGGGACACAGGAACGTATAGGATTTCAAGTTATGATTAGTATCTACTCTAGGAGTAGTGTAAATCTAAATGACTTTCTTTTGGAATGCAATGAATTATTTTTGAAGTTTTGTATTTTGGCCTGTAATCCTGTTAGCTCGCGTAACAACCGATTCCTTAAGACGTTATTATGTATGATTAGTCCTTCTTATGTCTAGTAATCACTGTTAAGGTGGGAAGACCCCACAGTCAACATCCGCGTGCTCCAAGGAATCACATCTGGGTTTCAACACACTACCGAAAACTCCATAGAATCTCAAAATCCCGTATACATGACGTATACAAATTCCAACGATGCTCCGCACAAATATCATAGTACTCACCATTCCCGAGCATCTTTCCAAAGACGTCTTCTCGTACGTCTTAAAAATAATGCAAAGCCATTACCCGGTCCACCACCCGCAATGCTTACCATGGTTGATTCATAATCAACTCGTATCCGATATTAACTGTTTCTACAACAGTATTGTTCCAAAACATTCCAAGAGATACAATCGGTACAGTAGTATTACGACACTAACTATATCCCACGACTCCGGTTACGTTTGCCATTGCATCCTCAATGCAAGAATTCTCCATTAGAGGTAACAATAACCTGTTAACCCTCTCGTTGGTACTCCCGACCAATCCGAGCTGAAAGCTCCCTTGTTGTATCTCCTACCTCAACTCAAAGGCATGATAGTAACTACACGAGTCCAATATAACCTCTCATCGTATCATCATACGATTCACTACACTCGAGTTCCGATAAGCAGTATAGTGGCTACAACAAGCTCACTGTAGCACTGCAACAATAAATCACCATGCCTGGCTAGCAACTCGCAGCCTCCTAAGGTTTCATAAAACCCGCCAACGTATCATATGTTCAATCCTGGTATACAATATCGCACCACCAATTAAAGTAGTGGATGATCATCCAACATTCTCTAATACCGATACACCAGGGACATCTCAATGTCCTCACTTGATCACAAATCAATCCTAACCCGTTAGGATTTATTTCACTTTCCATGTGTATGGGCGACCATGTGCACCCTACACCACATCGACATATGTATGTAGTTCCCTCGATAACTACATACACTACAAGTCACTTCGCCTTAGCCAACTCAACGAGTATACCCAAAGGTACCACTACTCGTAACACGTTTACCACCATACATGTTGCAGTACACTTACCTGTACGGCACAACCATTTAGTCATCGAGCAAACCCGCTCAACATAATGGTTCCGTGTCAACTTGTGACGCCTACATGTCAAAACATGACACCCACAATGTCCCCGTCAACTCGTGACGGTACATGTCAACACGACATTCACAATTCCTCGTCAACTCGTGACGGTATATGTCAACACATGACATCCATAATTCCTCGTCAACTCGTGACGGTATATGTCAACACATGACATCCACAATTCCTCATCAACTCGTGACGGTATATCCAACACATGACATCCATGATTCATCGTCAACTCATGATATGTCTACACATGACATCCACATTTATTGCTAACTCAATGGCAATATAAAATTACACATCTCTAATATAATAGCGGCACATCTATATTCATCGCCCAACGGCGGTATACAATCCACACTCATCGCTAGATGGTGGTACATGTTAGCAATCCAACAAGCATACAACGTAGCGGAATTTAAAATTTTGGATTACTAGAACCGCGGATCTATACAAAGTTATCATATCGGATAAAGGATCATAAGAGTCTCACCCTTGTAGCGTGTTTGAGCAGATTCCACGAAGCACCACGTCCCATGAATTCCGAGTCACGAGCAACACCTCCAAGGTCTTGCCTCTACGGTATCCACACGATCAAAAACGAACAAGGGATGTTCAAGAACGAATTGCTAGATACGTTCTTAGACGGAATCCAAAACCCAACTACGATTCTCAATCCCAAACTATAGCCGGATCTCACAAACGACGGCGACGGTGAAGGGGCCGAGAGAAGTGAGAGGCGGCGGCTTGGAGGGTGGGTTTTGGGTGGGAGGCTAGGTTTTCTTAGAATGATTTTGATTAACCTTTAATCTTCACTTAGTTAGCCTTTTATAGGATTTAATTAAGAGGTTCAAGACTTTCTTAAAGCCTCATGGGCCCAAACCCATGATTTAATTAAATCCTCATAATCCTTTAATTAAGACTCTTTTTAATTAATTAATTCATCCAATGAATTTAATTCTCTTTATCAATTTAATCTTTTGTGCGACCCGATAGGATCTTGCAATGTTGGCAGTGAATTAAAATCTCATTTTATGTCACAAGCAATGAGCGGTATCTAGCAACACATCAAGACTACCCAAATTACAAGAATGTCTTGACTCGACATAACCTAAGAACTTGTGATAATATTAATCATGTAACTTAATCCCTTTATCCATGTGTTTAGATTGAACACGAGTCATGGAATAGTCATACTCGTATATTCAATCTCTATTTCTTGATCCCCAAGTAGAACTAGAATAAACGAATAAGCTCGATATCACATATCGACTCATTCGAGCATGGCCATGCATTTTAGTCTTACTTGATCAAGGGCCCAAACACTTCTCTTGTTATATAGGAGGGACAAATCCTATCTTGATCAATTCTCCCTCTAAATAATTCGTAGTGTATCCAATAGTTGCCTTTATAGTTTACCCTGTTACAGGTAACGTTTGACAATATCAAGATACATAACTCCTTATGTTGGGATCTCTGATGATCTCAAGTCGTAAGGATTACATACATTATTATCACTATGAGAATTGCTTATGACACTCATATAACTATCCATGTAGCATTCTCATGGTGGGTCTGTCCAGTACATTATTCTCTAACATGTACCCATGTGTTGATTTGATATCTCATATCCATGAACAATTCATCAATCAAGACATACTAGTCTCAATGTATTATCATTATCATTATTTATGATAATACTTGACTAGGGACAATCTTTAAGGATAATACAATATTATTCTAAGACATTAACTTATATATCAATTCATATTGGACAGATATTCGAATAATATATAATAATGATTTGCCATTTATAAAATTATAAAACATTGTATGTCTTAAACAATCATCTAATGACTTGTCTTAGGGCATATCCCAACAGTACAATCCCTCGCTACGTATACAGAGGCATCACATCATTGCTACGTATACAACGGCATAAATCATCGCTACGTTATAAAGCGACATATATCATCGCTACTTATACATCGGCAGAGTCCATCTCTACGTATACAGCGGCATAAATCATCGCTACGTATACAACGGCATAAACCATCGCTACGAATACAGCGGCATAGTCCATCGCTACGTATACAGCGGCATAAACCATCGCTATCGTGTACAACGGCATAAACCATCGCTACATATACATCGGCATAAATCACCGCTACGTATACATTGGCATAATCCATCGCTACGTATATAGCGGCATAAACCATCGCTATGTATACATTGTAATAAACCATGGCTACATATACAGCGGCATAATCTATCTCTACATATACATTGGCATAATCCATCGCTACGTATACATCGGCATAAATTCCATGTCACAATACCCCTCGCTTCGTGTAACAGCGGCAAGTATTCCATGTCACAATACCTCTCGCTTCGTGTAACAACCGCAAGTATTCCATATCACATTACCCCTCGGTTCGTGTAACAGCGGCAAGTATTCCATATCACTATACCCCTCGCTTTGTGTAACAGCGGCAAGTATTCCATATACCAGTGGCTCAATAATATTCCTCGCTTCGAATTATCGGCGGCTCCATGGTTATCCCTCGCTTTGACATACCAGCGACTCGTGCTACGATATGACAGCGGCAAATATCCTGATTCATCACGCGATAAGACATCGTCATTATCCTCATTTCGATGTCACTGTTGCATCACAATAATCCAAATGTGTAATATACATGCATTAATATAATGATCTCAATATGCAAAATCAATACAGTAATTCACAAGTCCTACTATGTTATATCAGCGGCTCAATAATATCCCTCGCTTTGAATTCTCAGCGGCTCAATGATATCCTTATCTTCGACATACTAGCAACTCACACTACGATATGACAACGACAAATATCCTGATCCATCGCTTGATAAGAAAGTGGCAAATATTCTGATCCACTACTAATCGATATACCCGTAGCAGTACAATAATTACAATACATTCATATATATGCCCATGGCAATATAAAGCATCATCACATCATGATTACCAATAAATCTCAATGTATGCATATACTTGTATCCTCATAACCATAAGGCAATAATACCCGATTATCACATTATCTGCCGCCACCCATTGACGACATCACATTGTCTCCCGTTCTTTGTCCCGAGATAGTACATCTCATTCCCATATTTTCCTGCAAAATTAGATTCCTTAGCCCTTATCACATAAAGTGCAAATCATTCCATCAATACCATTTCCATCGTATTTCATACGATCCTGCAACCACAATGGTTAGCATAACACCTTTCATTTATGATCTCATATCATAATATGCACATAAGCACAATAGTTGTGTCACACAACACTAACCACAATCATGCATAAACATGTGCTACTCATTCCTATCAACATATCCCTAGGCCCTCAACAGCCCAAAAGAGCAAACCACTGCTCTGATACCACTAATGTAAGGACCCCGCGCCCTTAACCAGCTATTGGTGTATTATCACAAATAATGGTGCATGCTTATATAACATTAGGGAAACCCCGTAAATATCATCTATAAATTTTTTGACATTAATCCACAAAATGTCCAATTCCCAATATCGTCCCACTAGCATACGCATACACCCCATAACACACTAACATGTTCTCAATGCATAATGCAATTCTCTTTAACTAATGCATGCCAATCATAAATGAAAAGAGAAACCTCTAACCTTTATACAAGCCATATACACATATACGAATGCTCACATGCGAGCATTGAATAAATAATGTGTATCTAATGTATAAACATGCTACCCAATACCGTCATTGGTACCTCAGCCCTGTAAGCATTTCCAATCAACTGCTTGATAGGCTTATATATTACGTGTTTTTAGCTGTAATTTCTTACCGTTTTTCGTACTTTTTCCTGGATGAAATTACATTTTTTGGTATTTATTTGGTTGTTTCAGGAAAATAGGTCGAAAATGGTAGAAATGAGCTAAAATGAAGAAAACGGGTGAAATCGAGGCGAAAAAGAGAAAAAAGAGAAGAATTCAGATTTTGCAAAGCACCGATCGATCGAGAATATTTCTCGATCGATCGATCCGGGCAGAGAATTCAACAACAAGTTTATTGAAGTGTCGATCAATCGGAACCAAAATTTCGATCGATCGATCGAGGCAGAGAGTTTAAAACGCTGAAATGAACAATGCACCGATCGATCGGACAATCTTTTCGATCGATCGATACGCGAATTTTTAAAAAATCTTATCTTCCATATTTGATGGATTCTCGGTGGTTTTAAATGGGAGATCATTTCCATATAGAAAGAACATCATATCAGAGAGGAAAGGAGCCAAAAATTAGGAGGATAGAACCCTAGTAGCCGCCGAGAAGAACCCGAGGAAAAGCCATCTTCCTCCGTTCTCCGTCCGAGCTTGAGCGAGTCATTTCCAGAGTGCAAGGAAGGAGCATGAGAAGAGATTACGGTGCAACGCACGGATTTGTTCCCACATTTATCGTATTTCTAAACTCTGATTTATTTGATTTTCATATTCATTTGATGTTTTTGAGGTTGAGAGAAAATTAAACATCTCATTTATTTGATTTGAATTGAATTGAGTTTATTTTATCGAGTTTGAGTATAATTGTGTTTGAGTTATTGATTCGAATGTGTTTGAGTGGATTGATTTCTTATTGTTCATGAATTATATGCTTAATGATATCAAAGTCTAGCTAACTTTGATTGAATTTGTGAGTTATAACCGAGATCGAGAGATAACGTTATAATACGCTACAATAATTCATGATGTATGTTTAAGATTGAGATCGAGAGATAAAATCACATACGTGAGCACTTTGAATCGAGAGGTTTAGAGTAACTAGGATTTGAAGATTTTTGCAATATCGGATTAGTAAATAAGTGAACGAGAGTTACTTGTTCTAAGTTGATATTAGTTTCTTTACAGCTCGAGAGAGTGTATTGAATAACAGCGAAAGCCTTTCACCTTAAGAATCGATTGTTTAGTAGTTGCTTATTCAAACAAATCATTGACGAAAACACAGTTGAAGGAAGAGCTAGATAAATTTCTCGAGCAAAATTCCTTTGCATATCCGGAAGCCATTTATTTTATTTATTCTTGTTTTATTTGGGTTCTTTAGTTCTAAATTTACATTAGTTAATCTACCCCCTTTTTAATCGTAGGCTAAATATAATTTTACTAGTTTTATTTGGTGCTTATACGTTAGTACCTGTGGATTCGACAACCCTTACTTTCATTTAACTATACTAAAACTTGACACCATGCACTTGCGGTAGAATCGCTACACTGAGAACTAATTGTTTAAAAAAAGAGCGGTCAAGTTTTTGGCGCCGTTGCCGGGGACTAATCTGTATAATATCATACGAGATTAGTTAATTGTAATTTAGCCAATTTGTATTATTTCGTTTTTGTTTTTGTTTTTCATTTTCGTTAGTTGTTTTTTGTTTTTGATTTTGTATATTTGTTGTTGTCTCCTTTTGTCTGATCCAGTACAAGAACCATTTCTCTAGTGCATGCTCAGAAGAGAGGAACCCATTCTCGAGCCATTTGATCCTGAAATAGAGAGAACTCTACTTAGAAGACTACGAGAAGCTGGAACAATGGCCGACAATAACGATGCACAAAACCCGAGATCGATGATGGACTTTGAACAGCCAGCAATCTATGGATCTTTATCCAGCATTACTAGGCCGACAATCCAGGCGAATAACTTCGAGATCAAGCCTGCAATTATCCAAATGATACAGCACTCTATAATGTTTGGGGGAGCTGCCACTGACGATCCAAACACTCACATCTCCAACTTCTTGGAGACTGTGACACTTTTAAACATAATGGCGTCTCCGACGACGCCATCAGGTTAAGGCTCTTCCCTTGTTCATTGAGAGACAAAGCTAAATCTTGGTTAAATTCATTACCTGCAGGATCGATTACAACATGGGAGGGAATGACGAAAGCATTCTTATCAAAGTATTTCCCCCCTTCCAAGACGGCAAAAATGCGGAACGATATAACCACGTTCGGGCAATTCGACCCCGAGAGTTTATACGAGGCATGGTATCGTTTCAAAGATTTATTGAGGAGATGCCCACATCACGGTCTACCCATCTGGCTGCAGGTACATACTTTTTACAATGGTTTGTTTTCTGCTAACCAATCAATGATAGATGCAGCATCTGGGGGATTGATCATGCGGAAGACACCGGAAGAAGCGTATGACTTATTGGAGGAAATGGCGTCCAATAGCTATCAGCGGCAATCTGAAAGAAGCATGCCACAGAAACAAAATAGGAGTCCGTCAAGTGGACGAGATTAATGCCATTTCGGCTCAGTTGGAAGCTATGAACCGGAAGATAGATAGCATGGGTGCAGCAGCGATGCAAGCTCAAGCTGTCTTCTGTGATTTATGTGGAGGCGGTCATCCGAGCATTGAGTGCCAAGCAGGTAACAAATTTAATCAAACTACTGAAGCTGTGAATTTCATAGGGAACATGCAGCAAAACAATCCATACTCGAACTCATACAACCCGGGGTGGAGGAACCACCCAAATCTGAGGTGGTCAAACCAAGAGAATGTGTTGAATCCACAACCACAGTCGGGGTTCACACAAAAACCGAGTATGGAGGAGCTGATGGCCAAACTGATTTCGTCGACTGAGGTGAGGATGCAGAATCAGGATGCATCGATTAAGAACCTGGAAGTGCATATAGGGCAGCTGGCAACGTTGATTTTTGGAAGGACACAAGGTACGCTTCCGAGTGATTCTGTGAAGAATCTGAAGGAGCAATCAAGTTAACAGAGAAGGAGGTGACAGTCCAGCTTGGGACTATAAATTAAGAACTTTCTTCCCCTTCCTCATTGTAGTTTGGTTGTTTTTAATTTGTTTTTAGATGTTCTGTGAATGAATCCGTGCGATTTTTGTTGCAGGTGTAAAAAAATGATCAATAAAGATGTAGGCGAAGCAACCCGAGAGGAAAATTTTTTGAGAAAATTTGATTTTGGTAGTCTGGTGCTGGCGATCGATCGAGACAAAATCTCGATCGACCTCCCGGAAGTATTAAAGGCAAAGCAGGCAGAGGCCTCACAGAAGCAAAAACAGACGGAGGCCACCACTTCTGAGCCAGAGTATGACAAACAGAAGTTTGAAAATGCCACAGCAGCTGAGTTATTTCCCAGTTAGCACAAGAAACCCCTAAGTCGTGAAAGGGGCATGAGTTTGGACAAGATTGAATGTCCTGTCATAAGGGCAGTAAGGCGACGAGGGTGGTTTCAGTTTGTTCAAACACCAATGGATGCCGTGGTTCCGCTGGTGAGGGAATTCTACACGAATCTCCGAGTTATCCCACCAGGACGCAGAGCAAATGTTTTTGTCCGAGGGACGGATGTGCTGGTTGATCAGGCAACAATTAATAATGTTTACCGGATGCCATTCATACAAAACTGTGCGTACCAATCCTTACGAAAGAGTACGATAAATTATGATGAGGTACTCGCAGTTATTGGCATGCCGGGAGAAGATTGGCAGCGGAACCATAAGGGAGAGCCACAGGTGGTTCTCAAGAAGCATTTGACACCAGAGGCCAAGCGTGGTTCTCATTTGTCGCCTCACGGGTCATGCCCTCGACCCACACTTCTGAGGGGACAAAGTACAGAGCGGCCCTGGTATTTGCCATTCTCACAGGGCAGGATGTGGATTTGGGCGAGATTATTAGTGATCACATCCATGATATCGGTAGCAGCACACCTACCTCCGCACTACCGTTTCCATCTACCATCACTGTGTTATGCCAGAGATGCGGAGTGCAATGGACGAGGAGTTACTTCCAGTGAAGACCCCGATTGTTGTTGATGGTCCACCACCCCCTACAGGCCGAAGAAGGGCTGAGCCACGACCCGCGGACACCAGACATGCCGGAGCATCATCATCCTCTGCTGCAGAGCGTACACGCATCACTATGGACTCCCTTCACAGGGATCTCCAAGACATTCGCCTGGAGCAGCAGAACATCCATAGCATGCAGCGGGACATACACAGCATGCAGAGAGCATTGCAGTTGGACCATGAGCAGGTAACTCAGCGTCAGATAGAGTTCATGCACTACCAGAGTGCATGGAACTGCCATGGCCCAGGGCTTCCCAGGATTCCAGTTCCCGCCAGAGCCATACTTCCCACCATATCAGCCGCATGCACCCCCACCTGCTGATTACCCACCATTTCCGTCATACCAGGGTGAGGAGCGTCACTACCCAGTTCCCCCTCCGGAGCATGATGAGGACGACGATCATATCAGTGATGATCGTCGTCATGGTATGTGTTTTGCCATTACGTTTATTTTTCTTGTCCATTGAGGGGCAATGCACATATTAGGTTTGGGGGGGGGGGGGGGGGTTTGTTTATATTTGTAGTATCTTTGTTGTTTTTGCACTTTTTGCTACTTGTCTTGTTTCTTTTCTTGCATGACTGCACTCTTATGAGACTAATTCGTCCTTGAGCACTATCAACAAATTTTTTTTTTTTTAAATGAGTTATTCTTGAGAAATGATGAGTTGGATTTTCAACGGTACTACATGATGAAATTAATCCCCATCTAGATAGGAGTCATGAAATTTTTTAACTTGTTTGCATATATCCTTTGTTGAGCTTATGTCAAAATTGAGGAATAGTTTGAGCACGTTTTGAGTCATGATTGAGTGAAGTATGTATTGAATAAAGTGAAAACTTGTGTTAACTATGATTTGTCTTGAGCATCTTAGAAAACTCTACAATTTATTTGAAAGCACCTTGAGGCGAAATTTTATAATTAGGAACTTGACTTGGAGATGATTTAGGCGATCTTTGGACCGTTTGTGCCTTTCAAGCTTACCTTGTCTACATCATTCCTTAGTGTCCCCTCTTGAGCCTTATTGAAAAAGAATGGTATATGCATTGCATATAATTAGACCCTCATTCGACATTTTTGGCTAACTCATTATACCTACCTTGGATTGAGCCTAAAGGAAAAGTTTTATCCGTCCCTAAGGGAGTATAATGAATCTCATTCATTGCACTGAATTGTATATGTAGATGAGTTCATTGTGAAAAACAAAATGAACAAAAGAATGAGCAATAAGAAAAGATGTAGAGAAAAGCCTTGAAAAAAAAAATGAAAACATTCAAATAAGACCCAAAGTGGCCAAGGCTAGAAAAAGTTGAAGAGAAGCTCAATATTGTGCTAAAAATTTTGAACTGGTTCTATTATACTCTCTTCTTTGCATTCATCCTACCTTTTCTTTGGAGCCGACACCAAAAGGCCTAACGCTATAAGCTTTTAAAGACCTTCTGATCCAAGTCTAGGGAATAATTACATTAGTTGTAAGGACCCCGTTTACTTAACCCTTGATTAGTGTATTAATCATTATGTGTGGCACATGCTTTCAATAAAAGGTCAATCGGGAAGCTCAGTTGATACTTTACCATTGAATGGCAATTACAAGATTTCTTTAATACCCAATGTTATAAGATCATCAGCCTAACAACAAATAGATTCATAAAGTTCGCCCATTACCATCCCCTTTGTGCCACTTTTTACATTGTGGAATTTTATAAAAATCTGGGTAGAGTCTCCCCATAAATAGAGCTATCCCGAAATAAAAGCACAACACATAACATAATTCCCGGCCAGGGAAAACATAATACTCATCAGAATACATCAATATCGAGTAAATTCCCAGCCAGGGAAGACACCACGCATATGACAACAAAAGTGGGTTTCAACACCCACATAATACAACAATGACTCTCATATCATTAGCAATTCTACCCTTAATTGCATGCAACATAGAATGAAAGAGAGAAAGGCTCATGCCTTTATATACAATCCATATACAAGTATAATCGTGCTCACATGCGAGCATCATGAATATGTATATAACCCTCAGGTGTATATAAGTACTCTATACGATACCGTGCTCCATCAAGCCCTGGTACCACGATCCTGGGAGTACATCCAATCAACAGCTCGAGCTCATCTCCAAAGCCATCGATGTACCTGTTCACCTGCCCCAACAGAGACAGCCCCCAACGGGGTGAGCATACCAATACACAAAATCCCATAATCACAGTAATGAAATTCATAATTTACAACAAAAGTAAATACTAATGAATTTAAATGATACTCCCTGGATGGTAACGTCCTCATCCGGGATTCCGTGTACTTCCCTGTTCTCACAATCATCAAACTCATCAAATCTCAAAAATCAGTAAATCAACACATTGATTTAACTCATCGCATGCCTGATTCACAATATCAATAATTAATGATTCCAAATTCATTATACATACAAATATAGATATCTCAATATCTAATACTGACTTTCAACTTTGCTACCAATCACAGATAACTCAAATGCCTAGCATTTATTTTACTAATTCTCCATTATACTTAGACATCTCACATGTCTTATAATGAATACATGATTCCACAATCATTCTCAGGCATCTCAATGCCCTACAATGGACATATACATCCAGTACCCCATATATCTTGTAAGAGTTATACTACTCTAGTGTCACGCACGCTCGTGGCGGCGATATCAAGATTAGGTCGCTTCATAGCTTCTCAACACATATATATATATAACCTCATGCACAATTATTCAATGCAATCAAAATACATTATGCATTTCACAATGCTCTAATATATAGTAATGCTCGTACGTCGCACGTACCTTAAATCTCCGAAGTCCGAGCCAAACCTTGCTCGAGTTCCATGCCCCGAGGAACGATGTGCTAACACGGTAAATAATTCACAATTATTTACGAACATGTAACCCATGCTCAAGCACATCCATAACCCTCAAAATATTGTCAACACACGACAATTAAACATTTAAAAGACCCGGGGCAGGGCACATGCAGGGAGGGAAACGAATGAGACATTATCGAAAACTGTTGAATAACACCCTTCAAATTTTCGAACCCTTAACATCACAAATCGAACCCAAACTAAGCACCATAATACATCTAAAACATGTAATAAACGCCATAACAAGAATCACCACCCCCTGCCAAAACCCCCAAAAATTCGAACCCTAGCCTCACGAAATTAGGGTAAATTTTCGAATCAAACATCACCAAAATACAGGGAATTACATGAGAAGCATGAAAAAGGGGTAAGGAAGGTTACCCAGTCGAAAATCGGAAGGAAAATCGACCGAAATCGAAGAACCCTAGAATTTGGGTCTGTGCGCTTTCTGCAAAAATCCGAACGCAACTCGCGACTAAACTTCGAATTGTTGGTGTGGGAAGCTGCGCCTGGACGAGACGAAGCCAACGGTGGGTCGGATGCGCCGAATGGCGGCCGGACGGCGGCGGTCGCAGCGCTTTTGTGCGCGGGGGTTGGGGCAGACGGGAAGAGGGCCGACGCGAGGCGAGAGAGAGACGGGTTGGAGGAGCTGAAATGAATTTTAAAATTAAAATCTCGTGTTCAATTGGTATTTATAGCAAAAATACCCCGAAATACTAATAGCCCCACAAATACATTATGATTCATTAAAAATCATCTGTTTTCAAAAATTCTCTCTCTAACTCCAAAACCCATACCGGTGCCCACACAAAGCACCCCAAATCCTGAGTCACACTAAAAACCCAACTCATAGGTTTTTCACCCAAATGAGAATACAATCTCAACCTCGGGATCCAACGATCCCAACTACCCAAATAAACGAGCCCAGAAGGCCCAACACCACGATTAAACTCCAAATCGCCACGTAAAACAACTTTAGGGGTCATTAATACTCCGGGATTAACGTCTATAATCCCAGGTCATCACAATATCCCCCACTAAAAGAATTTCGTCCTCGAAATTAGCACCGGTGTATCACGTAACACCCAGGCTACACAACAACATGAAGCCATAACCTCGATTCTTAACCATATCAGAATCGTCTAAAAAAAACGCGAGGATACTTACCTCACATCAAACTCTGAATAGAGTGACATACCAAAACTAACATATCACCCAAGAGGCAGAAACGTACCTCGATGCGGGTCATCCCAAAAGTCAGTCTCTCATGACTGCAAAACAACCAATACTTACGACTGTAGATCGGACAGTCATCCTTAGTTCTAATACAACTAGTAAGAACATGATGACACCTCAACCGTGAGAACGTTGACCTCGTGTCAAACTCTGGAGTGGAATAGACTTCCAAATCTATCATAACGTCAAAGAGCGTCAGCACAACTCAACGCTAATCATCCAAAAGTAGTTAGTCAACTGAAACTGCGAGGATTCGAATCGCTCCCGATTCCATCGTAGATATCATTCAATGACATCTCTTATCATGACTCACGATGTCTAACATACATCGTTACGAGGGAAACATTAGTATACCACGGTGTACACATACCAAACCTGGTTTCCACTTTCAAACCTCCTCTATCGAAGGAGCAGTCGCATCATTGCAACTCAAATTGGGCAACTCACGGCCACAGATTCACACAAAAGACATCTCACAAGATGTCCACCACCGGATGTTCCAAGAATCACATCCTGATCATAAATAAACAACCGAGACTCCACAGAGTTTAAAATTCTGAAAGGACATGCAATAAACCCATTGCATCCTCAACGCTTGTGTCGACAGCGACGCCCAACCAATCCGAATTCCTGCCATCCTTTGATAATCCTAGGATTTAACAATCCAAACTTGGGAAGGCTATCGAAAACTCGAAAGAAAACACCAATAAGGGAAAATACCTTAACCCACACAAGATAATCCCTCCTCAAAGGGAGTCAACTAACTTCACGATTATTCCTCATAATTATCGTGCCATGGAGATTCCCAATCTCAAGGTGTTCCATATCTCTCATCAGAGATTTAACCATCCAAAAATAGTATAACTTTATGCTTGACAAAAAGGAAATCAATAACTGGTATCCGTATACTCTCCGGTATACCTGCCTAAGCACTGACATCACATGCATACTCAATGCACTTGGTTCGGGTATCTACAACATATCCCTAAGCCCCAAACACAACCGTCAATTCTGAGTCATTCCCATCCAGTGGAGAATGAAAATCGACGATTAACAACACACGGTGTGATTCCCAAAATCAACACCACATGCACCAACTTACCGAATCTTCCAAAGATACCCAAATAGGTATAATACTACCTCCTTCCTCACAAGGGAAGTGCCATCGAACTCGAGATCCACAAGTCTCGAACCATTGTTCGGAAAAACTGGATACAATAACACCCATTGCATCCCAAATACATGGATTCCCAAATCGAATCAACAACGACTTGATGACTCTCTTGTTGGTACTTCAACATCATGAGCTGTCCCAGACAAGTCTCACCAAGATTAAACATAAACGTATATATGTTTCAGTGAGGCATGCACAACCTCAACCTCAAATGACGTGGTGACTACTAGAGTCCACCACAATCCACATCGTATCACCTTACGATTTGCCAAACTTGGTTCCAACGAGCAGTATAACGGCTCTAGCAAGCCCATCATGGTGCTGCACACACACGGCAGACAAACTAGTCGCTGCCTCACTAGGTTCACCTCAAACCTACCAATAAGATGGACGTTTCCGCACGGCATACCATACCATGGGAAGAAAATCAATAGAGTAGTGGGTCTTTACCCAACATTCCTCCAATGCTGATATACCCTGGACACTCCAATGTCCCCATGTACTTAACATAACCTGATCCTACTCCCTTAGGACCCATCCTACACCCTCATGGGTGGTGTGACCATGTCTACCACATGTCATATCAATAGAAAGCGAGTAATTCCTCCACGATTACTCCTGTCGTCAAAAACATGGCCAAAAAGCCATTCCAACGAGCATACCTCAAGGGTATCACCACTCGAAATATGATCACTTCAAACAATTGCTGCGGTACAATCACATGTACAGCGCGTTCATCCATTTCTCGAGCAACCCGCTCGGTAAAAGGTTCACGTCGACCGGTGACGTAGACACCACCTGGTGCTCGGCACTGGCACCCAAGGCATACAACTGAATACGTATACTCAACGCATTGTTCATCGTAACGATGATGCATGCCTAATAAGACATCTCCTACACCATCATCATCGTCATACCGTGACGATACATGCCCACTCATGGCATCTAAGGCATCGTCAACTAGTGACGATACATGTCAACAATGACATCTAAATGACCTAGTCAACTCGTGACGGTCCATGTACATCAACGTATGTCATCCATCGTCATGCTAGTAAAATAGTCATAATAAATCATGCATATCAACGCATACCAGCTATAATAATGCTAATAGAATAGCAATATCCCATACCACATTGCTAACAAGATAGCGGCATACCTGTCTCCGTCGCTCGATAATAGTGCGAAATCAGCACTCATCGCTCGAAGGCGGCATAATCCTGTGCTGAGTACATAGCGGCACAATCCATCGCTATAGAATCGACGGCATGATACCTCGTCATATAATAAGTGGCATGAAACCTCGCTATACACCTGAGCATGAATCATCGTCCACATAATAGCGGAAAGAGACATCGCTATCAACATATCCGGCGGCACTAATCATCGCCAATCCTCATAAAAGAATGAGTCATCGTAAATCCACATATAGCGGAATGAGGCATCGCTATCAATATATCCGGCGGCATAAATCATCGCCAATAATCACAAAGAGATGAATCATCATCATCGACACAGCGGAATGAACCATCGCTAATCATCATAATTATTAGATCTTAACGTAATTGATTAACATCATAGTGTCATAACATCTTATGGCATCTTACCACATAATAATATTGTATGGCCTCGTACCATATGGGCATCTTACCCCGTGGCATCTTACCACAAATAACATTGCATGGCCTCTTACCATGTGGGGCATCTTACCCCGTGGCATCTTACCACATAATAATATCGCATGGCCTCTTACCATGTGGGGCATCTTACCCCGTGGCATCTTACCACATAATAATATCGCATGGCCTCTTACCATGTGGGGCATCTTACCCCGTGGCATCTTACCACAAATAACATCGTATCATTATATAAACATCATATAAACATCATCATTATAAACTTATTCATCATAATCATCATCATAAACATCATATCATCTTTACTCATCATAAACATCATCATCATAAACTTACTTATCATAATCATCATCATAAACATCATATCATCTTTACTCATCATAAACATCATCATAAACTTACTTATCACAATCATCATCATAAACATCATATCATCTTTACTCATCATAAACATCATCATAAACTTACTTATCATAATCATCATCATAAACATCATATCATCTTTACTCATCATAAACATCATCATAAACTTACTTATCATAATCATCATCATAACATCATATATACTTGTGCAATCATTGCATAATCATAGTACAGAAGTATGGTTTACCGTCCGATGCCCGTACGTTTCTTACGTACCTTCCTTGCTTGAACATTACATGAACAAACACATTAGTATATTCAATAATAATTGAGACCATACCGAAGTATTCCACTGTCGGTTGTCTACCCAGTCTGTCCTCAGACAATACATCATATCTTTCTTTTCCCTGATTTTCTTACCAAAATCAGATTCCTTGGCACGTAACATATAGAGTGCTAGACATCACTATTAATGCCATCCTACCGTGTTTCATACGATTCCTGCAACCACAATGCTTAGCAATACCACTTTTCATATTATAAAAGCACATAAACAATTCGTTATGTCGTATAACATTAATGCCATCATGGATAAATATGTGCTATCAATAACTTCCTAGGCCCTCAACAGCCCCAATGAGCAACCACTGCTCTGATACCACTAATGTAAGGACCCCGTATACTTAACCCTTGATTAGTGCATTAATCATTATGTGTGGCACATGCTTTCAATAAAAAGTCAATCGGGAAGCTCAGTTAATACTTTACCATTGAATGGCAATTACAAGATTTTCTTTAATACCCAATGTTATAAGATCATCAGCCTAACAACAAATAGATTCATAAAGTTCGCCCATTACCATCCCCTTTGTGCCACTTTTTACATTGTGGAATTTTATAAAAAATTGGGCAGAGTCTCCCCATAAATAGAGCTATCCCGAAATAAAAGCACAACACATAACATAATTCCCGGCCAGGGAAAACATAATACTCATCAGAATACAGCAATATCGAGTAAATTCCAAGCCAGGGAAGACACCACACATATGACAACAAAAGTGGGTTTCAACACCCACATAATACACCAATGACTCTCATATCATTAGCAATTCTACCCTTAATTGCATGCAACATAGAATGAAAGAGAGAAAGGCTCATGCCTTTATATACAATCCATAGACAAGTATAATCGTGCTCACATGCAAGCATCATGAATATGTATATAACCCTCAGGTGTATATAAGTACTCTATACGATACCGTGCTCCATCAAGCCCTGGTACCACGATCCTGGGAGTACATCCAATCAACAGCTCGAGCGCATCTCCAAAGCCATCGATGTACCTGTTCACCTGCCCCAACAGAGACAGCCCCCAACGGGGTGAGCATACCAATACACAAAATCCCATAATCACAGTAATGAAATTCATAATTTACAACAAAAGTAAATACTAATGAATTTAAATGATACTCCCTGGATGGTAACGTCCTCATCCGGGATTCCGTGTACTGTCCCTGTTCTCACAATCATCAAACTCATCAAATCTCAAAAATCAGTAAATCAACACATTGATTTAACTCATCGCATGCCTGATTCTCAAATATCAATAATTAATGATTCCAAATTCATTATACATACAAATATAGATATCTCAATATCTAATACTGACTTTCAACTTTGCTACCAATCACAGATAGCTCAAATGCCTAGCATTTATTTTACTAATTCTCCATTATACTTAGACATCTCACATGTCTTATAATGAATACATGATTCCACAATCATTCTCAGGCATCTCAATGCCCTACAATGGACATATACATCCAGTACCCTATATATCTTGTAAGAGTTATACTACTCTAGTGTCACGCACGCTCGTGGCGGCGATATCAAGATTAGGTCGTTTCATAGCTTCTCAACACATATATATATAACCTCATGCACAATTATTCAATGCAATCAAAATACATTATGCATTTCACAATGCTCTAATATATAGTAATGCTCGTACGTCGCACGTACCTTAAATCTCCGAAGTCCGAGCCAAACCTTGCTCGAGTTCCATGCCCCGAGGAACGATGTGCTAACACGATAAATAATTCAAAATTATTTACGAACATGTAATCCATGCTAAAGCACATCCATGACCCTCAAAATATTGTCAACACACGACAAGTAAACATTTAAAAGACCCGGGGCAGGGCACATGCAGGGAGGGAAACGAATGAGACATTATCGAAAATTGTTCAAGAACACCCTTCAAATTTTCGAACCCTTAACATCACAAATCGAACCCAAACTAAGCACCATAATACATCTAAAACATGTAATAAACGACCCATAACAAGAATCACCACCCCCTGCCAAAACCCCCAAAAATTCGAACCCTAGCCTCACGAAATTAGGGTAAATTTTCGAATCAAACATCACCAAAAATACAGGGAATTACATGAGAAGCATGAAAAAGGGGTAAGGAAGGTTACCCAATCGAAAATCGGAAGGAAAATCGACCGAAATCGAAGAACCCTAGAATTTGGGTCTGTGCGCTTTCTGCAAAAATCCGAACGCAACTCGCGACTAAACTTCGAATTGTTGGTGTGGGAAGCTGCGCCTGGACGAGACGAAGCCAACGGTGGGTCGGACGCGCCGAACGGCGGCCGGACGGCGGCGGGCGCAGCGCTTTTGTGCGCGGGGGTTGGGGCAGACGGGAAGAGGGCCGACGCGAGGAGAGAGAGAGACGGGCTGGAGGAGCTGAAATGAATTTTAAAATTAAAATCTCGGGTTCAATTGGTATTTATAGCAAAAATACCCCGAAATACTAATAGCCCCACAAATACATTATGATTCATTAAAAATCACCTGTTTTCAAAAATTCTCTCTCTAACTCCAAAACCCCCTACCGGTGCCCACACAAAGCACCCCAGATCCCGAGTCACACTAAAAACCCAACTCATAGGTTTTTCACCCAAATGAGAATACAATCTCAACCTCGGGATCCAACGATCCCAACTACCCAAATAAACGAGCCCAGAAGGCCCAACACCACGATTAAACTCCAAATCGCCACGTAAAACAACTTTAGGGGTCATTAATACTCCGGGATTAACGTCTATAATCCCAGGTCATCACATTAGTGGAGAAGTGCTGGATAGTAGATTTGTAGAGTAATCCAAAGTAATCTTGACTTTGAGTTTTTATGGCACATTTTGATCTTAAAGATATTATTATACATCATGATTGACAATAGCACACATGCACGTTCCGATGTTGCGATGTATTGTTTAGCTTAGGAGAAAACGCTTCTTGTTGAACTTTGAATGACTCTTATTGATGTGTAAGTAGGATTGCTGAGCTTTTACTTTGAGTTGTACTGATGATTCATTCAAAGTATTAAGTTTAACTATACTTTTTGAGGTTATTGCTTGCTCGAGAACGATCAAGTCCAAGTTTGGGGGAGTTGATAGGCTTAGATATTACGTGTTTTTAGCTGTAATTTCTTACCGTTTTTCGTACTTTTTCCTGGACAATTTTTCCTGGACAATTATTGCTTGCTCGAGGACGATCAACTCTACTTTTTGATATCATTAAGAATATAATTCATGAACAATAAGAAATCAATCCACTCAAACACATTCGAATCAATAACTCAAACACAATTATTCGACAACCCTTACTTTCATTTAACTATACTAAAACTTGACACCGTGCACTTGCGGTAGAATCGCTACACTGAAAAATAATTGTTTAAAAAAAGAGCGATCACTACTCAAACTCAACTCCAGAGCCATTATTGTACCTGTTCACCTGTCCCAACAGAAACAGCCCCCACACGGGGTGAGCATACCAATCACACCATCTCAATAATCACAATAGCACAATACGTAATTTACATAATATAAAACTGTAAATGTAAAAGATACTCCATGTATAGTATTGTTACCAAATGGGATCCCCCGTGCTGTTCCTGTTCTCACAATAGCCAAAACTATCAAATCCTCAAAAATCAGTTAATCATTACGTTGACATGCTCAAACCATTAATTCCATATTCAATTACAGCTAAGTCATTACACTCATTATTTACAGATATCACATATATCTTAATAACGATTCCACAGTTTCATTACCTCGCACGCTCAACAATGGCGGCATCATAACCGATATTCGCTCCCTAGCGACAACGTCCAATCGTTGCTCGCTCCATAGCGACACCGTATGATTCACAATATATACCAATTCATTGGAACCCTAGTATATTATTAATTCTATAATGACAATAATATATAACACTATGCTCATACATTATACGTACCATACGTTCCAATATCAAGAGCCAATAATTGCCTTTGCCCGAGATCCCGTGAATTATTTGCTGAACACATTTAATAACTCACAATTAATTCGTTCCCACCAACACATACCCGAGCACATATTCAACCTCCAAAAACATCATCAAGTCACGATGATTAACCATTTAAAAGACTCGGACAAAGTATATATCGAAATCACAACACATAATAATTTTCCAAAAAATCAGGCATTGCCGATCGATCGGTTCATCCTAGGCGATCGATCGCCTCTCAAAAATAGGCATGGATGATCGATTGCTTCATTCCAGGCGATCGATCGCCTTTCAATGCAATTGGCTATTGCCTCGGGGCGATCGATCGCTAAGTTTCAAGTGGTCGATCGCTCCACTGTTCATCTCCTTCAAAATCTTACCAACGACGCGGGGATCGATCACCCCGCCCTAGGGATCAATCGCCTCGACCTATTCCAGCCAAAAATGACGTTATTCATGCAAAATTTTCCCAATTTCACAAACCCAACACCCAATACACCATAAATCCTTAACAATGAACCATAATTCCTCCCCAAAACACAACAACCAAAAATCTTCAAAAATCCAAAAACTCAAACCCAACCCAAATATTAACCAAATGCAATAAAATTACTAACAAATTGAAGATAATAGCGAGGGGAAGAATATTACCAAATTATCTTTGAGAAATCTCGCTCTGAAATCGATCATTGCTCGATTCTCTTCCATGGAGGGAGAAGAGGTGAAAAAGGGAGTAAAAGGGAAAATGCATGGATAGAGGGAGAGAAGTGAGGTGGGAATGGTTGAACACCGAGTCCACTTGGTATATATAGTACCAAGGCTCCAAAAACCCGATTCTCTAATACTCGCACCCTGACTCATTAAAAATCATATGTGTTCAATAATTATCTCTCACTCACTATTTTCATTACCAACCTCAATCCAAAGTTCCACAGACTCCAAATCCCACTAAAAACACAAATCCAAGGTTTATCACCTTAATGAGAATAAATCTCAACCCTTGGGTCCAACGACCCCAATACCGGATAAAAATCCCCAGAAGCCTCAACATCGTAATTATCTCATAATTACTACAAATTAAATCCATTAAGGATTATAACCACTACGGAATTAACACAATTAATTTCTGGATATCACTCCCACACTAAAGGTGACCTATAGCTAACGACATACAACACTAATTCCATTTGAAAGCTTTATTTCACTTGAGTATAAGAGTATACAAAACATATCCAAATTCAACTTCTACAATTCCACAATTATGAACATGGAGCAACAAGAGATTTCTGTAAACCATACTCTCTCCCCCACTTGATGCTTATCCAAATTTAGTATACTGGACTAGTTCAATAAAACACTCAACCAATGCAAATTTCCAGATTAAAAATTTAGGGAAACTTATTTTCGCACGAACTCATGATAACTACAGAAAATCTAATTAATTTACCTTAAATCTAAAAGCTAGCAATTCCAAACAGCACAAATATGTTAATATCATCATTTTAGATTGAAAATAAGTTGAAGCATATCAAAATCACATAGATATCAAACCTGGAAAATCGAACTCAATTTTCCCTCTTTGGTGAACAGTAACTGAGACCTGCATGTATGATTTTCGACGACTCACGGTGCAGGGAGGTCTTCCAAGGTGTGGTGAAGGCGTTAGTGGTATGGTTCTAACCATAATGCTAAATCAACGAAAATCAACGCAAAAAATTGAAGACCCCTGGTTCACTTAACTCGTACCTTTTAGGGAAACATTTGACGATTTTGCGATGCTGAACAATGATTGCTTGATATGGAAAGGTGCACCGGTGAATGGGGAGCACGGTAGTAGGTCGGGTTTGTCGGGTGGTGGCCGGACGGCGGCGGGCACACGACTTTTTCTGTGAAGGGTCTAACTAATTATTCATTAATTCAATTTTTTTTTAAAATTTACATTAATCAAATCTCGGGCCTTACATAAACAAAATAATCATTAGTACCCTTTTTGAACTTTAATGTAAAAGAATGGTTGTATGTTACAAACAACCCACATTCAACATTCTTTGACTAGCTTATCATCTTATCTAATGAGCCTAGATATGATTTAAATCCATACATTTGAAGGGAGTATGATGTGTTTCATTCGCATGCAATTGTTATCAATGATTCATATATTTGAGAGTTTTTTTGTCAAAAAGAATAAGATGCGTGAAAGAAAATGAGATGCCTTGAGAAAAATATAGAAAAATATGACTCCAATGGGGAGCCAAGGCACAAAGTGGAAAAAAATGATTGAAACAAACCTTACAAAATGAGCAAGGTTTGGAAATCATGCAAGAGAAGAAGCTTTTATTGTGCATATCATTATACTCTTGTTTTATATATCTTAACCTTTTCTTTCATAAGTCAATATCTAGGCCAAGCTACAATCTAATTAAGACATATTTGATTTGTGTTTGCAAGTGGCTAAGATAGTGGAGAAGAGTGTGCAAGTGAGCTTATACTTGTGTTAGTGTACAACTTGAGCTATTGTGGGTTTACATTGATTGGATCTATAATTTGTACATAACACTTGTTTATCACCATACACGCATGTTCACTACTTTGTTGAGTATGAAAAGCCTAGGGATTGAACTTGTTCCATTGTTAGCTCTTCAATGCCTTTCATAATCGTGCATGTTTAAAATTGTTGAGGCAACAAAGTGATGACAAGTTTTGTTTGTTATGAAACTTTGAGCCACAAAAAGATTGTAGTTTTGTCTGATTTACTCAAGGTCGAGTAAAGATTAAGTATTGGGAGTATGATGTGACTATAAATAGACACATCTAGTGCTTTTAATTACCTATGATTTGGTATGTTTTAATGATAATTTGATGCATAAGATACATAATCGTATATTTGTGTGAATGTAAGTGTTATCGAAGAAATCGAGCTAATAACGATGAATAAGGATCAAAGACTGCATTGGAGTTGATAAGGAACCAAAGTAGATAAAATCAATCCAAGGCTCGATATCCACTGCCACAATTGCAGAGATCGATCGCGGGGTTCTATCGATCGATCGCCAGGAGTGTCCGAGAATTTTTGGAAACTCGATTTTTTTACCATCTTTTGGAGATTCTAACCCACCTACTAACCTCCATATATATAGGACTCGAAAAATAAACTTTATAATCATCTAGATAATTATGGTAGATTAGTTTAGCCTTAGTTTATGATTTTTCTTTCAATTTTGTTGAAGGCGGCTACAAAGATCGAAGTGAAGACGGGATTGACAACCTCGCCGAGAGGATATCGGATTAGTTTTTCTTCGCCTTTCTTTTATTTATCGTTTTTCTTATATTATGTGTAGCTAGTTTTTAATTCTTGGTTGATGAAGACAATACCTTGGATTTATTAATCTTGGGGTGATTGTTGAATATCAATGTTTTCAGACTGTGATGATATGACTTATGTTTGATTATTGGATTGACAACCTAATCACTTGCATACAATCTAATGCTAAATTTGATAACTGTTTGATTAATCGAATTTACGAAGTAACTAAGACTGATAATTTTGCGCGTCTGAATTTATTAAGTTCTTAGGTAAAACAATGGACTAAATTTATATAAATCGCGTGTGTTTATATTATTTAGATTCATCACTAGCTAGTTTTGAATGTTATCATGATTTTTATCTTGAATGCGCATATATATAGATTGATTGATTGATGAAAGTTAAATTAGAACACGTGGGCTAATTGACTAGAAATAAGGTGAGGGGGGAATTAGATTTTCAATTGATTAATATTCAAATAAAATTGAGTATTTTTTGTTAATCGATGAAATAGATGTAATATCCAAGGTAGAGTCGACCGGTACTGAGAATCGCTTTTAATAGTTTAATATTTGCTTTTAATTTTAATTAGTATAATTCAATCTTTACAATAACATCTTTACTTTATTGTTGTTTTTTTTTTGTTAACACAATCGATCATTAGTAATGGTACTACATAATTGTTATGAATCTTGAGATTGAGTGATGTTAATTTGGAAGTACACGATAAATGTATACCAGAGTGCTAGGTTTAGAGTTTGGGTTTTCTTTACTTTTCTTTTTTTTTGCAATATTAAAATGAATTTATGGCTGAAAAGTGTACTTTATAGTGAAATTTTTAGCCATAATTTTATGCCAATCAAACTCTAGTTTCTCAATTAATCTGGCTCATAAAAACTGTTGTTTACAAAATTACAAGAACAATTAAAAAATTAACTTAGAATTCTCAAATTTAATGTTCTAAATTTAAAAATCATAATTATTCATTGAAAATTTTTAAAAACTTATTTTTCTCGAAAATTGGATCGTAATGATAAATCTCTATCTCCCAAAATCAAATAAGCTCGTGAGATCCTAGATCCAAATCCATGGAATAGTTTTGAAATTAAATACTCCTAAAATTTAATATTTTCTCTTAATTTTCCCAAACGTATTTCATCCAACTTTAGAATATTGAAATCTCATCTTACATCAAATTTCTTAAATAAGCTTATCGATAAATCCTCAAATGATTTTACCTCAACTTGCATGAAAGAATAGTCACATTTTTTTGATTATCTATTATTGCTATTATTATATTTTACTGACGTAAATTTGGGAACCCTTATACTAAACATTTGGGGTGTTACGTTCTCTCTTTGAATGATTTGGAAATGATCGTTATTACCTCTGAAGTCTTTCAAGCCATATTTATATAGCTCCCCATTAGTCACCTCTCATAGCAAGTTCCCGCTTGCAAAAACTCTTACTGATTCTGAAAAGTCGTTGCAACTGTCACTCCAAGTTGCTGAAACAGAGCTTCTAGAAAGTGATCCTTATTGAAAAAATTGATACTTTCTTAACAATTTCCACCTTATCAAATTATTCAATCCATCGTACTAATGACTCGTTTTGCCTTTCTACTAAGGCACTTTTACGCTGGTTATTTTAACCAGCTCCGTTCCATGATCAGAATTGTCAAGTGCTTCCACCTCAATGACCATGCCCCTGAGATTAATCCCAGCATTCATTCCCTCACAATTTGCAATGCTCCTTGGCTGGCCATTGATGTCTGCCTATTCAGTGTATATCATTCAATAGAATTACTTGATGATACATTGCAAAGCACAGCTTTTATAGGTCTCCCTTTCTTAATCACCGAAGGACATATATAATTCCTTTGAAGCAAAGTGACATCTTCAATGTTCCTTTGTACACATTTCCCTTTTCCTTGCGACTTTGTCAAGACTTTCAATGCCATCCTCATTAATCTGAGATTCAACTAGATGAAGGAACAAATGTGGGATTTGATTGTCTATAGCTTTTAGGTGGTTTCTGGATTCTCTTATGCATTTCACGAGCTTGTTGGAATGTTATGGAATCTGGTGCACCCTTGGGTATAAAGTCTTGCTTCTTTTGCTCACCATCTGTATCAGATTCATCTTGTCACGCCCTGAGACCGGGGTCAATAACACCGGCATTGATTTCCATAAACAACTTGAAATCAATAAGCCTCATAATATCATAACTACTGAAAAGCCAGTCTTTTTCCATAAAAATAAAAACCCATTGTCTTTGCAATGAATAAAGAAATGCGGAATTAAAAACTTAACAACTGAATAATTAAAATTGTCTTAAAACTGGAAAACTTGAAAACATAAAAGATCTTGATCTATGCAGCGGACTTGATTCACCAACCCCAAAATTGGTAACCTTCTTCGGCTTCAACTTCTTCCTCAGCTTTATCTGGGGATGTAGAGTAAGGGGTTGAGTGTTTTGGAAAACACTCAGCAAGTAGGGGACAATCGATATGATAATATAATACTTAATTGTCATAAACTTGGATCATAAAACTTGCATAAACCGATATGAATGTATCTTAACATACTTGATTTGCCCCTACGAGCCATGACATAACATATCGTTTCATAATTTTCATATACTTAAGCACAGTAAATCATTCTACTCTCTTCTTGGTACTGATATCAGTCTCTAGACTTAACCCTCATAGAGATGAGGTCATAACATCGGCTAACCCACGAATAAAGGGTCTGGATAATCCAGAAACAACGGATTACCACCGTATAAGGTTCTTTTAGCGGTTACACCCCACCGCATCAGGGTCATGGGGATCCAAATCCAATTAGATTTCGAGTTTAACGTGCTTACAAAATATACTTTCATAATTTCAACATAATACATATCGATTGAGAATTTAAAAACATACATAGTATTTTTGAAAATGAAACGAATACTTAACATAAGCCCACTTACAGATTGTAGACGTGTTTGATCAATCGATGGTACGAAACGAACGGATTCCTTCCTCTTAATATGAACAGTAATTGCACACCTTTACTGTGTGTGTTTTACGAAGGCTTAAAGCTTGCAACTTTCGAAACTTGCTGCTGGAAACAGTGTGTGTACTGTGAGTATTTTTTGAAGGCTTTGGACTGATTTTTCGAAGGCTTAAGGATTGAAACAGATGCTGGAATTTTCGAAGGATTGAACCGATTATTTGCTTGCAGATTTTCAAAGCTTTAGACATATTTTTCCTTCGAAAATCAAAGCTGATTTGGAGTGATATTAATGGCTGAAGGGTCAACACATATGGTGCAGGACATATGGAATCTTGTGGACGTTTTTTGAGGATGAATTCTTGGCAATATTTCTGAATATTTGATGCTGAATGGAGGCTGGGGTTTCGGCTTCTGTATGTGAAGAGGGGTGACAGATTGGTCTTATATAATGGCTTGAAGTCCTCCAATATTTAATAGCCTAACTTTCGAAATTCTAGGCTGAGATAAGGATGGATTTTTGTTGAAATTTAATCATCAATCTTTTGCAAATCTGGTGTTGAAAAACTTGGAGTTTAATGCCTTTGATCCTATCGAAAATCTAGGCTAAACTTTGGATTATATTATCGAAAATCATGCACTGATTTTCGAAGATTTGTGCTGAATAAACTTTGGAATTTTGCTTGCTGGATTTTTTCTAAGGGATGCTGAATGAAAGAGAATTTTATTGGCTGAAGATCCAACGTATGTGATGCAGAATTTATGATGCAAGTTTCAACAATTTGTATTGCAATTGGCAACAGATTTGGTTTGGCTAATTCGAAACCTGAGGTGCAAATTTAATGAGTTTTGGCTTGATGGCCAACTCTTAAAGATTAATAAAGATTTTATTAATCAAAGTTTATCCCTACAAGAACTCTTAAATCAATTTTTTTGAGTTTTAAACCTACTCAAATTCTTAATTATCCATTTATTTAATTAGAGTTTTAAACCTACTAAAATACTTAATTATCTAATTAACAATTAGAGTTTTAATATGAATAAAGTACCTTAAGTAGATTTGATAACATCAAATCTCGGGTTAAATTCTCGGGTTTTACATCCCTCCCTTCTTATTGGAAGTTTCGTCCTCGAAACTCGAGTTAACTTGGTCTTGGAAGATGTAGGGGTATTTTTCCCGCATTGATTCTTCTACTTCCCATGTAGCTTCTCTTTCCGTATGGTTTGACCATTGGACCTTGACGTAAGGAATAGTCCTTCTTCTCAGAACTTGGTCCTTGGTATCCAGAATACGGATTGGGATTTCTTCGTATTTCAATGTTTCGTCCAAATTCCCTTGGGTTACTAGGGGTTCTGCTTCCAGTACATGGCTTGGGTCAGCAATGTATTTTCTTAGTTGTGATACGTGGAAGACATTGTGAATTCTCGACAGATTTGGCGGTAGTGCTATTTTATATGCTAGCGTCCCCACCTTTTCTAGAACTTCAAATGGTCCCACATATCTTGGATTCAACTTTCCCCTTTTGTCGAATCTGATTACCCCTTTCATTGGTGAAATCTTAACATAGACTTTCTCACCAATCTCTATATCCACGGGTCTCCTTTTCAGATCAGCCCAACTTTTCTGTCGGTCCTTGGCTGTCTTAAGTCTATCTCTGATGATGGCTATCTTGTCAGTAGTAGCTTGCACTAACTCTGGTCCGGTGATAGCTCTTTCTCCTACTTCGTCCCAATATAAAGGTGATCGACATTTGCGCCCATAGAGTGCTTCGTATGGCGCCATCCCAATGCTACTATGATAGCTGTTATTGTAAGCAAACTCGACTAGAGGTAATAGTTCGCTCCAATTTGCAGTAAAATCCAATACACAAGCTCTTAGCATATCTTCGAGGGTTTGGATAGTCCTCTCTGTCTGGCCATCGGTTTGTGGGTGATAGGCCGTGCTAAGAGTCACTTTACTTCCCATAGCTTGCTGAAAGCTTTTCCAGAAACGCGACACGAATCTAGGATCTCTGTCGGATAGGATACTCACTAGGACTCCATGCAATCTCACTCTATTGTCCATATATAGAGTTGCCAATTTGTCTAAGTTGTAGTTCATACGGACAGGTAGGAAGTGTGCTGACTTGGTTAGTCTATCAACAATTACCCAAATTCCGTCATGGCTCTGTTTTGACTTTGGTAGGCCCACGACGAAATCCATGGAGATGTGATCCCATTTCCATTCAGGGATTTCCAGAGGTTGAAGAAGTCCTCCGGGTCTTTGATGCTCAGCTTTAACTTGTTGACATACCAAGCATCGGGCGACGAATTCAGCTACGTCTTTCTTCATTGCGTTCCACCAAAAACTTTCCTTCAGATCCTTGTACATCTTTGTACTCCCAGGGTGGACTGAAAACTTTGACTTGTGCGCTTCAGACATTACTTCTTGTCTTATGTTGTTCACATCTGGCACGCATAATCACCCTTTCATCCACAGGATTCCATTGTTATCGATCTCAAAGTCAGTAATTTTCTTCTCCCTGACTTGTTCTTTTAGCTTGGTTAGGCTCGGATCTTGATCTTGGCTTAGTTTGATGGTCTCTCGAAGACAAGGTTGAGCTGAGATCGTAGCTAAGATTATTTTTCCTCTGCCTTTCAGGCTCACAGCATCTGCTACTTTGTTTGCCTTGCCGGGGTGGTAGCTAATAGTGAGATCGTAGTCTTTTAGAAGTTCGATCCATCGTCTCTGCCTCATGTTGAGTTCCTTTTGAGTGAACAAGTACTTGAGGCTTTGATGGTCCGTGAACACTTCGCACTTGGCGCCATACAGATAGTGTCTCCAAATCTTCAAGGCAAACACTACTGCGGCTAACTCGAGGTCATGCGTAGGGTAGTTTTGCTCATGGGGCTTGAGCTGTCTTGAAGCATAAGCAATCACTCTTCCTTCCTGTATGAGTACACATCCTAGTCCTTCTTTAGATGCATCACTATAAATAGTGAAACTCATGTCTTCAGTTGGTAATACCAGTACAGGTGCAGATGAGAGCTTTTCCTTTAAAGTCTCAAAGCTCTTCTCACATTCTTCACTCCATATGAACTTTGCGTTCTTTTGTGTGAGCCTGGTAAGAGGTACTGCTATTGACGAAAATCCTTCGACAAACTTCCGGTAGTAACCAGCTAATTCCAAGAAGCTTCGGATTTCAGTCACTATCGTTGGTCTAGACCAATCTAAAACTGCCTCTACCTTTTTAGGGTCCACTGATACGCCTTCCTTTGATATTATGTGACCTAAGAAAGATACACTTTCTAGCCAAAATTCACATTTGTTAAACTTGGCGTAGAGTTCTTTCTCTCTTAGTGTCTGGAGCGTAAGACGAAGGTGTCGTTCGTGTTCTTCATTGCTCGACGAGTAAATGAGTATGTCGTCGATGAACACTACTACAAAGTCGTCCAGGATTGGCTTGAATACACGATTCATTAAATCCATGAATACAGCGGGCGCGTTTGTTAAGCCAAATGGCATCACCGTGAACTCGTAATGCCCATACCGTGTTCTAAATGCTGTTTTCAGCACGTCCTCTGCTTTAATCTTTAGTTGGTGATAGCCTGTCCTTAAATCGAGCTTGGAAAACACTTTAGCGCCTTTGAGTTGATCGAATAGGTCATCTATCCTCGGAAGAAGGTACTTGTTCTTGATTGTGATCTTATTCAGTTCTCTGTAGTCGATGCACAATCTCATGCTCCCCTCTTTCTTCTTTACAAACAACACTGGAGCTCCCCATGGGGATACACTTGGTCTGATTTGTTTCTTGTCCAATAACTCCTGCAGTTGTTCCTTAAGTTCCTTCAGTTCGGCTAGAGCCATTCGGTATGGTGCCTTAGAAATTGGTGTAGCGCCTGGCACCAAATTAATATCAAATTCCAATTCTCGGTTTGGAACAGATACGTGCAGCTCTTCAGGAAAGACATCCGGAAAGTCTTGTACAACGGCTATGTCTTCTATCCTGGGTCCATCTTCCTCTTTTACTTCGCTTATTGTAGCTAGGTAAACTTCTTCACCGTTCTTTACGGCTTTCCAGGTTTGGGCTGCCGTCAGTAGGAATTTTCTTTCCTTAGCTTTGCCATGGTATACGATCTCCTTCTCGTCTGGAGTCCGTAGTTTAACATTCTTGTTACGGCAGTCTACTACTCCATGATGTTTGGATAACCAATCCATTCCCAATATAACATCAAAATCCACCATGTTGAGTTGAATTAGCTCAGCATTAAACTTGATTTCATTAATACTAAGATGACAATTTCGGTGTATGCTATGTGCTATAAGGGTCTTATTGGCTGGTGTTGTTACGTTATATGGTTCACTAAGCAGTTCTGGCTTAAGGGATAGTTTCTTAGCAAACCTTTTGGACATAAACGAATGTGTGGCACCACAATCAAACAATGTATACGCAGGTAATTCGTTTAAATAAATGGTACCTGCCACTACGTCTTTTGCGTCCTCGGCCTATTCTCGCGTTATAGCAAACACTCTGGCGTTCGGCTTAGTCTCCTTTGGTTTACTAGGAGGGCCGTTATTCCTTACAGTCGTCCCTCTCATATCAGGTTCGTGACACTCAGCAATTCGGTGGCCTGTCTTCCCACATCGAAAACATGCACCTTTGCCTCTGAGACATTCTCCTAGATGGTTGAATCCACAGTTCGAACACTTAGGGTACCTCTGTTGAGTTGGACCTACTGTGGGTCCCCTTTGCTGGTTGCTGGACGGACTAGGCCTCTTGAAGTTTTGACTGCTAGAGGTATGCTAACTGGTGGAGGGTCGCTTGCGCTTAAACTCTTCCTCGCGACGCTTGATATCTGCTTCAGCCCTGATGGCGGCTCCCATTAAATCTCCGAAATTGGTTGTCTCGAAAATTGCCAGGGCGGATTGGATTCGACTGTTCAGTCCAATCCTGAAGTGATGTAGCTTAAGGGACTCGTCTGCCATGATACTCGGTGCATACGCTCCCAGCGAGTTAAACCTTGCGGTATAATCCACCCCTGTCATATCTGTAGTCTGTGTCAGGTTTTCAAACTCTCGCAGCTTCTGGTTCTGGACCGCAGTTGGAAAGTACTGCTTCAGAAATGTGCTCCGGAACCTTTGCCATGTAACTGGTCCCGTTTCTTGCATTAATGGCGACACGTTTTCCCACCACTTTCCAGCTTGATCAACGAGAAACGATGTTGTGACTTACACCTTAATGTTTTCAGGCACTTCAAGTAGTCTGTGGTGGTTTTCCACTTGCTTAAGCCAGTTTTGGGCCATCTCCGAGTCTGAGTTGCCATCAAAGGTTGGAACTCTGTTCTTCCGCAACGATTCATAGTGGTACTTCACTCCCTGCGGATGTGGCGTTGGCTGTGGATGTGGCTGATTAGTAGCAGGATTAGTTAAGCCTTGAAGTGTCGTGGCCACAATGGTGGCTATTGCTGCCAAGTCCTCACGACTCAGTCCCACCCTCGGGGGTTGTGGCGGTGCAGGTGGAGGATTCTGATTTCCATCCGTTCTCTCCTCATTAGAGTTGGGAGGAACAGCATAGTTGGGATTACGATTGCTGCGAATAGGACGTCCGGCCATTTCCTACAATACATAAAGATCTAAAATCTTTGCGCAGAAGATATAACGATAGCAGAAAGATAAAGAAGACATGATAAACAGAAATGACGATTTTATTAATCACTGAAAATGTTTATCAAAACAAAACGGAAAGGAAATGCTGAACATCAAAAATAATTCTTAAAAACAAAACTCCTAAACAAAGCTTTCTAGAAACTACGGATCTATAACATCTCCACTTCCTAACTCCTCTACGATATCTTCCTCCATTGGTTCTTCATTTGGGTCTTCATCCGAGTCTTCATCTGAATCTACCACGTCCAGGATGTCTCGCATGTGATCATTGGCTTCCCGTAGATCACTATTGACGTTTTGGAGGTGAGTGATGATATTCCAGTATCCATTGCTTCTTATTGCCAAGCGATGGTTCGTAGCTTGTAGTGAGAGAACTCGCTCTGCCATTTGTTCCAGCTGTTGCCTTTGCACTATGCATTTCTCGGCAGCAGTCCGATGGAGTTCATCTAATCGAGCAACTTCTTTGTTAGCTTCCTTACTTTGCTCGTCGTCTTGATGGTGATAGTAGCCGAGTCTATGAACATTGCCATGCAGGTGGTCTACTACCTCAAGTAGTTCAGAATTAGCTTCCTTGAGCTTTTCAACTTCTTGTTCCAGGCTAAGGATCTGGACTGTCTGAGCTCGGGTTGTCATCACCTAAACCCAAATACGGAACTAATTAAGTCAAATGAAATACTTGACAAAATCATAAAACTCAAGTATCAACAGTAAAAATCGAAATTTCGAATTCTGGAAATTTTTTTTTTTTTTTTTTTTTTAAATCAAAAATTAGGATTCTTAATTCGAATAATAGGGTTTCGAATTAATCCCTAATCGAAGCTTGAAATCTGGAATTGACAGAGGGTTAATGATCGACTTGCTGGAATAATCACACGAAAATTTTTAATTTCAAAACAATCGTGCGAGGCTCGAGAAATCGGGAATCGAACAAAAATTGGGAATTAGGGTTCCTGAGAACAATCGGGAAATTGATGGATTAAACGAAGTCCGATTGGTCTGATACTTGGACAGAATGATCGACTGAAGAAGACGATTCGATTGGTATATTCCCCGGCGTCTATCATGGCTGCAATCGGCGGCGACGGTAAATCGGCTAGGGTTTACTGTACGAAAATTGAAAAATCCGAAAATAATTCTTAAAAATAGATTTTTTGAAAATAAAATTTTAAAAACAAAAACTGAAAATTTTAAAATTTCGAAAATTTCGTATTCATGTGATTAATCAGATTGGATTTCTGATTATCGTAATTATCATGAACGACAATTTTTGTGATGACCAGGGATTATAGGTGTTAATCCCGGAGTATTAATAATCCCTAAAGTGGTTTTACGTGGCGATTTGGGATTTAATCGAGGTGTTGGGCCTTCTGGGCTCGTTTATTTGGGTAGTTGGGATCGTTGGATCCAGAGGTTGAGATTGTATTCACATTACGGTGTAAAACCTAAGAGTTGGGTTTTTGATGTGTCTCGGAATCTCGGGTGCTGTGTGAGCACCGGTAGGGGATTTTGGAGTTAGAGAGAGAGTTTTTGAAAACAGATGATTTTTAAGGAATCATGATGTATTTGTGGGGCTATTAATTTTTCGGGGTATTTTTGCTATAAATACCATTTAAACCCAAAATTTTAGACATAATTTCAATTTCAGCCCCAATTCCTTCCCTCTCTCCCGCGTGCGATTTTCCCGCTGCTACAGCGCTGCCGCGCGCAAAAGCGCTCCGCCCGCCGCCGTCCGGCCGCCGTTCGGGGCGTGCGACCTACCGCCGTCTTCGTCTCGACGAGGCGCTCCTTTCCCCTCTGTCAATTGAAGGTTTCGTCGCGTCCTGGAGTCGGATTTTGCTGGTAAGCGTCGATCCCCAATTTCTAGGGTTCTTCGATTTTCGTTTGTTTTTGCTTCCGATTTCGTTGGGTAATCTCCCTAACCCCTTGTTCGTCTTTTTCATGTATTTCCATGCCTTTATTGTTTCGAATTTCCCCAATTTCGTAGGGATTAAATTTCGAATTTTGGGGGTTTTTGGCAAAGGTGATGATTCTTGCCATTGATGGTTTAATTCACATCTTAGGTGTATTATGATGCTTAAGTGGGATCGAATTAAGATGTTATGGTTCGAATTTGAAGAATTGTTAGGGTTCGAATTTAAAGGCTTGTTTGGATTTCGAATTTTAGGGATTTGGATTTCAAATTTGGGGGTTTGGCATGTGGGATGATTATTCATGCTATGGGTTGATTAATTGACATTTTAGATGAATTATGGTATTTAATTGGGTTCGAAATTGTGAGATTGAGGTTCGATTTTTGTAGGGCATTCTTGAACAAATTTCGATTGTCTCATTTATTCCTTCCCTGCATGTACCCTGCCCCGGGTCTTTTAAGAGGATAATTGTCGTGTATTGACAATGTTGTGAGGGATATGGGTGTGCTTGAGCATAGGTTACATGTTCGTAAATAATGGTGAATTGTTTATCGTGTTAGCACATCATTCCTCGGGGCATGGAACTCGAGCAAGGCTTGGCTCGGACTTCGGAGATTTAAGGTACGTGCGACGTACGAGCATTACTATATATATGTGAAATGCATAAGGTGTTTTTGATTTCATTGAATGTTTTGCGTATGGTTATACATACATGTTGATATAGCCAAGGAATGACCCAAATCTTGATATCGCCGCTTGTAGCGTGCGTGACACTAGAGTAGGATGACTCTTGTATGATATATGGGGTACTGGGTTTATATGACTATATTATGAGACATTTGAGATGTCTAGGTTTGTAAAATCATGTATTCTTCGTAAGACATTTGAGATGTCTAAGTTCGTAGAATCGTGTATTCATTATAAGACATTTGAGATGTCTAGGTTTGTAGACTCATGTATTCATAATAAGACACTTGAGATGTCTAAGTATAATGAAGGATTGGTAAAATAAATGCTAAGGCATTTGAGCTATCTGTGATTGATAGCAAGGTTGTGAAATCAGTATTAGATATTGTGATATCTGTAATTGCATGTTTAATGAATTTGTAATCACTATATGTTGATATTCGAGGATCAGGCATGCGATGTGTAAATCAATGTGTTGATTTACTGATTTATGAGATTTGATGAGTTTGATGTTGTGAGAACAGGGACAGTACACGGAATCCCGGATGAGGATGTTGCCATCCAGGGAGTATCATTTAAATTCATTAGCATTTACCTTTGTTGTAAATTATGAATTTCATTATTATGATTATGGGATTTTGTGTATTGGTATGCTCACCCCGTTGGGGGCTGTCTCTGTTGGGACAGGTGGACAGGTACATCGATGGCTATGGAGCTGAGCTCGAGCTGTTGATTTGAGGTACTCCCAGGATCGTGGTACCAGGGCTTGATGGAGCACGGTATCGTATAGAGTACCTATATATACGCCTGAGGATTTATACATATTCATATTCATGATGCTCGCATGTGAGCACGATTATACTTGTATATGGATTGTATATAAAGGCATGAGCCTTTCTCTCTTTCATTTAAGGTTGCATGCAATTAGGTTGAATTGCTAGAATGATATGAGAGTCATTGGTGTATTATGTGGGTGTTGGAACCCACTTTTGTTGACATATGTGTGGTGTCTTCCCTGGCTGGGAATCTACTTGTATTACTGCTTTCTGTTGAGTATTATGTGTTCCCTGGCCGGGAATTTTGTTATGTGTTGTACTCTGTTTTGGGATAGCTCTATTTATGGGGAGACTCTGCCCAAATTTTTGTAAAAGTTTACAATGTGAAAAGTGGCACCAAGGGGTTGGTAAAGGGCAAACATATGAGTCTTTTATTGACAGGCAATGATTAAGTATCATCAGAGCTTCCCGATTGACATTTTATAGAAAGCATGTACCACACATAGTGGTTAATACACTAATCAAGGTTTTAAGGGCTTGGGGTCCTTACATTAGTGGTATCAGAGCAGTGGTTGCTCATTGGGGCTGTTAAGGGCCTAGGAAGTTATTGATAGCACATATTTATGCATGATGGCATTAATGTTGTATGACATAGCAAATTGTTTATGTGCTCTTATGATATGAAAAGTGGTATTGCTAACCATTGTGGTTGCAGGAATCGTGTGGAACACGATAGGATGACATTTATGGGGATGTCTGGCACTCCGTGTGTTATGTGCCAAGGAAGCTGGTTTTAAGAAAATCAGATAAAGGAATATTTCCGAGGTAACATGTATTTTACGATGTCTTGTTGACACATGATGAATGCAAAGTGGTGCATTGAGGTTATGATATATGTTATTGTGCATTGTTTTTGCATATGCATGTCTTGAGTCAAAGTTATCTTAGTAAGGATTTTAATGGCTTATGCTAAAGTCCATATGAAGCGATGAAGAGTCCCGCTTATATGGAGTAGCAACGCTAAAGTCCATTGGAAGCGATGAAGAGTTCCGCTTACATGGAGTAGCAACGCTAAAGTCCAGTGGAAGCGAGGAAGAATTCCGCTTTCCTGGAGTAGCAAGAAGCATTAAAATGTACTAATGATAAGGGCTCAGGATTGAAATAAGGATTTAAAGAAGGCTATCATGACATTTATTTGTGAAACCATACATTCTCATAATGTGTTTTTATTATGAATTGAATGTGGATGCATAGCGTATATGGCTATTGTTGTTAACCCTGATGGTTGCAGGTTACAGGAAATATGGAGTATAAAAAGGAATGATGATTATACATTCCAGGAGTCCTGCTTATGACAGTGAGAATTTTTATACTTATGCTTGACCGCTAAAAATGTGGAGCGGGCGGGGATGCTCGCTTGCACATGGAGGCGGGGTATTCCATACGAAGCGAGGATGATATACCGCTTGTATGAAGAAGCTTATGCTTGTACCGCTAAAAATGTGGAGCGGGCGGGGATGCTCGCTTGCACATGGAGGCGGGGTATGCCATACGAAGCGAGGATGAGATACCGCTTGTATGAAGAAGCGAGGATGAGATGCCGCTTGTTAGGATGATGATTCATTCCTTTGTGATGACACGGATGATAGCGGTGATGTGTCCCGCTGTGTCGATTTATATTCATTTCTCTATGAGGACACGGTTTATAGCGATGGTTCATTCCGCTATATCTATTGGCGATGGTTCATTCCGCCAGGTGTATTGATAGCGATGGTTCATTCCGCTATATCTATTGGCGATGGTTCATTCCGCCAGGTGTATTTATAGCGACGGTTCATTCCGCTATATCTATTGGCGATGGTTCATTCCGCCAGGTGTATTTATAGCGACGGTTCATTCCGCTATATCTATTGGCGATGGTTCATTCCGCCAGGTGTATTGATAGCGATGGTTCATTCCGCTATATCTATTGGCGATGGTTCATTCCGCCAGGTGTATTGATAGCGATGCCTCTTTCCGCTACTATGTGGACGATGATTCATACTCAGGTATATAGCGAGGTTTCATGCCACTTATTATATGACGAGGTGTCATGCCGTCGATTCTATAGCGAGGGATTTTGCCGCTATGTACTCAGCACAGGATTTTGCCGCCTTCGAGCGATGGGTGCTGATTACGCACTATTATTGAGCGACGGAGACAGGTATGACGCTATATCACTAGCGATGAGGTATGAGATATTGCTATTTTATTAGCTTTATTGTAGCTGGCATGCATTGATATACATGTTTTATTATGCCTATTTTTACTAGCATGATAGTGGATTGACATACGCTGATGTACATGTATCGTCACTAGTTGACAATGTTTTAGATGCCATGAGTTGGCATGTGTCGTCACAGGATGACGATGACGATGGTGTAGGAGATGTCTTATTAGACATGCATCATCGTTACGATGATCGATGCGTTGAGTATACGTATTCAGTGGTATGCCTTGGGTGCCAGTACCGAGCACAAGGTGGTGTGTGCGACACCGATGGACGTGACCCTTATACCGAGCGGGTTGCTCGAGGAATGGTTGGATGCGCTGTACATGGGATTGTACCGCAACTTACGATTGGGGGATCATTTTACGAGTGGTGATACCCTTGAGGTATGCTCGTTGGAATGGCCTTTGGCCATGTGATTTGACGACAGGAGTAATCATGGAGGAAAGTACTCGCTTTCTGTCGATGTGACATGTGGTGGACATGGTCACACCACCCTTGAGGGTGTAGGATGGGTCCTAAGGGAGTAGGATCAGGTTATGTTAAGTACATAGGGACATTGGAGTGCTCAGGGTGTATCGGCATTGAGGAATGTTGGATAAAGACCCACTACTCTATTGAGTTTTTCTCCCATAGTATGTTATACCATGTGGAAACGTCCGTCTTGTTAGTAGGTTTGAGGTAAACCTAAAGAGGCAGAGACTAGGTTGTCTGCCGCGTGTGTGTAGCACCATGATGGGCTTGCTAGAGCCGTTACACTGCTCGTTGGAACCAAGTTTGGCAAATCGTAAGGTGATACGATGAGGATTGTGGTGGACTCTAGTAGTCACCATGTCATTGAGGTTAAGGTTGTTCATGCCTCACTGAAACGTGTATACGTTTATGTTTAATCTTGGAGACTTGTCTGGGACAGCTCAGGATGTTGGAGTACCAACAAGAGAGTCATCAGGTTGTTATTGACTCAATCTAAAGGAACCCGTGTATTGGGATACAATGGGTGTTATTATATCCAGTTTTTCCGAACGATGGTTCGAGACTTGTGGATCTCGAGTTCGATGGCGCTTCCCTTGCGAGGAAGGAGGTAGTATTATACCTATTTGGGAATCTTGAAAGATTCGGTAAGTTGGTACAAGTGGTGTTGATTTTGGGAATCACACCGTGTATTGTTAATCGTCGATTTTCATCCTCCACTGAGTAAGGAATGACTCAGAATTGACGGTTGTGTTTGGGGCTTAGGGATATGTGGTAGATACCCGAGCCGAGTGCATTGAGTATGCATGCGACATCAGTGCTTAGGCAGGTATACCGGTGAGTATACGGATGCCAGTTATTGATTTCCTCTCTGTTAAGCATAGAGTTATGCTATTTTTTGGATGGTTAAATCTCTAATGAGAGATATGGAACACCTTGAGATTGGGAATCTCCATGGCACGATGTTTATGAGGAATAATCGTGAAGTTAGTTGACTCCCTTGAAGAGGGATTTTCTTGTGAGGGTTAAGGTACTTCCCTTGTTGGTGTTTTCCTTCGAGTTATGCGACAGCCTTCCCAAGTTTGGATTGTTAAATCCGAGGATTTTCAAGGGATGGCAGGATTTCGGATTGGTTGAGTGTCGCTGACGACACAAGCGTTGAGGATGCAATGGGTTTATTGCATGCCCCTTAAGAATTTTAAACTCTGCGGAGTCTCGGTTGTTATTTATGATTAGGACGTGATTCTTGGAACATCCGTAGGTGGACATCTTGCGAGATGTCTTTTGTTTGAATTTGTGGCCGTGAGTTGCCCAAATTAAGTTGCAATGAGGCGACTACTCCTTCGATGGAGGAAGTTTGAAAGTGGAAACCAGGTTTGGTATGTGTACACCGTAGTTGTACTAGTGTTTCCCTCGTAACGATGTATGTTAGACATCGAGAGTCTTGGTAAAAATATCATTGGATGATATCTACGATAGAATCAAGAGCGATTCGAATCCTTGCAGTTTCAGTTGACTAACTGCTTTTGGACTGTTAGCGTTGAGTTGTGCTGACGCTCTTTGACGTTATGATGGATTTGGAAGTCTATTCCACTCCAGAGTTTGACACGAGGTCAACGTTCTTACGGTTGAGGTGTCATTCAGGATGTGTTCGTACTGTTGTATTAGATCGAAGGATGACTGTCCGATCTACAGTCGTAAGTATTGGTTGATTTGCAGTCATGAGAGGCTGACTTTTGGGATGACCCGCATCGAGGTACGTTTTACCTCTTGGGTGTTATGTTGGTTATGGTATGTCGCTCTGTTTCAGAGATTAGATGAGAGGTAAGTATCCTCGCGTTTATTAATACGATTCTGATATGGTCAGGAATCGATGTTATGGCTTCATGTTGTTGTGCAGCCTGGGTGTTACGTGATACACCAGTGCTAATTTCGAGGACGAAATTCTTTTAGTGGGGGATATTGTGATGACCAGGGATTATAGGTGTTAATCCCGGAGTATTAATAATCCCTAAAGTGGTTTTACGTGGCGATTTGGGATTTAATCGAGGTGTTGGGCCTTCTGGGCTCGTTTATTTGGGTAGTTGGGATCGTTGGATCCAGAGGTTGAGATTGTATTCACATTACGGTGTAAAACCTAAGAGTTGGGTTTTTGATGTGTCTCGGAATCTCGGGTGCTGTGTGAGCACCGGTAGGGGATTTTGGAGTTAGAGAGAGAGTTTTTGAAAACAGATGATTTTTAAGGAATCATGATGTATTTGTGGGGCTATTAATTTTTCGGGGTATTTTTGCTATAAATACCATTTAAACCCAAAATTTTAGACATAATTTCAATTTCAGCCCCAATTCCTTCCCTCTCTCCCGCGTGCGATTTTCCCGCTGCTACAGCGCTGCCGCGCGCAAAAGCGCTCCGCCCGCCGCCGTCCGGCCGCCGTTCGGGGCGTGCGACCTACCGCCGTCTTCGTCTCGACGAGGCGCTCCTTTCCCCTCTGTCAATTGAAGGTTTCGTCGCGTCCTGGAGTCGGATTTTGCTGGTAAGCGTCGATCCCCAATTTCTAGGGTTCTTCGATTTTCGTTTGTTTTTGCTTCCGATTTCGTTGGGTAATCTCCCTAACCCCTTGTTCGTCTTTTTCATGTATTTCCATGCCTTTATTGTTTCGAATTTCCCCAATTTCGTAGGGATTAAATTTCGAATTTTGGGGGTTTTTGGCAAAGGTGATGATTCTTGCCATTGATGGTTTAATTCACATCTTAGGTGTATTATGATGCTTAAGTGGGATCGAATTAAGATGTTATGGTTCGAATTTGAAGAATTGTTAGGGTTCGAATTTAAAGGCTTGTTTGGATTTCGAATTTTAGGGATTTGGATTTCAAATTTGGGGGTTTGGCATGTGGGATGATTATTCATGCTATGGGTTGATTAATTGACATTTTAGATGAATTATGGTATTTAATTGGGTTCGAAATTGTGAGATTGAGGTTCGATTTTTGTAGGGCATTCTTGAACAAATTTCGATTGTCTCATTTATTCCTTCCCTGCATGTACCCTGCCCCGGGTCTTTTAAGAGGATAATTGTCGTGTATTGACAATGTTGTGAGGGATATGGGTGTGCTTGAGCATAGGTTACATGTTCGTAAATAATGGTGAATTGTTTATCGTGTTAGCACATCATTCCTCGGGGCATGGAACTCGAGCAAGGCTTGGCTCGGACTTCGGAGATTTAAGGTACGTGCGACGTACGAGCATTACTATATATGTGAAATGCATAAGGTGTTTTTGATTTCATTGAATGTTTTGCGTATGGTTATACATACATGTTGATATAGCCAAGGAATGACCCAAATCTTGATATCGCCGCTTGTAGCGTGCGTGACACTAGAGTAGGATGACTCTTGTATGATATATGGGGTACTGGGTTTATATGACTATATTATGAGACATTTGAGATGTCTAGGTTTGTAAAATCATGTATTCTTCGTAAGACATTTGAGATGTCTAAGTTCGTAGAATCGTGTATTCATTATAAGACATTTGAGATGTCTAGGTTTGTAGACTCATGTATTCATTATAAGACACTTGAGATGTCTAAGTATAATGAAGGATTGGTAAAATAAATGCTAAGGCATTTGAGCTATCTGTGATTGATAGCAAGGTTGTGAAATCAGTATTAGATATTGTGATATCTGTAATTGCATGTTTAATGAATTTGTAATCACTATATGTTGATATTCGAGGATCAGGCATGCGATGTGTAAATCAATGTGTTGATTTACTGATTTATGAGATTTGATGAGTTTGATGTTGTGAGAACAGGGACAGTACACGGAATCCCGGATGAGGATGTTGCCATCCAGGGAGTATCATTTAAATTCATTAGCATTTACCTTTGTTGTAAATTATGAATTTCATTATTATGATTATGGGATTTTGTGTATTGGTATGCTCACCCCGTTGGGGGCTGTCTCTGTTGGGACAGGTGGACAGGTACATCGATGGCTATGGAGCTGAGCTCGAGCTGTTGATTTGAGGTACTCCCAGGATCGTGGTACCAGGGCTTGATGGAGCACGGTATCGTATAGAGTACCTATATATACGCCTGAGGATTTATACATATTCATATTCATGATGCTCGCATGTGAGCACGATTATACTTGTATATGGATTGTATATAAAGGCATGAGCCTTTCTCTCTTTCATTTAAGGTTGCATGCAATTAGGTTGAATTGCTAGAATGATATGAGAGTCATTGGTGTATTATGTGGGTGTTGGAACCCACTTTTGTTGACATATGTGTGGTGTCTTCCCTGGCTGGGAATCTACTTGTATTACTGCTTTCTGTTGAGTATTATGTGTTCCCTGGCCGGGAATTTTGTTATGTGTTGTACTCTGTTTTGGGATAGCTCTATTTATGGGGAGACTCTGCCCAAATTTTTGTAAAAGTTTACAATGTGAAAAGTGGCACCAAGGGGTTGGTAAAGGGCAAACATATGAGTCTTTTATTGACAGGCAATGATTAAGTATCATCAGAGCTTCCCGATTGACATTTTATAGAAAGCATGTACCACACATAGTGGTTAATACACTAATCAAGGTTTTAAGGGCTTGGGGTCCTTACAATTTTCACCCAACTGTATTTATTTCTCCACTTGGTCTATTTGAACCGGAATTTTCTTCTAGTTACTTCCTTAACTAGAATACTTTTCCCAGCGGGATTATGGAACCTGGCTCTGATACCACTAAAATGTCACGCCCCGAGACCGGGGTCAATAACACCGGCATTGATTTCCATAAACAACTTGAAATCAATAAGCCTCATAATATCATAACTACTGAAAAGCCACTCTTTTTCCATAAAAATAAAAACCCATTGTCTTTACAATGAATAAAGAAATGCGGAATTAAAAACTTAACAACTGAATAATTAAAATTGTCTTAAAACTGAAAACTTGAAAACATAAAAGATCTTGATCTACGCAGCGGACTTGATTCACCAACCCCAAAATTGGTAACCTTCTTCGGCTTCAACTTCTTCCTCAGCTTTATCTGGGGATGTAGAGTAAGGGGTTGAGTGTTTTGGAAAACACTCAGCATGTGGGGGACAATCGATATGATAATATAATACTTAATTTTCACAAACTTGGATCATAAAACTTGCATAAACCGATATGAATGTATCTTAACATACTTGATTTGCCCCTACGAGCCATGACATAACATATCGTTTCATAATTTTCATATACTTAAGCAAAGTAAAGCATTCTACTCTCTTCTTGGTACTGATATCAGTCTCTAGACTTAACCCTCATAGAGATGAGGTCATAACATCGGCTAACCCACGAATAAAGGGTCTGGATAATCCAGAAACAACGGATTACCACCGTATAAGGTTCTTTTAGCGGTTACACCCCACCGCATCAGGGTCATGGGGATCCAAATCCAATTAGATTTCGAGTTTAACGTGCTTACAAAATATACTTTCATAATTTCAACATAATACATATCGATTGAGAATTTAAAAACATACATAGTATTTTTGAAAACGAAACGAATACTTAACAAAAGCCCACTTACAGATTGTAGACGTGTTTGATCAATCGAGGGTACGAAACGAACAGATTCCTTCCTCTTAATATGAACAGTAATTGCACACCTTTACTGTGTGTGTTTTACGAAGGCTTAAAGCTTGCAACTTTCGAAACTTGCTGCTGGAAACAGTGTGTGTACTGTGACTATTTTTCGAAGGCTTTGGACTGATTTTTCGAAGGCTTAAGGATTGAAACAGATGCTGGAATTTTCGAAGGATTGAACCGATTATTTGCTAGCAGATTTTCAAAGCTTTAGACAGATTTTTCCTTCGAAAATCAAAGCTGATTTGGAGTGATATTAATGGCTGAAGGGTCAACACATATGGTGCAGGACATATGGAATCTTGTGGACGTTTTTTGAGGATGAATTCTTGGCAATATTTCTGAATATTTGATGCTGAATGGAGGCTGAGGTTTCGGCTTCTGTATGTGAAGAGGGGTGACAGATTGGTCTTATATAATGGCTTGAAGTCCTCCAATATTTAATAGCCTAACTTTCGAAATTCTAGGCTGAGATAAGGATGGATTTTTGTTGAAATTTAATCATCAATCTTTTGCAAATCTGGTGTTGAAAAACTTGGAGTTTAATGCCTTTGATCCTATCAAAAATCTTGGATAAACTTTGGATTATATTATCGAAAATCATGCACTGATTTTCGAATATTTGTGCTGAATAAACTTTGGAATTTTGCTTGCTGGATTTTGTCTAAGGGATGCTGAATGGAAGAGAATTTTATTGGCTGAAGATCCAACGTATGTGATGCAGAATTTATGATGCAAGTTTCGACAATTTGTATTGCAATTGGCAACAGATTTGGTTTGGCTAATTCGAAACCTGAGGTGCAAATTTAATGAGTTTTGGCTTGATGGCCAACTCTTAAAGATTAATAAAGATTTTATTAATCAAAGTTTATCCCTACAAGAACTCGGGGTTGTTCTTGTAGGTGCTTTTACTAAGGAGAATCAGGGTCAGGTTGATAAGGCTGAGCTGTAAGGAGTGCTACAAGATAACAAGATAAATACCTATTTTGTATAGTTCTACTAGGAGTACAGTAGAAGTAGCTTTACCCAATTGTTAAAGAGTGTAACAAGTTCTTTTGGCATGTCTTTTTCTTTCATGTAGACTTCAGCTCAATCTGTCAACACGATCTAAATACTCTGATTAAATATGTTTAATTCTCCTAATTGCACCTAATAGTACGTTTGAGATAACGGGGTCTCACAAGTTCTAACTACATCCACCAGTTATGTGATGTCCGGGGATTAATGGTGTTAATCCCGGTGTGGTACTAATCCCTGATGGACTTTAAATTGTGGCAATTAGGAATTAATTGCGATTTTGGGTCTCCCGAGGTTGTGAAATCGGGCATTTGGGATCGTTGGATCCAAAGGTTGAGATTGTATTCTCATTTTGATGGGAAAACCTATGAGTTGGGTTTTTAGTGGGACTTGTGTCCGGGGTGCCTTATGTTGGGGCCAGTCTGGGGATTTGATGTTGGAGAGAGAGTTTTTGAAAACAGATGATTTTTAATGAATCATGATGTATTTGTGGAGGTATTGGTATTTTGGGGGATTTTTGCTATATATACCTGTTGGACTCAGGATTCCGTCATTCGGAATCCATTTCTCTCCTCTCCTCTCCCTCACGCCACTCTCTCACCCCAAACCCTTCCCCTTTCCCTATGGTGAGCAAAATCGATGGGGGCTCGTCCTAGGAGCCGGATTTCTCGAACATAAGTTGGTAAGTTTCTTTCCTCACCTTTAGCTTCGTTTTGATAGTGGTTTGGTGTGTTATGGTTGGGCTTTTGGGTTGGATTGGTGTTTGGGGGTTTTGGGTTAAAATCTTAAATGTTGATTTTAGTGTTTTTATGGAGTTTAAATGTTGTATTTGAGGTGTTGGTGGTGTGTGGGGTGTTGGTTTTGAGTTGGGTGTTAAAAACACCATGGAAACTCGAATTTTTGGGAAAATCGCAGGTGGCGATTGATCGCCGAGGTGGGGCGATCGATCGCGACGTGCAACTGCAATTTTGGGTGACGTTTAAAGGGGCCGTTTCCGGGGAAATGTCTACATTCCAATGGGAATGTTATACTTTTAAAATGGATTGATTGGGACCAAAGTCTAATAAAATGGGATTTTCGGTTGAGTCTTTGGCTATCTATTAAACATATAAAATGGAATATTTTGGGGTATTATGCATGCTTAGCCGTGGAGCTTTTATTTTGGTAATCGTCATGGACTGACGATATGTTTGGGAGTTTGAACATGCTTGGGCACGTGGTTGCATGCTTATGTTTGATTGTGAATTGTTTGTTTTTAGCACATAATTCATCGGGTCGTGGGACTCAGGCAAGGTGGGACTCGAACTACGGAATTATAAGGTACGTATGACGTACGAGCATAGCCTATTATAATGTTGCAACTGTAAAATGCATGGTATGTGATAATTGCATTAAATGGACACTGAAACACATGGTGCGTAATAATCGCATTACATGGACATTGAAATACGTGGTAGGTGGTAATTGCATCAAATAGGCGTTGAAATGCATGGTACATGATACTTGCTATAAATGGCTAGCAATATGCATGATAAATGGTATTTGCGTCAAATGGTTATACATGGGAACAATACGGTGCCGCTATTGAGCGAGCAATGATTTGGTATGCTGTCGCCGTTGAGCGACCATCGGTCATGACGCCGCTATTGTTGAGCGTGCGCGGGGTTTAAAATGCCGCTATTGTGGAGCAAGCAATGAAATAGGAACATGGAATCATTGGTTAGATTAATGTGATATCTACGGTCTTTTATATAATGATTTTACCATATTGATTATGGAACTGGCATAATAGAACAGTATTAGTTAATCTATGTGACGATTAACTGGCTTTGGGAATTTGATGAGTTTTGTTATTTTGAGAACAGGGACAATACAGGGGATCCCGGATGAGGGTGTTACATGCAGGGAGTATAATTTAAATTATGGCATTTACATTCTGTAAATTATGAATGGCAATCTTATGATTATTGGATTGGTTGCATTGGTATGCTCACCCCGTGTGGGGGCTATCTTTGTTGGGACAGGTGTTACAGGAGTAGCAGTAGCTTTGGAGTCGAGCTCGGGCTGTTGATTGAGGTACTTCCAGGATCGAGGTACCAGAGCTAGTTGAACAAGTACATGGATCCAGAGTTGAGATCGAGCTGTGCTTGGGAGGTGCTTCCAGGATTGAAGTGCCTGTAACGGTATCCGGTAGAGTGTTTTATACATTAGATACACGCGTATTCATTGGGTGCTCTTATGTGAGAACATCTTACGTGTATATGGAATGTATAAATGAGCTACGTCTCTTCTCTATTCATTCATGGTTTGCATGCAATTAAATATGGAATTGCCGAATGAACTGAGAGCATGTTAGTGTATTATAAAGGTGCATGTTATATAAATAATCGTGGTTGGGGAATTTGAATATTATGCAGATAGAATGCAAGAAATTTTCTGGATAGCATATGGTGTTGCACTTGCACATGGCTTTTCCCCATGATAGTATAAATATATGCACTAATGGTATGGATTAATACACTAATAACGGGTTAAGGGCACGGGGGTCCTTACATTAGTGGTATCAGAGCAGTGGTTAGCTCTTTGGGGCTGTTGAGGGCCTGGGAAAATGATAATGGGACTGAGAAGCGCATACTTATGCATGATGGTAGTTAGTGTTGCGTGGCACAACTATATTGCTTATGTGCATTTATGATATGTGTTCATAATTGGAATATGTTATTGCTAACTATGGTGGTTATAGGGTCATATGAGACATGGACTATGCATTACTGTTGCATAGATATACATCGGAGTGATGATTTTAATGCTTTGCCGCTAAATGTTGGAGCGAGGTGCATTAAAATACACTCATGGCGATGATTATTGGAATACGGGTTATTCATTACGGTTGCATGCCCGTCGAAGCGATGATGCCGCTGTCGTGTCGAAGCGATGGTAAATGCCGCTGTCGTGGCGTAGCGATGTGAATACTTGCCGCTGTCATATTATAGCGATGAAGAATATTTGCCGCAAATATGTCGAAGCGAAGGATAATGCCGCTGTCATATTACTATTGCGAGGGATATTATGCCGCTAATATGTCGAAGCGAGGGGTATTTCCGATGTCATGCCGGAACGATGGTAAATGCCGCTGTCGTGTCGAAGCGATGGTAAATGCCGCTATCACGTCGAAGCGATGGTACCACCGTCATGTCGAAGCGATGATGCCGCTGTCGTGTCGAAGCGATGATACATGCCGCTGTCACGTCGAAGCGATGATGCCGCTGTCATGACGTACCGATGCGATCGGGAACAAAGTACTACATGAGTGTGAGTACCTCTTGAGTCCGCAATTATTCCGCTATTCTATTGGCGATGGTTCATGCCGCCGGGTATTCTATTGGAGATGGTTCAGGCCGCCGGGTATTCTATTGGCGATGGTTCATGCCGCCGGGTATTCTATTGGCGATGGTTCATGCCGCCGGGTATTCTATTGGCGATGGTTCATGCCGCCGGGTATTCTATTGGTTTTGATTCATGCCGCCGGGTATTCTATGGCGATGGTTTATGCGCCGGGTATCATATAGCAATGGTACATTCCGCTACACCTATGGCCATGGTTCATACCGCCGGATATCTATAGCGATGTTTCATGCCGCTGACTTTATGGCGAGGGATCATGCCGCTGATTCTATAGCGATGGGTTATACCGCTATGTGCGTAGCACTGGATTATACCGCCTACGAGCGATGGATGCTGCTTGTGTACCGCTGGTGGACGATGGATACAGGTATTCCGCTATCTTGATAGCGATGAGATATGGCATATTACTTTTGTTATCATTATTGTGAATATTATGTGTTGTTTTTATACCGTCATGTGTTTGACGACGGGATTATGAGTGTCGTGTATCGACCGGTACCGTCATATGTTTGACGATGTTATTTGGGATGTCTATGTGGACGCGTGGCGTCATCTTAGTAAATAATACATTCATGTTTATGAATTTGGTTGTATGGTTTGAGTGCCGATGGTGAGCACATGGTAGAGTCTTGGTCACTAGTTGACGAGACATTTTGTCGAGCAGGTTTGCTCGATGGAGCATTGGATGCATTGTACCAGTGAGTGTACCGCATCATGTTATAGAGGTAAATATTTGTCGAGTAGTGATACCCTTGGGTATGCTCGCTGGGATGGCTAAGGTCAAGCGATTGGTGGTAAGAGTAGTCATTGAGGAAACTATTCGCTTGTTGTTGTGATGTGGTGTAAGCATGATCACACTCACCCTGAGGGTGTGGAATAAGTCCTAATGAATTTTGATTGCATAGTAGTTGAGCAAGGACATCTGGATGTCCATTACGCTTGATGTTTTAGAAATATGTTGGTGATGACCCACAACTCTAATGGGTTGTACGGTATGGTATACCGGGATGAGACGCGTATCACGTTGATAGCTTGGTATGAGCCTATGGGGCCAACGAACCGTTCGCCAGGCATTGTTGCAGTACTTTGGTGTGCTTGTGTTAGCCTTTATGCTGCTTGTTGGTGTGATGACCAGGGATTATAGGTGTTAATCCCGGAGTATTAATAATCCCTAAAGTGGTTTTACGTGGCGATTTGGAATTTAATCGAGGTATTGGGCCTTCTGGGCTCGTTTATTTGGGCAGTTGGGATCGTTGGATCCGGAGGTTGAGATTGTATTCACATTACGGTGTAAAACCTAAGAGTTGGGTTTTTGATGTGTCTCGGAATCTCGGGTGCTATGTGAGCACCGGTAGGGGATTTTGGAGTTAGAGAGAGAGTTTTTGAAAACAGATGATTTTTAAGGAATCATGATGTATTTGTGGGGCTATTATTTTTTCGGGGTATTTTTGCTATAAATACAAGTTGAACCCGAGATTTTTGTATTAATTTCATTTTCAGCCCAATTCTCTTCTCCTCCCCTGTACGTACGATTTTCCCGTCACCTCCCCTGCCCCGCCGCTTCAGGCGCTCCGCCAGCCGCCGTCCCGCCGCCGTTCGGCGCGTGCGACCTACCGCCGGCGTCGTCTCGGCGAGGCGCTCCTTTCCCCTCCATCAATTGAAGGTTTCGTCGCGTCCTGGAGTCGAATTTGGCAGAAAGGCGTCGATCCCCAAAAGTTAGGGTTCATCGATTTTGAACGATTTTGCTTCCTTTTTTCGTTGGGTAATCTCCCTTACCCCTTGTTCTTCTTTTTCGTGCATTTCCCTGCTTATTTTGGTGATTTTGGTTCGAAATTATTTTCGAAATTGTAGGGTTTGATTTCGAAAATTTGGGGGTTTTTGGCAGGGGTATTATTTCGTGCAATTGATCGATTATTGCATGTTTTAAGAGTATTATGATGCTTGATTGAGATCGAATATGGGGGTTTTTGGCAGGGGTATTATTTCGTGCAATTGATCGATTATTGCATGTTTTAAGAGTATTATGATGCTTGATTGAGATCGAATTGAGAAGCTTTGGTTCGAATTTGAAGAATTTTAAGAGTTGGGATTTAAAGGCTTGTTTGGGTTCGAATTTAATGGTTTTGAGTTCGAAAATTTGGGGTTTTTGTCAAGGGATGTTGATTCTTGCTTGGATAGCTTAATTGGCATTTTAGATAAATTATGGTATTTAATTGGGTTCGAAATTGTGAGATTAGGGTTCGATTTTTGTAGGGCATTCTTGAACAAATTTCGATATTGTCTCATTTATTTCCTTCCCTGCATGTACCCTGCCCCGGGTCTTTTAAGAGGATAATTGTCGTGTATTGACAATATTTTGAGGGATACGGGTGTGCTTGAGCATGGGTTGCATGTTCGTAAATAATGGTGAATTGTTTATCGTGTTAGCACATCATTCCTCGGGGCATGGAACTCGAGCAAGGTTTGGCTCGGACTTCGGTGATTTAAGGTACGTGCGACGTACGAGCATTACTATATATATGTGAAATGCATAAGGTGTTTTTGATTGCATTGAATGTTTTGCGTATGGTTATACATATATGTTGATATAGCCAAGGAATGACCCAAATCTTGATATCGCAGCTTGTAGCGTGCGTGACACTAGAGTAGGATGACTCTTACATGATATAAGGGGTACTGGGTTTATATGACTATATTATGAGACATTTGAGATGTCTAGGTTTGTAGAATCATGTATTCTTCGTGAGACATTGAGATGTCTAGGCTCGTAGAATCATGTATTCATTATGAGACATTTGAGATGTCTAGGTATAATGGAAAGCGAGATTATGAAATCAATATTAGATATTGATATATCTATATTTGCATATATATGAACTTGGAATCATTCATTCTTGGTATTTGAGAATCAGGCATGCGATATGTAAATCAATGTGTTGATTTACTGATTTATGAGATTTGATGAGTTTGATGTTGTGAGAACAGGGACAGTACACGGAATCCCGGATGAGGATGTTGCCATCCAGGGAGTATCATTTAAATTCATTAGCATTTACCTTTGTTGTAAATTATGAATTTCATTATTATGATTATGGGATTTTGTGTATTGGTATGCTCACCCCGTTGGGGGCTGTCTCTGTTGGGACAGGTGGACAGGTACATCGATGGCTATGGAGCTGAGCTCGAGCTGTTGATTTGAGGTACTCCCAGGATCGTGGTACCAGGGCTTGATGGAGCACGGTATCGTATAGAGTACCTATATATACACCTGAGGATTTATACATATTCATGATGCTCGCATGTGAGCACAATTATACTTGTATATGGATTGTATATAAAGGCATGAGCCTTTCTCTCTTTCATTTAAGGTTGCATGCAATTAGGTTGAATTGCTAGAATGATATGAGAGTCATTGGTGTATTATGTGGGTGTTGGAACCCACTTTTGTTGACATATGTGTGGTGTCTTCCCTGGCTGGGAATCTACTTGTATTACTGCTTTCTGTTGAGTATTATGCTTTCCCTGGCCGGGAATTTGGTTATGTGTTGTACTCTTTTTTTTGGGATAGCTCTATTTATGGGGAGACTCTGCCCAAATTTTTATAAAAGTTTACAATGTGAAAAGTGGCACCAAGGGGTTGGTAAAGGGCAAACATATGAGTCTTTCATTGACAGGCAATGATTAAGTATCATCAGAGCTTCCCGATTGACATTTTATAGAAAGCATGTACCACACATAGTGGTTAATACACTAATCAAGGTTTAAGGGCTTGGGGTCCTTACATTAGTGGTATCAGAGCAGTGGTTGCTCATTGGGGCTGTTAAGGGCCTAGGAAGTTATTGATAGCACATATTTATGCATGATGGCATTAATGTTGTATGACATAGCAAATTGTTTATGTGCTCTTATGATATGAAAAGTGGTATTGCTAACCATTGTGGTTGCAGGAATCGTGTGGAACACGATAGGATGACATTTATGGGGATGTCTGGCACTCCGTGTGTTATGTGCCAAGGAAGCTGGTTTTAAGAAAATCAGATAAAGGGATATTTCCGAGGTAACATGTATTTTACGATGTCTTGTTGACACATGATGAATGCAAAGTGGTGCATTGAGGTTATGATATATGTTATTGTGCATTGTTTTTGCATATGTATGTTGTGAAATATAAGAGGTGTATTTCACGAGTCAAAGTTATCTTAGTAAGGATTTTAATGGCTTATGCTAAAGTCCATATGAAGCGATGAAGAGTCCCGCTTACATGGAGTAGCAACGCTAAAGTCCATTGGAAGCGATGAAGAATCCCGCTTACATGGAGTAGCAACGCTAAAGCCCAGTGGAAGCGAGGAAGAATTCCGCTTTCCTGGAGTAGCAAGAAGCATTAAAATGTACTAATGATAAGGGCTCAGGATGAAATAAGGATTTAAGGAAAAAGAATGTCATGACATTGCATATCCATACATTCATATAATGCGTTTTTATTATGTATTGAATGTTGATGCATAGCGTATATGGCTATTGTTGTTAACCCTGATGGTTGCAGGTTACAGGAAATAAGGAATACGAAAAGGAATGATGATTATACATATGTATGGGCATCCCAAGGGCAACATGTATTATGTGGTTAGTCATTTAACACAAGGTAAATCAAGGTATGCATAAGATAGTGCATTATGATATGATACATGTTGATACGCATCGTTTTGCATATGTATATTGTGAAATATAAAGTGAGGATTTCAATGCTTACACTAAAGTCCATATGAAGCGAGGAAGGATTCCGCTTATATGGAGTAGTGAGAAGCATTGAAATGCACTGATATTTCACGAGTCCAGGTTATCCTAGTGAGGATTTCAATGCTTGCGCTAAGGTCCATATGAAGCGAGGAAGGATTCCGCTTATATGGAGTAGTGAGAAGCATTGAAATACACTACTGATAAGTGACTCGATTCGAGGTTTATTTATAGCGATGGTTCATTCCGCTATATCTATTGGCGATGGTTCATTCCGCCAGGTGTATTTATAGCGACGGTTCATTCCGCTATATTTATTGGCGATGGTTCATTCCGCCAGGTGTATTTATAGCGATGGTTCATTCCGCTATATTTATTGGCGATGGTTCATTCCGCCAGGTGTATTTATAGCGATGGTTCATTCCGCTATATCTATTGGCGATGGTTCATTCCGCCAGGTGTATTGATAGCGATGCCTCTTTCCGCTACTTTGTGGACGATGATTCATGCTCAGGGTATAGCGAGGTTTCATGCCGCTTATTATCTGACGAGGTGTCATACCGTCGATTCTATAGCGAGGGATTGTGCCGCTATGTACTCAGCACAGGATTTTGTCGCCTTCGAGCGATGGGTGCTGATTACGCACTATTATTGAGCGACGGAGACAGGTATGACGCTATATCACTAGCGATGAGGTATGAGATATTGCTATTTTAGTAGCTTTATTGTAGCTGGCATGCATTGATATACATGTTTTATTATGCCTATTTTACTAGCATGTTAGTGGATGGCATACGCTGATGTACATGTATCGTCACTAGTTGGCAATGTTTTAGATGCCATGAGTTGGCATGTGTCGTCACAGGATGACGATGACGATGGTGTAGGAGATGTCTTATTAGACATGCATCATCGTTACGATGATCGATGCGTTGAGTATACGTATTCAGTGGTATGCCTTGGGTGCCAGTACCGAGCACAAGGTGGTGTGTGCGACACCGATGGACGTGACCCTTATACCGAGCGGGTTGCTCGAGGAATGGTTGGATGCGCTGTACATGTGATTGTACCGCAGCTTACGATTGGGGGATCATTTTACGAGTGGTGATACCCTTGAGGTATGCTCGTGGAATGGCTTTTGGCCATGTGATTTGACGACAGGAGTAATCATGGAGGAAAGTACTCGCTTTCTGTCGATGTGACATGTGGTGGACATGGTCACACCACCCTTGAGGGTGTAGGATGGGTCCTAAGGGAGTAGGATCAGGTTATGTTAAGTACATAGGGACATTGGGTTGTCCAGGGTGTATCGGCATTGAGGAATGTTGGATAAAGACCCACTACTCTATTGAGTTTTCTTCCCATAGTATGATATACCATGTGGAACGTCCGTCTTGTTGGTAGGTTTGAGGTAAACCTAAAGAGGCAGAGACTAGGCTGTCTGCCACGTGTGTGTAGTACCGTGATGGGCTTGCTAGAGCCGTTATACTGCTCGTTGGAACCAAGTTTGGCAATCGTAAGGTGATGCGATGTGGATCGTGGTGGACTCTAGTAGTCACCACATCATTTGAGGTTGTGCGTGCCTCGCTGAAACGTGTATACGTTTATGTTTAATCTTGGAGACTTGTCTGGGACAGCTCAGGATGTTGGAGTACCAACAAGAGAGTCATCAGGTTGTTATTGACTCAATCTAAAGGAACCCGTGTATTGGGATACAATGGGTGTTATTGTATCCAGTTTTTCCGAACGATGGTTCGAGACTTGTGGATCTCGAGTTCGATGGCACTTCCCTTGCGAGGAAGGAGGTAGTATTATACCTATTTGGGAATCTTGACAGATTCGGTAAGTTGGTGCAAGTGGTGTTGATTTTGGGAATCACACCGTGTATTGTTAATCGTCGATTTTCATCCTCCACTGAGTAAGGAATGACTCAGAATTGAAGGTTGTGTTTGGGGCTTAGGGATATGTGGTAGATACCCGAGCCGAGTGCATTGAGTATGCATGTGATATCAGTGCTTAGGCAGGTATACCGGTGAGTATACGGATGCCAGTTATTGATTTCCTCTCTGTTAAGCATAGAGTTATGCTATTTTTGGATGGTTAAATCTCTGATGAGAGATATGGAACACCTTGAGATTGGGAATCTCCATGGCACGATGTTTATGAGGAACAATCGTAAAGTTAGTTGACTCCCTTGAAGAGGGATTTTCTTGTGAGGGTTAAGGTACTTCCCTTGTTGGTGTTTTCCTTCGAGTTATGCGACAGCCTTCCCAAGTTTGGATTGTTAAATCCGAGGATTATTAAGGGATGGCAGGAATTCGGATTTGGTTGAGTGTCGCTGACGACACAAGCGTTGAGAATGCAATGGGTTTATTGCATGTCTTAAGAAATTTAAACTCTGCGGAGTCTCGGTTGTTATTTATGATCAGGATGTGATTCTTGGAACATCCGGAGGTGGACATCTTGTGAGATGTCTTTTGTTTGAATTTGTGGCCGTGAGTTGCCCAAATTAAGTTGCAATGAGGCGACTACTCCTTCGATGGAGGAAGTTGAAAGTGGAAACCAGGTTTGGTATGTGTACACCGTGGATGTACTAGTGTTTCCCTCGTAACGATGTATGTTAGACATCGTGAGTCTTGGTAAAGATGTCATTGGATGATATCTACGATAGAATCAGGAGCGATTCGAATCCTTACAGTTTCAGTTGACTAACTGCTTTTGGATTATTAGCGTTGAGTTGTACTGACGCTCTTTGACGTTATGATGGATTTGGAAGTCTACTCCACTCCAGAGTTTGACACGAGGTCAACGTTCTTACGGTTGAGGTGTCATTCAGGACGTGTTCGTACTGTTATATTAGATCGAAGGAGGACTGTCCGATCTACAGTCGTAAGTATTGGTTGATTTGCAGTCATGAGAGGCTGACTTCTGGGATGACCCGCATCGAGGTACGTTTCGCCTCTTGGGTGATAGGTTGGTTTTGGTAAGTCGCTCTGTTTCAGAGTTAGATGAGAGGTAAGTATCCTCGCGTTTATTAATACGATTCTGATATGGTCAGGAATCGAGGTTATGGCTTCATGTTGTTGTGCAGCCTGGGTGTTACGTGATACACCAGTGCTAATTTCGAGGACGAAATTCTTTTAGTGGGGGATATTGTGATGACCAGGGATTATAGGTGTTAATCCCGGAGTATTAATAATCTCTAAAGTGGTTTTACGTGGCGATTTGGAATTTAATCGAGGTATTGGGCCTTCTGGGCTCGTTTATTTGGGCAGTTGGGATCGTTGGATCCAGAGGTTGAGATTGTATTCACATTACGGTGTAAAACCTAAGAGTTGGGTTTTTGATGTGTCTCGGAATCTCGGGTGCTATGTGAGCACCGGTAGGGGATTTTGGAGTTAGAGAGAGAGTTTTTGAAAACAGATGATTTTTAAGGAATCATGATGTATTTGTGGGGCTATTATTTTTTCGGGGTATTTTTGCTATAAATACAAGTTGAACCCGAGATTTTTGTATTAATTTCATTTTCAGCCCAATTCTCTTCTCCTCCCCTGTACGTGCGATTTTCCCGTCACCTCCCCTGCCCCGCCGCTTCAGGCGCTCCGCCAGCCGCCGTCCCGCCGCCGTTCGGCGCGTGCGACCTACCGCCGGCGTCGTCTCGGCGAGGCGCTCCTTTCCCCTCCATCAATTGAAGGTTTCGTCGCGTCCTGGAGTCGAATTTGGCAGAAAGGCGTCGATCCCCAAAAGTTAGGGTTCATCGATTTTGAACGATTTTGCTTCCGTTTTTCGTTGGGTAATCTCCCTTACCCCTTGTTCTTCTTTTTCGTGCATTTCCCTGCTTATTTTGGTGATTTTGGTTCGAAATTATTTTCGAAATTGTAGGGTTTGATTTCGAAAATTTGGGGGTTTTTGGCAGGGGTATTATTTCGTGCAATTGATCGATTATTGCATGTTTTAAGAGTATTATGATGCTTGATTGAGATCGAATTGAGAAGCTTTGGTTCGAATTTGAAGAATTTTAAGAGTTGGGATTTAAAGGCTTGTTTGGGTTCGAATTTAATGGTTTTGAGTTCGAAAATTTGGGGTTTTTGTCAAGGGATGTTGATTCTTGCTTGGATAGCTTAATTGGCATTTTAGATAAATTATGGTATTTAATTGGGTTCGAAATTGTGAGATTAGGGTTCGATTTTTGTAGGGCATTCTTGAACAAATTTCGATATTGTCTCATTTATTTCCTTCCCTGCATGTACCCTGCCCCGGGTCTTTTAAGAGGATAATTGTCGTGTATTGACAATATTTTGAGGGATACGGGTGTGCTTGAGCATGGGTTGCATGTTCGTAAATAATGGTGAATTGTTTATCGTGTTAGCACATCATTCCTCGGGGCATGGAACTCGAGCAAGGTTTGGCTCGGACTTCGGTGATTTAAGGTACGTGCGACGTACGAGCATTACTATATATATGTGAAATGCATAAGGTTTTTTTGATTGCATTGAATGTTTTGCGTATGGTTATACATATATGTTGATATAGCCAAGGAATGACCCAAATCTTGATATCGCAGCTTGTAGCGTGCGTGACACTAGAGTAGGATGACTCTTACATGATATAAGGGGTACTGGGTTTATATGACTATATTATGAGACATTTGAGATGTCTAGGTTTGTAGAATCATGTATTCTTCGTGAGACATTGAGATGTCTAGGCTCGTAGAATCATGTATTCATTATGAGACATTTGAGATGTCTAGGTATAATGGAAAGCGAGATTATGAAATCAATATTAGATATTGATATATCTATATTTGCATATATATGAACTTGGAATCATTCATTCTTGGTATTTGAGAATCAGGCATGCGATATGTAAATCAATGTGTTGATTTACTGATTTATGAGATTTGATGAGTTTGATGTTGTGAGAACAGGGACAGTACACGGAATCCCGGATGAGGATGTTGCCATCCAGGGAGTATCATTTAAATTCATTAGCATTTACCTTTGTTGTAAATTATGAATTTCATTATTATGATTATGGGATTTTGTGTATTGGTATGCTCACCCCGTTGGGGGCTGTCTCTGTTGGGACAGGTGGACAGGTACATCGATGGCTATGGAGCTGAGCTCGAGCTGTTGATTTGAGGTACTCCCAGGATCGTGGTACCAGGGCTTGATGGAGCACGGTATCGTATAGAGTACCTATATATACACCTGAGGATTTATACATATTCATGATGCTCGCATGTGAGCACAATTATACTTGTATATGGATTGTATATAAAGGCATGAGCCTTTCTCTCTTTCATTTAAGGTTGCATGCAATTAGGTTGAATTGCTAGAATGATATGAGAGTCATTGGTGTATTATGTGGGTGTTGGAACCCACTTTTGTTGACATATGTGTGGTGTCTTCCCTGGCTGGGAATCTACTTGTATTACTGCTTTCTGTTGAGTATTATGCTTTCCCTGGCCGGGAATTTGGTTATGTGTTGTACTCTTTTTTTTGGGATAGCTCTATTTATGGGGAGACTCTGCCCAAATTTTTATAAAAGTTTACAATGTGAAAAGTGGCACCAAGGGGTTGGTAAAGGGCAAACATATGAGTCTTTCATTGACAGGCAATGATTAAGTATCATCAGAGCTTCCCGATTGACATTTTATAGAAAGCATGTACCACACATAGTGGTTAATACACTAATCAAGGTTTAAGGGCTTGGGGTCCTTACAGTTGGATTCGAGCTGGGTGAATCGTATGGTGATACGATGAGGGCTATGATAGACTCTTGTAGTCCCTATGTGGCATGGTGATTGAGGTAGGGAATACCTCACGGGGATGTTTATACGTCAAATGTTTCGAGTGACTTATTCTGGGACAACTCAATTTCTTGGGAGTACCAACGTGAGTGTCGACAAGTCGTTGTTAGCTCTGGTTAAGCATCTTTGCATGTTGAATGCAACGAGAATCACAATTGGATTTGTGAGATATAGCTAGTGGAGTAACACTACCATTTTTATTTTATCTCTTGGGGAGATTTGGATTGTACTGTCATGGAGACAACCAGTATTGGTTGAGGGTCGATTGAGAATCAACCGGGGTAAGCCCTACTAGTGTTGGACTAGGTGATGGCTTCATACTTCCAATGAGACGTTCGAGGAGACGTCTCCGGGGTAATGCTCGAGATCGTATAGTACTATGGTATTAGTACAGAGCATTACTAGGTTGGGTATACATGGCGTATACGGGTTTTGATTTGGTAATAGTGGCTTCGATGCACTATTCTGAACCAGTTGCATATTTTTGGTTTCGAGATATATTTTGGTATAAATATATCCAGTTTTCCGAACGGTGGTTCGAGGTTGGAGGATCATGGACTTATGACATTTTCCTTGAGAGGAAGGCGGTATTATTATACCTACGGGTTGGATCTTTTGAGGAGATTCGTTGTTTTGGTTCGTGTGGTGTTGATGTTGAAATCACACCCTTTGGTTTTGGTTTGTCAACCTTCATTCTCCATGGGGTGAGAAAAATTGAGGTTTGACAGTTGGTCTTGGGATTTGGGTATGATTGGAGATACCCGAGTCTATTGCATTGAATATGCATGTTGTGTTGGTGTATGGACTTGTATGCCGTGTGTGTATACGAATGCCAACTTTATTTTGTTCCTTGTTGAACATCGAGTTTGTATGCTTGGTCTGGTGAATCTCCGGTGTGAGATTGTGGAACCTTGAGATCGGTAATCTCGATGGCACGATGCATTCTGATGAATGATCGTGAGGGTTGTTTGACTTTCCCTGAGGAAGGATCGTCGTGTTTTGGAACCATGGTAGTTCTTGTTGGATAACTCGATAGCCTTCCTGTTTTAGGATTGTTGGATCCAAGGATAAATGAGGGATGGCCGGGATTCGGGTTTGTTTTGTGGAGTCTCGATAGTGTGTTTTGGACCAAGATGGGATTTCTTGGAACACCTTGTTTTAGACTTCTATGGTGATGTGTTTTGTGTGGATCAGTGACTGTGGGTAACCCGATCCGGGTTGCAAGTGGTGCAACTACTCCTTTGGAGGAGATGGGCTGGGAAGCAAAACCGGATTTTCTGTGAGTATACTATTGTATACTACTAGTCCCCATCATGACGATGCGTGTCAAGCATTGTGGGCAAGTGGTGAATATCATGGAGTGATATCTATGTCAGAACAAAGGGAGATTTGGTTGATTTGTAGTTGTGGTGGACTGACTTCTGGGACGATTCACGTCGAGGTATGTTGTTATCTTTCGGGTTTGTATTGGTTTTGGCGTTTGCTCTATTTTAGAGCTTGGTGCGAGATTGGTGTTCTCGCAGTTGTTAATTCGATTCTAATGTGGTCCAGAATCGGGATTGTGGCCTTGTTTTGGGTTGTGTAGTCCTGGTGTTACGTGGAGTACACCGGTGCAATTTCGAAGACGAAATTTTATTAGTGGGGGATAATTGTGATGTCCGGGGATTAATGGTGTTAATCCTGGTGTGGTAATAATCCCTGATGGACTTTAAATTGTAGCAATTAGGAATTAATTGCGATTTTGGGTCTCTCGAGGTTGTGAAATTGGGCATTTGGGATCGTTGGATCCAAAGGTTGAGATTGTATTCTCATTTTGATGGGAAAACCTATGAGTTGGGTTTTTAGTGGGACTTGGTGTCCGGGGTGCCTTATGTTGGGGCCAGTCTGGGAATTTGATGTTGGAGAGAGAGTTTTTGAAAACAGATGATTTTTAATGAATCGTGATGTATTTGTGGAGGTATTGGTATTTTGGGGCATTTTTGCTATATATACCAGTTGGACTCGGGATTCCGTCATTCGGAATCCATTTCTCTCCTCTCCTCTCCCTCACGCCACTCTCTCACCCCAAACCCTTCCGCTCTCCCTTTGGGAGAAAAATCGATGGGGGCTCGTCCTAGGAGCCGGATTTCTCGAACAAAAGTTGGTAAGTTTCTTCTCCTCACCTTTAGCTTCGTTTTGATAGTGGTTTGGTGTGTTATGGTTGGGCTTTTGGGTTGGATTGGTGTTTGGGGGTTTTGGGTTAAAATCTTAAATGTTGATTTTAGTGTTTTTATGGAGTTTAAATGTTGTATTTGAGGTGTTGGTGGTGTGTGGGGTGTTGGTTTTGAGTTGGGTGTCAAAAACACCATGGAAACTCGAATTTTTGGGAAAATCGCAGGTGGCGATCGATCGCCGAGGTGGGGCGATCGATCGCGACGTGCAGCTGCAATTTTGGGTGACAATGAACAGTGCTGGCGATCGATCGCGAGGTCTCGGCGATCGATCGCGAGCGGGTACGCGATCGATCGCGAGGATTGGCGATCGATCGCGAGAAGGCACTGGTTTGGCCACTGGAGTGTGGCGATCGATCGCGATGACGGTGGCGATCGATCGCGAGAAGGATTTAGTTTTTTTCAAAATTTTTGAAAAATATCGGGATTTTGGAATCAAGGTTTAAAGGGGCCGTTTCCGGGGCAATGTCTACATTCCAATGGGAATGTTATACTTTTAAAATGGATTGATTGGGACCAAAGTCTAATAAAATGGGATTTTCGGTTGAGTCTTTGGCTATCTATTAAACATATAAAATGGAATATTTTGGGGTATTATGCATGCTTAGCCGGGGAGCTTTTATTTTGGTAATCATCATGGACTGGCGATATGTTTGGGAGTTTTGTAAGGACCCTAATCCTTAAGTGCGGAATCAAGGCATAATAGAGCTATCATAATAATCAGAGTGTAAAAGAACGTGTTGAGTTTATGAGCTTAAGCATTACATGCCAAAAATAAGGACTACTAAAATGGATTAATTACATTCCAATCAAAAGAATGTGTTTAACTATAGTTCAAGCTACTCCTAGAGTAGACACTATAGGAAGCAATCCCGTCCTTCAAGTCCCAAAAGCATCCTCAACAAGCTCACCATCTCAACCCGTCTAGCCCTTCTATCATGCCAAACGTGTACCTACAAGGACAACCCCCAAACATGAGCAATAATAATCATTCATATTCAACACAATATGAAGATAAAGCGTAAATGCATAATCATAATAAAATACTTCCTGTTTTCCCCATGCATTTCAAACGCTTCCCGTTTGGTTGTCCCTGTACCATAACTCATGAGTATAATCAATAGATTATTTTTAATGGTCTAAACGTGTCATGACATATACCAGCTCATCAATACCAAATACTGATCACCAATCCCTAGTCTGTCCATCACAATGTATTTTAATGCCCCTCGCTTATTTACATATAGGCGGCATAGGATAACCTCGCTTCAATGGACATGCGGGACTCCCACCCCTCGCCTCACATTGAGCGGCAAATACCCTTTCCTCGCCCTATATGATAACCACGCTCAAATGTGACATGCGGCGCTCCCACCCCTCGCTTCACATTTAGCGGAACCAAAACAAATAGCGGCAAGCATTAAAATCATCAAGGGATGACCACGACTCATGGGATGTGCACCAAAAATCATATGCATCTATAAACATCATGCATAACATGTATTTGCATCCACAATGCAATACCACATATATACTCGCATCCACAATGCATAAACAATGAGTATATAAGATACATGTACCGTTGGGTGCCCGTACGTCCTCTACGTACCTTTCCAAAAGTGGATTTGATATGGCTTCAGTTCCTTGGTTGCGTTGCTACCTGGGATGGTTCTACATAATCACACAACCCCATACTAGAAGCCAAATAATAGTCAAATACCAAAAAATTTGACAAAAGAAATCATTTCCCAAAAATCCACAGGCGGCGATCGATCGCTTCCTTCAGGCGATCGGTCGCCTCAAATTTTCCACTGCGGCGATCGATCGCGCCAAACATGGCGATCGATCACCTATCCCATGATTTGGCTACTGCCTCTCGGTGATCGGTCGCCTCATTTTAGGCGATCGATCGCCTATCCTTCGAAAAGCCTACTGTCCTTTGGCGATCGGTCGCCTCTTTTCAGGCGATCGATCGCCTCGCGCAGAGTCGCGATTTCCACCATTTTTGCACCCAAAAATCCTTCCAATCCATACCAACACTTATACAATCAATCAACAACATAAATAACAACTTAAACCACCAAAATATACTTCAAAACAAGTATAAATCCAACATACAACCAAAACCACAACAACCCAAAACAAACCCATTTTAAAATCCTTCAAAATCATACCAAACTTAAACAAAACCTTACAAAAACAACCATGAGGTATCCATACCTCTTGGGGATCTCAAATCACCCAATAAACTCTACAAATCAAGATTTTGCAAGGACTTCTCTTCACCCCAAAGCTCAAGAACGAAAATGAGGGGAAGGGTTTGTGTGGGAATGATTTTGGTAAAGTAAAATGAATTGGTAAAGGTGGGGGGTTATAAGGGTTGGGTTTAATTAAAATAGGGTACATCCCACAATACCACGGTGTATAAAATATCCCAACATGATATTTAAAAGCATAACACCACTATGCTCCACAATTACAAATAAATGCATGTTTCCTCAAAAATGACTACCCACACATGAAGTCATTAAAACACCCCAAATATCTAACATGCATCACATGCACCCTGAAATGCAACCCGATCACATCTACCATGTGACTAAACATTTCAACATAATAATTCCAACACATAATTAATTACCACCATAATTAATCATATAAGCACAATTAATGCCCAATTGCAATTAATCATTTCGGGGATATCACAATACTCCCCTACTTATAAGATTTCGTCCTCGAAATCACATGCACTTACCCCAAAAGGAAACTAAACATAATCACATACCAGAGAATAGTTTCGGGTAGTGCTGCACCATATGCCGCTCCGTCTCCCACGTAGCCTCCTCGACACCCCTGCGATCCCACTGAACCTTGATCATAGGTATCACTTTGTTCCGAAGTCTACGGTCTGCTCGATCCAGAATTCTGACAGGCCGTTCCACATAAGACACACCGGACTCTAACTGAACTTCGGAAGGCTGTAACACATGAGATGGGTACGGCTCATACTTCCGCAGCATTGATACATGAAACACATCATGTATACCAGATAAAGAAGGCGGCAAGGCCAGTCGGTAAGCTAAGGTGCCAATGCGCTGCAAAATCTCGTACGGTCCAACATACCTCGGAGACAGTTTCCCGCGCATCCCAAATCGCACAACGCCTCTGAAAGGCGAGATCTTCAAAAAGACCTTATCTCCCAACTGAAATTCTAACGGTCTCCGCCGTTTATTTGCATAAGCTGCCTGTCTGTCCTGGGCCGCTTTCATTTTCTGCCTTATCGTCTTTATCTTTTCTTCCATCTCCCGAATCAACTCCGGTCCTCTGACCGATTTGTGGTCCAAATCATCCCATCACAAGGGTGATCTACACCGTCTGCCATAAAGAGCTTCAAACGGAGCCATCTGAATACTCGCCTGGTAGCTATTGTTATAAGAAAACTCTACCAAAGGCACTGAATCCTGGCAAGAGGCATCGAACTCCAAAACACAAGCTCTCAGCATGTCCTCGAGCGTCTGAATAGTGCGCTCGGTCTGGCCATCCGTCTGAGGATGATAAGCAGTGCTCAATCTGACTTCAGTTCCCAAGGCTGACTGAAGGCCTCCCAGAAATGAGATGTGAATCGCGGATCTCGATCTGACACTATGGAAACGGGGATCCCATGCAATCTCACCACATCTCTAATATACAACTGCGCCATCCTCAAAAAGGTGAAAGTCATGCTATAGGGGATGAAATGAGCTACCTTAGTCAATCGATCCACAATCACCCAAATAGCATCAAAGCCTGAAGCACTCCTCGGAAAGTGAGTCACGAAGTCCATGGAAATGTGCTCCCACTTCCACTTCGGTATCTCCAAGCTTCTCAACTCGCCGCCAGGTCTCTGTCTCTCTGCCTTAACCTGCTGGCAGATCAAACACCTCTTTACAAAAGCGACGACGTCACTCTTCATTCTCTTCCACCAAAACCGACCACGTAGATCTTTATACATCTTCTTCCCGCCTGGGTGGATGCTAAGTCTGCTACTATGAGCTCGCTCCAAGATCCCTCTACGCAACTCCGGCGTACCCGGAACCACCCAACGGTCACCCAATCTCAAAGACCCGTCATCGGCCACTTTGAATTTCATTGGCTGACCAAGATGTACTAAAGATAACCACCTCTGAACCTCATCGTCTGACCTCTGAGCTCTCCTGATGTTCTCATAGATATCTGGCTCAGCTAACAAGGTCGATACATACACAGGTGATGCATCAATGTCGAAATCATAGCCTAACTGGCAATAGGAGGTCATCATGGCTGACAAATGGATGACGTCCTCAGCAGAACTCCTCACTTTCCGGCTCAAAGCATCTGCTGTCAAATTAGCTTTTCCGGGATGGTACTCGATCTCACAATCATAGTCCTTGAGTAGGTCCATCCACCTCCTCTGCCTCATGTTCAGCTCTGCCTGAGTGAATAAAAACTTGAGGCTCTTGTGATCCGTGTAAATGGTAAACGAAGTACCAAGTAATGCCTCCAAATCTTCAGGGCGAAGATGATAGCCGCCAGTTCCAAGTCATGGACTGGGTATCTCGTCTCATGCGGCTTCAACTGCCTCGATGCATAAGCTACCACATGCTTATCTTGCATCAGTACACACCCAAGGCCCTGGATTGATGCATCGGTATACAAAACAAATCTGGAGTTCTCCATAGGGATCACTAACACTGGCGCCGTCGTCAAACGATGCTTCAACTCCTGGAAGCTCTCCTCACAAGCTTCTGACCAAAAGAAAGGTACTCCCTTCTGGGTGAACTGTGTCAACGGCTTGGCAATCTTCGAAAAGCCCTCGACGAAGCGTCGATAATATCCGGCCAAACCAAGGAAGCTTCGAATCTCAGGCACAGAAGTGGGGGCAGCCCACTCTATCACAGCTTCAATCTTCTTGGGATCCACAGATATCCCGCTGCTCGATATGACATGCCCCAGAAATACTACGCTGTTCAACCAGAACTCACACTTACTGAGCTTGGCATACAATTGGTGATCTCTGAGGATCTGGAGCACTGTCCTCAAGTGTCTCACATGTTCCTCCTCACTCCGGGAGTAGATGAGAATGTCGTCAATAAAAACAATGACGAACTGATCAAGATACGGCTGAAACACCCTGTTCATCAGACTCATAAAGACTGCTGGAGCATTCGTCACGCCGAACGGCATCACTAGGAACTCATAATGTCCATATCGGGTCCGGAATGCTGTCTTCTGCACATCTTCCTCTCTGAATCGAATCTGATGATATCCGGATCTCAAATCAATCTTGCTATACACCCTGGTACCTTGCAACTGGTCAAACAAATCATCAATCCTTGGGAGAGGATATTTGTTCTTTACTGTAGCTTTATTCAGTTGCCGGTAATCGATGCACAACCGCATCGAGCCGTCCTTCTTCTTCACAAAGAGAACTGGTGCGCCCCAAGGCGATACGCTCGGGCGTATATATCCCTTGTCAAGGAGATCCTGCAACTGTTCTTTCAACTCTCTCAACTCAGCCGGTGCCATCCTATAAGGTACACGAGAGATAGCGGATGTCCCTGGCAACAGCTCGATCCCAAACTCAACTTCCCTAGCCGGTGGGAATCCTGGGATCTCTTCTGGGAATACATCAGCAAACTCTGCCACTACTGGCACATCCTCAACTCTCAATTCTTTACTCTTCCCAGACGTGTCCACGGCATAAATGAGATAGCCCGTGTGGCCACGTTCCAACAACTGAGTCATCTTGATCGCTGAAATCAACGGAATCTTCGCACGAGAACCGTTGCCATAGAAAGTCCACTGACTGCCCAATTCAGGTCTGAACTTCACTGTCCTCTGCCGGCAATCTACCACTGCCTAATATCTGTTCAGAATATCAATACCCAAGATGCAGTCGAAGTCTGACATGCCCAACACAATCAAGTCTGACCTCAATTCGTTGCCCTCAAAATAAATGAGGCAGTCTGCCATAAACTGATCAGCAACGACATTTCTTCCAGTGGGTGTCGAGACCAAAAGAGGCGTGGGTAAAGAAGACGTGCGCATATGGTGTCTTTCCACAAAACCCACCGATACAAAAGAGTGGGAGGCACCTGTATCGATCAAAATAAAAGCAGGGTACGTAAATAAATGACACGTACAGGCGATCACCTCCTCTGGGGCTGCCTGGGCCTGCTCTCTAGTCAGCGCATACACCTGTCCCTAGGGCGGTCCCATTGTCTGACCTCCCGATGGTCGAGGCCCAAACTGCTGCCTCTGCTGCACTGTCATATCCTCAAATCTCGGCCGGTTGCCCTGAAACTCTGACTGTCCTCCCCGGGTGGGGCAATACCGAGCGATGTGGCCCATCTTGCCACAGCTATAACAGGCAGGGCACTTGCTTGAAGAATGTGGCCCTCCACAATTGTCGCACCTCGGCTCTCCCGGCCTATTCCCTTGTGAAGACCCTCGATTGGCCGACCAATTCTTCTTGTTATCCTGTTTCTGACCAAAGTACTTCTTTCCACCAAACAGTGAAGATGAAGAGGCACCACGAGGTTTAAATGGCTCTCCTCGGGGCCTCAAGCTGTCATTTGATTGCCTTTGCTGTGGTACTTGTGGTGGCACAGCACTAGGATAAGCTCCCACCCCAAGCTCGGCAAGCTCCGCCCTTGTGAGAGCATCATCAAAAGAAGTTGGGTTATTGGTGATAACCCGGTCATAGAGCTCCGGTCGCAACCCCTTCATAAAACTCCTCATCTTTGCGTGCCCATTGGTGGCAATGTGGGGAACATACCTCAGCAACGAAGAGTACCGCGTGGCATAGTCTGACACTCTCATGTTCCCCTGTTTCAAACTTGTAAATTCATCCTCCTTCGTCTGTCTCGCCGCTGCGGAGAAGTACCGGTTCAGAAACCGGGTCCTGAAGAGTGTCCAATCAATCATGGCACCTAGTGCTCTTAGCTCCAATACAATGCCCCTCCACCACATGAGAGGTTTCTTTGCTAACTGGAACTCCGCTAGCCTCAGCCACGCTGTAACAGCACAAGGAGCCGTCACAAAAATCTGCTCAAGTCTTTCCAGCCACTCCTCAGCTTCCTCTCCTGATTCTGTTCCCTCAAACCGGGGCGGGTGGTAAGACAGAAACTGAGTCAAGTTAATCTCACCGGGTAGCAATAACTGAGCTACTGGTTCCAAGCCTACTGCTGGTGGAGGTAGAGGGTTCACTTGGCCAATACTAGCGTTAACACTGCCCACATCACCGACCTCTTCGTTCAGATTCCCCGCATTCATAGCAGCCATGCTGTAACACAAAGGTTAACAACAATTCCAAAACAAATATACATGTTATGTCGTTAGATAACAGGAATGATAATAAGCATGTTAGTATAACAGGATATAACAGGATATACATCAATATGCACCACATGCATAAACATGCTTCAAATGTAAGCACCTAGCCAATCATGCTAAGGCTACCCTTCACTCGTTCCCGGGTTCTCTAACCTGGCTCTGATACCACTAATGTAAGGACCCTAATCCTTAAGTGCGGAATCAAGGCATAATAGAGCTATCATAATAATCAGAGTGTAAAAGAACGTGTTGAGTTTATGAGCTTAAGCATTACATGCCAAAAATAAGGACTACTAAAATGGATTAATTACATTCCAATCAAAAGAATGTGTTTAACTATAGTTCAAGCTACTCCTAGAGTAGACACTATAGGAAGCAATCCCGTCCTTCAAGTCCCAAAAGCATCCTCAACAAGCTCACCATCTCAACCCGTCTAGCCCTTCTATCATGCCAAACATGTACCTACAAGGACAACCCCCAAACATGAGCAATAATAATCATTCATATTCAACACAATATGAAGATAAAGCGTAAATGCATAATCATAATAAAACACTTCATGTTTTCCCCATGCATTTCAAACGCTTCCCGTTTGGTTGTCCCTGTACCATAACTCATGAGTATAATCAATAGATTATTTTTAATGGTCTAAACATGTCATGACATATACCAGCTCATCAATACCAAATACTGATCACCAATCCCTAGTCTGTCCATCACAATGTATTTTAATGCCCCTCGCTTATTTACATATAGGCGGCATAGGATAACCTTGCTTCAATGGACATGCGGGACTCCCACCCCTCGCCTCACATTGAGCGGCAAATACCCTTTCCTCGCCCTATATGATAACCACGCTCAAATGTGACATGCGGCGCTCCCACCCCTCGCTTCACATTTAGCGGAACAAAAACAAATAGCGGCAAGCATTAAAATCATCAAGGGATGACCACGACTCATGGGATGTGCACCAATAATCATATGCATCTATAAACATCATGCATAACATGTATTTGCATCCACAATGCAATACCACATATATACTCACATCCACAATGCATAAACAATGAGTATATAAGATACATGTACCGTTGGGTGCCCGTACGTCCTCTACGTACCTTTCCAAAAGTGGATTTGATATGGCTTCAGTTCCTTGGTTGCGTTGCTACCTGGGATGGTTCTACATAATCACACAACCCCATATTAGAAGCCAAATAATAGTCAAATACCAAAAAATTTGACAAAAGAAATCATTTCCCAAAAATCCACAGGCGGCGATCGATCGCTTCCTTCAGGCGATCGGTCGCCTCAAATTTTCCACTGCGGCGATCGATGGCGCAAAACATTGCGATCGATCGCCTATCCCATGATTTGGCTACTGCCTCTCGGCGATTGGTCGCCTCATTTTAGGCGATCGATCGCCTATCCTTCGAAAAGCCTACTGTCCTTTGGCGATCGGTCGCCTCTTTTCAGGCGATCGATCGCCTCGCGCAGAGTCGCGATTTCCACCATTTTTGCACCCAAAAATCCTTCCAATCCATACCAACACTTATACAATCAATCAACAACATAAATAACAACTTAAACCACCAAAATATACTTCAAAACAAGTATAAATCCAACATACAACCAAAACCACAACAACCCAAAACAAACCCATTTTAAAATCCTTCAAAATCATACCAAACTTAAACAAAACCTTACAAAAACAACCATGAGGTATCCATACCTCTTGGGGATCTCAAATCACCCAATAAACTCTACAAATCAAGATTTTGCAAGGACTTCTCTTCACCCCAAAGCTCAAGAACGAAAATGAGGGGAAGGGTTTGTGTGGGAATGATTTTGGTAAAGTAAAATGAATTGGTAAAGGTGGGGGGTTATAAGGGTTGGGTTTAATTAAAATAGGGTACATCCCACAATACCACGGTGTATAAAATACCCCAACATGATATTTAAAAGCATAACACCACTATGCTCCACAATTACAAATAAATGCATGTTTCCTCAAAAATGACTACCCACACATGAAGTCATTAAAACACCCCAAATATCTAACATGCATCACATGCACCCTGAAATGCAACCCGATCACATCTACCATGTGACTAAACATTTCAACATAATAATTCCAACACATAATTAATTACCACCATAATTAATCATATAAGCACAATTAATGCCCAATTGCAATTAATCATTTCGGGGATATCACAATACTCCCCTACTTATAAGATTTCGTCCTCGAAATCACATGCACTTACCCCAAAAGGAAACTAAACATAATCACATACCAGAGAATAGTTTCGGGTAGTGCTGCACCATATGCCGCTCCGTCTCCCACGTAGCCTCCTCGACACCCCTGCGATCCCACTGAACCTTGATCATATGTATCACTTTGTTCCGAAGTCTACGGTCTGCTCGATCCAGAATTCTGACAGGCCGTTCCACATAAGACACACCGGACTCTAACTGAACTTCGGAAGGCTGTAACACATGAGATGGGTCCGGCTCATACTTCCGCAGCATTGATACATGAAACACATCATGTATACCAGATAAAGAAGGCGGCAAGGCCAGTCGGTAAGCTAAGGTGCCAATGCGCTGCAAAATCTCGTACGGTCCAACATACCTCGGAGACAGTTTCCCGCGCATCCTAAATCGCACAACGCCTCTGAAAGGCGAGATCTTCAAAAAGACCTTATCTCCCAACTGAAATTCTAACGTTCTCCGCCGTTTATTTGCATAAGCTGCCTGTCTGTCCTGGGCCGCTTTCATTTTCTGCCTTATCGTCTTAATCTTTTCTTCCATCTCCCGAATCAACTCCGGTCCTCCGACCGATTTGCGGTCCAAATCATCCCAACACAAGGGTGATCTACCCCGTCTGCCATAAAGAGCTTCAAACGGAGCCATCTGAATACTCGCCTGGTAGCTATTGTTATAAGAAAACTCTACCAAAGGCACTGAATCCTGCCAAGAGGCATCCAACTCCAAAACACAAGCTCTCAGCATGTCCTCGAGCGTCTGAATAGTGCGCTCGGTCTAGCCATCCGTCTGAGGATGATAAGCAGTGCTCAATCTGACTTCAGTTCCCAAGGCTGACTGAAGGCCTTCCCAGAAATGAGATGTGAATCGCGGATCTCGATCTGACACTATGGAAACGGGGATCCCATGCAATCTCACCACATCTCTAATATACAACTGCGCCATCCTCAAAAAGGTGAAAGTCATGCTATAGGGGATGAAATGAGCTACCTTAGTCAATCGATCCACAATCACCCAAATAGCATCAAAGCCTGAAGCACTCCTCGGCAAGTGAGTCACGAAGTCCATGGAAATGTGCTCCCACTTCCACTTCGGTATCTCCAAGCTTCTCAACTCGCCGCCAGGTCTCTGTCTCTCTGCCTTAACCTGCTGGCAGATCAAACACCTCTTTACAAAAGCGACGACGTCACTCTTCATTCTCTTCCACCAAAACTGACCACGTAGATCTTTATACATCTTCTTCCCGCCTGGGTGGATGCTAAGTCTGCTACTATGAGCTCGCTCCAAGATCCCTCTACGCAACTCCGGCGTACCCGGAACCACCCAACGGTCACCCAATCTCAAAGACCCGTCATCGGCCACTCTGAATTTCGTTGGCTGACCAAGATGTACTAAATATAACCACCTCTGAACCTCATCGTCTGACCTCTGAGCTCTCTTGATGTTCTCATAGATATCTGGCTCAGCTAACAAGGTAGATACATACACAGGTGATGCATCAATGTCGAAATCATAGCCTAACTGGCAATAGGAGGTCATCATGGCTGACAAATGGATGACGTCCTCAGCAGAACTCCTCACTTTCCGGCTCAAAGCATCTGCTGTCAAATTAGCTTTTCCGGGATGGTACTCGATCTCACAATCATAGTCCTTGAGTAGGTCCATCCACCTCCTCTGCCTCATGTTCAGCTCTGCCTGAGTGAATAAAAACTTGAGGCTCTTGTGATCTGTGTAAATGGTAAACGAAGTACCATACAAGTAATGCCTCCAAATCTTCAGGGCGAAGATGATAGCCGCCAGTTCCAAGTCATGGACTGGGTATCTCGTGTCATGCGGCTTCAACTGCCTCGATGCATAAGCTACCACATGCTTATCTTGCATCAGTACACACCCAAGGCCCTGGAGTGATGCATCGGTATACAAAACAAATCTGGAGTTCTCCGTAGGGATCACTAACACTGGCGCCGTCGTCAAACGATGCTTCAACTCCTGGAAGCTCTCCTCACAAGCTTCTGACCAAAAGAAAGGTACTCTCTTCTGGGTCAACTGTGTCAACGGCTTGGCAATCTTCGAAAAGCCCTCGACGAAGCGTCGATAATATCCGGCCAAACCAAGGAAGCTTCGAATCTCAGGCACAGAAGTGGGGGCAGCCCACTCCATCACAGCTTCAATCTTCTTGGGATCCACAGATATCCCGCTGCTCGATATGACATGCCCCAGAAATACTACGCTGTTCAACCAGAACTCACACTTACTGAGCTTGGCATACAATTGGTGATCTCTGAGGATCTGGAACACTGTCCTCAAGTGTCTCACATGTTCCTCCTCGCTCCGGGTGTAGATGAGAATGTCGTCAATAAAAACAATGACGAACTGATCAAGATACGGCTGAAACACCCTGTTCATCAGACTCATAAAGACTGCTGGAGCATTCGTCACGCCGAACGGCATCACTAGGAACTCATAATGTCCATATCGGGTCCGGAATGCTGTCTTCTACACATCTTCCTCTCTGAATCGAATCTGATGATATCCGGATCTCAAATCAATCTTGCTATACACCCTGGTACCTTGCAACTGGTCAAACAAATCATCAATCCTTGGGAGAGGATATTTGTTCTTTACTGTAGCTTTATTCAGTTGCCGGTAATCGATGCACAACCGCATCGAGCCGTCCTTCTTCTTCACAAAGAGAACTGGTGCGCCCCAAGGCGATACGCTCGGGCGTATATATCCCTTGTCAAGGAGATCCTGCAACTGTTCTTTCAACTCTCTCAACTCAGCCGGTGCCATCCTATAAGGTGCACGAGAGATAGCGGATGTCCCTGGCAACAGCTCGATCCCAAACTCAACTTCCCTAGCCGGTGGGAATCCTGGGATCTCTTTTGGGAATACATCAGCAAACTCTGCCACTACTGGCACATCCTCAACTCTCAATTCTTTACTCTTCCCAGACGTGTCCACGGCATAAATGAGATAGCCCGTGTGGCCACGTTCCAACAACTGAGTCATCTTGATCGCTGAAATCAACGGAATCTTCGCACGAGAACCGTTGCCATAGAAAGTCCACTGACTGCCCAATTCAGGTCTGAACTTCACTGTCCTCTGCCGGCAATCTACCACTGCCTGATATCTGTTCAGAATATCAATACCCAAGATGCAGTCGAAGTCTGACATGCCCAACACAATCAAGTCTGACCTCAATTCGTTGCCCTCAAAATAAATGAGGCAGTCTGCCATAAACTTATCAGCAACGACATTTCTTCCAGTGGGTGTCGAGACCAAAAGAGGCGTGGGTAAAGAAGACGTGCGCATATGGTGTCTTTCCACAAAACCCACCGATACAAAAGAGTGGGAGGCACCTGTATTGATCAAAATAAAAGCAGGGTAGTAAATAAATGACACGTACAAGCGATCACCTCCTCTGGGGCTGCCTGGGCCTGCTATCTAGTCAGCGCATACACCTGTCCCTAGGGCGGTCCCATTGTCTGACCTCCCGATGGTCGAGGCCCAAACTGCTGCCTCTGCTGCACTGTCCTATCCTCAAATCTCGGCCGGTTGCCCTGAAACTCTGACTGTCCTCCCCGGGTGGGGCAATACCGAGCGATGTGGCCCATCTTGCCACAGCTATAACAGGAAGGGCACTTGCTTGAAGAATGTGGCCCTCCACAATTGTCGCACCTCGGCTCTCCCGGCCTATTCCCTTGTGAAGACCCTCGATTGGCCGACCAATTCTTCTTGTTATCCTGTTTCTGACCAAAGTACTTCATTCCACCAAATCGTGAAGATGAAGAGGCACCACGAGGTTTAAATGGCTCTCCTCGGGGCCTCAAGCTGTCATTTGATTGCCTTTGCTGTGGTACTTGTGGTGGCACAGCACTAGGATAAGCTCCCACCCCAAGCTCGGCAAGCTCCGCCCTTGTGAGAGCATCATCAAAAGAAGTTGGGTTATTGGTGATAACCCGGTCATAGAGCTCCGGTCGCAACCCCTTCATAAAACTCCTCATCTTTGCGTGCCCATTGGTGGCAATGTGGGGAACATACCTCAGCAACGAAGAGTACCGCGTGGCATAGTCTGACACTCTCATGTTCCCCTGTTTCAAACTTGTAAATTCATCCTCCTTCGTCTGTCTCGCCGCTGCGGAGAAGTACCGGTTCAGAAACCGGGTCCTGAAGAGTGTCCAATCAATCACGGCACCTAGTGCTCTTAGCTCCAATACAGTGCCCCTCCACCACATGAGAGGTTTCTTTGCTAACTGGAACTCCGCTAGCCTCAGCCACGCTGTGCAGCACAAGGAGCCGACACAAAAATCTGCTCAAGTCTTTCCAGCCACTCCTCAGCTTCCTCTCCTGATTCTGTTCCCTCAAACCGGGGCGGGTGGTAAGACAGAAACTGAGTCAAGTTAATCTCACCGGGTAGCAATAACTGAGCTACTGGTTCCAAGCCTACTGTTGGTGGAGGTAGAGGGTTCACTTGACCAATACTAGCGTTAACACTGCCCACATCACCGACCTCTTCGTTCAGATTCCCCGCATTCATAGCAGCCATGCTGTAACACAAAGGTTAACAACAATTCCAAAACAAATATACATGTTATGTCGTTAGATAACAGGAATGATAATAAGCATGTTAGTATAATAGGATATAACAGGATATACATCAATATGCACCACATGCATAAACATGCTTCAAATGTAAGCACCTAGCCAATCATGCTATGGCTACCCTTCACTCGTTCCCGGGTTCTCTAACCTGGCTCTGATACCACTAATGTAAGGACCCTAATCCTTAAGTGCGGAATCATGGCATAATAGAGCTATCATAATAATCAGAGTGTAAAAGAACGTGTTGAGTTTATGAGCTTAAGCATTACATGCCAAAAATAAGGACTACTAAAATGGATTAATTACATTCCAATCAAAAGAATGTGTTTAACTATAGTTCAAGCTACTCCTAGAGTAGACACTATAGGAAGCAATCCCGTCATTCAAGTCCCAAAAGCATCCTCAACAAGCTCACCATCTCAACCCGTCTAGCCCTTCTATCATGCCAAACGTGTACCTACAAGGACAACCCCCAAACATGAGCAATAATAATCAATCATATTCAACACAATATGAAGATAAAGCGTAAATGCATAATCATAATAAAACACTTCTTGTTTTCCCCATGCATTTCAAACGCTTCCCGTTTGGTTGTCCCTGTACCATAACTCATGAGTATAATCAATAGATTATTTTAATGGTCTAAACATGTCATGACATATACCAGCTCATCAATACCAAATACTGATCACCAATCCCTAGTCTGTCCATCACAATGTATTTTAATGCCCCTCGCTTATTTACATATAGGCGGCATAGGATAACCTCGCTTCAATGGACATGCGGGACTCCCACCCCTCGCCTCACATTGAGCGGCAAATACCCTTTCCTCGCCCTATATGATAACCACGCTCAAATGTGACATGCGGCGCTCCCACCCCTCGCTTCACATTTAGCGGAACCAAAACAAATAGCGGCAAGCATTAAAATCATCAAGGGATGACCACGACTCATGGGATGTGCACCAATAATCATATGCATCTATAAACATCATGCATAACATGTATTTGCATCCACAATGCAATACCACATATATACTCGCATCCACAATGCATAAACAATGAGTATATAAGATACATGTACCGTTGGGTGCCCGTACGTCCTCTACGTACCTTTCCAAAAGTGGATTTGATATGGCTTCAGTTCCTTGATTGCGTTGCTACCTGGGATGGTTCTATATAATCACACAACCCCATATTAGAAGCCAAATAATAGTCAAATACCAAAAAATTTGACAAAAGAAATCATTTCCCAAAAATCCACAGGCGGCGATCGATCGCTTCCTTCAGGCGATCGGTCGCCTCAAATTTTCCACTGCGGCGATCGATGGCACCAAACATGGCGATCGATCGCCTATCCCATGATTTGGCTACTGCCTCTCGGCGATCGGCCGCCTCATTTTAGGCGATCGATCGCCTATCCTTCGAAAAGCCTACTGTCCTTTGGCGATCGGTCGCCTCTTTTCAGGCGATCGATCGCCTCGCGCAGAGTCGCGATTTCCACCATTTTTGCACCCAAAAATCCTTCCAATCCATACCAACACTTATACAATTAATCAACAACATAAATAACAACTTAAACCACCAAAATATACTTCAAAACAAGTATAAATCCAATATACAACCAAAACCACAACAACCCAAAACAAACCCATTTTAAAATCCTTCAAAATCATACCAAACTTAAACAAAACCTTACAAAAACAACCATGAGGTATCCATACCTCTTGGGGATCTCAAATCACCCAATAAACTCTACAAATCAAGATTTTGCAAGGACTTCTCTTCACCCCAAAGCTCAAGAACGAAAATGAGGGGAAGGGTTTGTGTGGGAATGATTTTGGTAAAGTAAAATGAATTGGTAAAGGTGGGGGGTTATAAGGGTTGGGTTTAATTAAAATAGGGTACATCCCACAATACCACGGTGTATAAAATAACCCAACATGATATTTAAAAGCATAACACCACTATGCTCCACAATTACAAATAAATGCATGTTTCCTCAAAAATGACTACCCACACATGATGTCATTAAAACACCCCAAATATCTTTTATGCATCACATGCACCCTGAAATGCAACCCGATCACATCTACCATGTGACTAAACATTTCAACATAATAATTCCAACACATAATTAATTACCACCATAATTAATCATATAAGCACAATTAATGCCCAATTGCAATTAATCATTTCGGGGATATCACAAGTTTGAACGTGCTTGGGCACGTGGTTGCATGCTTATGTTTGATTGTGAATTGTTTGTTGTTAGCACATAATTCATCGGGTCGTCGGACTCAGGCAAGGTGGGACTCGAAATACGGAATTATAAGGTACGTATGACGTACGAGCATAGCCTATTATAATGTTGCAACTGTAAAATGCATGGTATGTGATAATTGCATTAAATGGACACTGAAACACATGGTGCGTAATAATCGCATTACATGGACATTGAAATACGTGGTAGGTGGTAATTGCATCAAATAGGCATTGAAATGCATGGTACATGATACTTGCTATAAATGGCTAGCAATATGCATGATAAATGGTATTTGCGTCAAATGGTTATACATGGGAACCATACGGTGACGCTATTGAGCGAGCAATGATTTGGTATGCTGTCGCCGTTGAGCGACCATCGGTCATGACGCCGCTATTGTTGAGCGTGCGCGGGGTTTAAAATGCCGCTATTGTGGAGCGAGCAATGAAATAGGAACATGGAATCATTGGTTAGATTTATGTGATATCTAGATTTTACCATATTTATTATGGAACTGGCATAATAGAACAGTATTAGTTAATCTATGTGACGATTAACTGGCTTTGGGAATTTGATGAGTTTTGTTATTTTGAGAACATGGACAATACAGGGGATCCCGGATGAGGGTGTTACATCCAGGGAGTATAATTTAAATTATGGCATTTAGATTCTGTAAATTATGAATTGCAATCTTATGATTATTGGATTGGTTGCATTGGTATGCTCACCCCGTGTGGGGGCTGTCTTTGTTGGGACAGGTGTTACAGGAGTAGCAGTAGCTTTGGAGTCGAGCTCGGGCTGTTGATTGAGGTACTTCCAGGATCGAGGTACCAGAGCTGGTTGAACAAGTACATGGATCCAGAGTTGAGATCGAGCTGTGCTTGGGAGGTGCTTCCAGGATTGAAGTGCCAGTAACGGTATCCGGTAGAGTGTTTTATACATTAGATACACGCGTATTCATTGGGTGCTCTTATGTGAGTACATCTTACGTGTATATGGAATGTATAAATGGGCTACGGCTCTTCTCTATTCATTCATGGTTTGCATGCAATTAAATATGGAATTGCCAAATGAACTGAGAGCATGTTAGTGTATTATAAAGGTGCATGTTATATAAATAATCGTGGTTGGGGAATTTGAATATTATGCAGATAGAATGCAAGAAATTTTCTGGATAGCATATGGTGTTGCACTTGCACATGGCTTTTCCCCATGATAGTATAAATATATACACTAATGGTATGGATTAATACGCTAATAACGGGTTAAGGGCACGGGGGGTCCTTACATTAGTGGTATCAGAGCAGTGGTTAGCTCTTTGGGGCTGTTGAGGGCCTGGGAAAATGATAATGGGAATGAGAAGTACATACTTATGCATGATGGTAGTTAGTGTTGCGTGGCACAACTATATTGCTTATGTGCATTTATGTTATGTGTTCATAATTGGAATATGTTATTGCTAACCATGGTGGTTATAGGGTCATATGAGACATGGACTATGCATTACTGTTGCATAGATATACATCGGAGTGATGATTTTAATGCTTTGCCGCTAAATGTTGGAGCGAGGTGCATTAAAATACACTCATGGCGATGATTATTGGAATACGGGTTATGCATTACGGTTGCATGCCCGTCGAAGCGATGATGCCGCTGTCGTGTCGAAGCGATGGTAAATGCCGCTGTCACGTCGAAGCGATGATGCCGCTGTCGTGTCGAAACAATTATTGGAATACGGGTTATGCATTACGATTGCATGCATGGCGTAGCGATGTGAATACTTGCCGCTGTCATATTATAGCGATGAAGAATATTTGCCGCAAATATGTCGAAGCGAAGGATAATGCCGCTGTCATATTACTATTGCGAGGGATATTATGCCGCTAATATGTCGAAGCGAGTGGTATTTCCGTTGTCATGTCGGAACGATGGTAAATGCCGCTGTCGTGTCGAAGCGATGGTAAATGCCGCTATCACGTCGAAGCGATGGTACCACCGTCATGTCGAAGCGATGATGCCGCTGTCGTGTCGAAGCGATGATACATGCCGCTGTCACGTCGAAGCGATGATGCCGCTGTCATGACGTACCGATGCGATCGGGAACAAAGTACTACATGAGTGTGAGTACCTCTTGAGTCCGCGATTATTCCGCTATTCTATTGGCGATGGTTCATGCCGCCGGGTATTCTATTGGAGATGGTTCATGCCGCCGGGTATTCTATTGGCGATGGTTCATGCCGCCGGGTATTCTATTGGCGATGGTTCATGCCGCCGGGTATTCTATTGGTTTTGGTTCATGCCGCCGGGTATTCTATGGCAATGGTTTATGCCGCCAGGTATCATATAGCGATGGTACATTCCGCTATGTCTATGGCCATGGTTCATACCGCCGGATATCTATAGCGATGTTTCATGCCGCTGACTTTATGGCGAGGGATCATGCCGCTGATTCTATAGCGATGGGTTATACCGCTATGTGCGTAGCACTGGATTATGCCGCCTACGAGCGATCGATGCTGCTTGTGTACCGCTGGTGGACGATGGATACAGGTATTCCGCTATCTTGATAGCGATGAGATATGGCATATTACTTTTGTTATCATTATTGTGAATATTATGTGTTGTTTTTATACCGTCACGTGTTTGACGACGGGATTATGAGTGTCGTGTATCGACCGGTACCGTCATATGTTTGACGATGTTATTTGGGATGTCTATGTGGACGCGTGGCGTCATCTTAGTAAATAATACATTCATGTTTATGAATTTGATTGTATGGTTTGAGTGCCGATGGTGAGCACATGGTAGAGTCTGGGTCACTAGTTGACGAGACATTTTGTCGAGCAGGTTTGCTCGATGGAGCATTGGATGCATTGTACCAGTGAGTGTACCGCATCATGTTATAGAGGTAAATATTTGTCAAGCAGTGATACCCTTGGGTATGCTCGCTGGGATGGCTAAGGCCAAGCGATTGGTGGTAAGAGTAGTCATTGAGGAAACTATTCGCTTGTTGTTGTGATGTGGTTTAAGCATGATCACACTCACCCTGAGGGTGTGGAATAAGTCCTAATGAATTTTGATTGCATAGTAGTTGAGCAAGGACATCTGGATGTCCCGCTTGATGTTTTAGAAATATGTTGGTGATGACCCACAACTCTAATGGGTTGTACGGTATGGTATACCGGGATGAGACGCGTATCACGTTGATAGCTTGGTATGAGCCTATGGGGCCAACGAACCGTTCGCCAGGCATTGTTGCAGTACTTTGGTGTGCTTGTGTTAGCCTTTATGCTGCTTGTTGGATTCGAGCTGGGTGAATCGTATGGTGATACGATGAGGGCTATGATAGACTCTTGTAGTCCCTATATGGCATGGTGATTGAGGTAGGGAATACCTCACGGGGATGTTTATACGTCAAATGTTTCGAGTGACTTATTCTGGGACAACTCAATTTGTTGGGAGTATCAACGTGAGTGTCGACAAGTCGTTGTTAGCTCTGGTTGAGCATCTTTGCATGTTGAATGCAACGGGAATCACAATTGGATTTGTGAGATATAGCTAGTGGAGTAACACTACCATTTTGATTTTATCTCTTGGGGAGATTTGGATTGTACTGTCATGGAGACAGCCAGTATTGGTTGAGGGTCGATTGAGAATCAACCGGGGTAAGCCCTACTAGTGTTGGACTAGGTGATGGCTTCATACTTCCAGTGAGACGTTCGAGGAGACGTCTCCGGGGTAATTCTCGAGATCGTATAGTACTATGGTATTAGTACAGAGCATTACTAGGTTGGGTATACATGGCGTATACGGGTTTTGATTTGGTAATAGTGGCTTCGATGCACTATTCTGAACCAGTTGCATATTTTTGGTTTCGAGATATATTTTAATATAAATATATCCAGTTTTCCAAACGGTGGTTCGAGGTTGGAGGATCATGGACTCATGACATTTTCCTTGAGAGGAAGGCGGTATTATTATACCTATGGGTTGGATCTTTTGAGGAGATTCGTTGTTTTGGTTCGTGTGGTGTTGATGTTGAAATCACACCCTTTGGTTTTGGTTTGTCAACCATCATTCTCCGTGGGGTGAGAAAAATTGAGGTTTGACAGTTGGTCTTGGGATTTGGGTATGATTGGAGATACTCGAGTCTATTGCATTGAATATGCATGTTGTGTTGGTGTATGGACTTGTATGCCGTGTGTGTATACGAATGCCAACTTTATTTTGTTCCTTGTTGAACATCGAGTTTGTATGCTTGGTCTGGTGAATCTCTGGTGTGAGATTGTGGAACCTTGAGATCGGTAATCTCGATGGCACGATGCATTCTGATGAATGATCGTGAGGGTTGTTTGACTTTCCCTGAGGAAGGATCGTCGTGTTTTGGAACCATGGTAGTTCTTGTTGGATAACTCGATAGCCTTCCTGTTTTAGGATTGTTGGATCCAAGGATAAATGAGGGATGGCCGGGATTCGGGTTTGTTTAGTGTCATGGTTGACACGTGTGTAGGAATGCAATTGATTGTCTTGCATGTCCCCTGTGGAACTTGAGACCTTGTGGAGTCTCGATAGTGTGTTTTGGACCAAGATGGGATTTCTTGGAACACCTTGTTTTAGACTTCTATGGTGATGTGTTTTGTGTGGATCAGTGACCGTGGGTAACCCGATCCGGGTTGCAAGTGGTGCAACTACTCCTTTGGAGGAGATGGGCTGGGAAGCAAAACCGGATTTTCTGTGAGTATACTGTTGTATACTACTGGTCCCCATCATGATGATGCGTGTCAAGCATCGTGGGCAAGTGGTGAATATCATGGAGTGATATCTATGTCAGAACCAAGGGAGATTTGGTTGATTTGTAGTTGTGGTGGACTGACTTCTGGGACGATTCACGTCGAGGTATGTTGTTATCTTTCGGGTTTGTATTGGTTTTGGCGTTTGCTCTATTTTAGAGCTTCGTGCGAGATTGGTGTTCTCGCAGTTGTTAATTCGATTCTAATGTGGTCCAGAATCGGGATTGTGGCCTTGTTTTGGGTTGTGTAGTCCTGGTGTTACGTGGAGTACACCGGTGCAATTTCGAAGACGAAATTTTATTAGTGGGGGATAATTGTGATGTCCGGGGATTAATGTTGTTAATCCTGGTGTGGTAATAATCCCTGATGGACTCTAAATTGTAGCAATTATGAATTAATTGCGATTTTGGGTCTCTCGAGGTTGTGAAATTGGGCATTTGGGATCGTTGTATCCAAAGGTTGAGATTGTATTCTCATTTTGATGGGAAAACCTATGAGTTGGGTTTTTAGTGGGACTTGGTGTCCGTGGTGCCTTATGTTGGGGCCAGTCTAGGAATTTGATGTTGGAGAGAGAGTTTTTGAAAACAGATGATTTTTAATGAATCATGATGTATTTGTGGAGGTATTGGTATTTTGGGGCATTTTTGCTATATATACCAGTTGGACTCGGGATTCCGTCATTCGGAATCCATTTCTCTCCTCTCCTCTCCCTCACGCTACTCTCTCACCCCAAACCCTTCCCCTTTCCCTTTGGTGAGCAAAATCGATGGGGGCTCGTCCTAGGAGCCGGATTTCTCGAACATAAGTTGGTAAGTTTCTTCTCCTCACCTTTAGCTTCGTTTTGATAGTGGTTTGGTGTGTTATGGTTGGGCTTTTGGGTTGGATTGGTGTTTGGGGGTTTTGGGTTAAAATCTTAAATGTTGATTTTAGTGTTTATGGAGTTTAAATGTTGTATTTGAGGTGTTGGTGGTGTGTGGGGTGTTGGTTTTGAGTTGGGTGTCAAAAACACCATGGAAACTCGAATTTTTCGGAAAATCGCAGGTGGCGATCGATCGCCGAAGTGGGGCGATCGATCGCGACGTGCAGCTACAATTTTGGGTGACGATGAACAGTGCTGGCGATCGATCGCGAGCGGGTAGGCGATCGATCGCGAGGATTGGCGATCGATCGCGAGAAGGCACTGGTTTGGCCACTGGAGTGTGGCGATCGATCGCGATGACGGTGGCGATCGATCTCCACCCGAAGGATTTAGTTTTTTTCAAAATTTTGGAAAAATGTCGGGATTTTGGAATCAAGGTTTAAAGGGGCCGTTTCCGGGGCAATGTCTACATTCCAATGGGAATGTTATACTTTTAAAATGGATTGATTGGGACCAAAGTCTAATAAAATGGGATTTTCGGTTGAGTCTTTGGCTATCTATTAAACATATAAAATGGAATATTTTGGGGTATTATGCATGCTTAGCCGGGGGGCTTTTATTTTGGTAATCGTCATGGACTGACGATATGTTTGGGAGTTTGAACGTGCTTGGGCACGTGGTTGCATGCTTATGTTTGATTCTGAATTGTTTGTTGTTAGCACATAATTCATCGGGTCGTGGGACTCAGGCAAGGTGGGACTCGAACTACGGAATTATAAGGTACGTATGACGTACGAGCATAGCCTATAATAATGTTGCAACTGTAAAATGCATGGTATGTGATAATTGCATTAAATGGACACTGAAACACATGGGGCGTAATAATCGCATTACATGGACATTGAAATACGTGGTAGGTGGTAATTGCATCAAATAGGCGTTGAAATGCATGGTACATGATACTTGCTATAAATGGCTAGCGATATGCATGATAAATGGTATTTGCGTCAAATGGTTATACATGGGAACCATACGGTGCCGCTATTGAGCGAGCAATGATTTGGTATGCTGTCGCCGTTGAGCGGTCATCGGTCATGACGCCGCTATTGTTGAGCGTGCGCGGGGTTTAGAATGCCGCTATTGTGGAGCGAGCAATGAAATAGGAACATGGAATCATTGGTTAGATTTATGTGATATCTACGGTCTTTTATATAATGATTTTACCATATTGATTATGGAACTGGCATAATAGAACGGTATTAGATAAACTATGTGACGATTAACTGGCTTTGGGAAATTGATGAGTTTGGTTATTTTGAGAACATGGACAATACAGGGGATCCCGGATGAGGGTGTTACCATCCAGGGAGTATCATTTAAATTATGGCATTTACATTCTGTAAATTATGAATTGCAATCTTATGATTATTGGATTGGTGGCATTGGTATGCTGTGATGACCAGAGATTAGGGATGTTAATCCCGTAGTGTTAATAACCCCTAAAGTTGTTTTACGTGGCGATTTGGAGTTTAATCGAGGTGTTGGGCCTTCCGGGCTCGTCTATTTGAGTAGTTGGGATCGTTGGATCCCGAGGTTGAGATCGTATTCTCATTTGGGTGAAAACCTATGAGTTGAGTTTTTAGTGTGACTCGGAATCTCGGGTGCTTTGTGTGGGCACCGGTAGGAGGTTTTGGAGTTAGAGAGAGAGTTTTTGAAAACAGATGATTTTTAATGAATCATGATGTATTTGTGGGACTATTAGTATTTCGGGGTATTTTTGCTATAAATACCAGTTGAACCCGAGATTTTAATTATTGGAACCATTTTTCCCCACCTTCTCTCTCTCTTCCCGTCCGCGCTGCTACCCGTTTTTCCCCAACCCTCGCCGCTTCAAGGCGTGCGCCCGCCGCCGTCCGGCCGCCGTTTGGCGTGTCCGACCCACCGGTAGCTTCGTCTCTTCCAGACGCACCTCTCCATACCAACAATTCGAAGTTTCGTCGAGAATCGCGTTTGGATTTGCCAGAAAAGCGCTAGGGTTCGAAACTGGATTCTGTCCGATTTGGGGCTCGATTTTTGGTACGTTTTTGGGGCTTTTCTTCCGGTGTTTTTGGGGCATTTTTGTGCTATTGTTGGGTCGAAAATTTCATACTTTAATGGTTCGATAATTTGTGGCTTATGGTTCGAATTTTTCCAGTATGTTTGAGGGGTTTGAGTTCGAAATTTGGGGGTTTTTGGCAGGGGATGATGATTCTTGTTGTTGATCGATTAATTCATGTTTAGATGAATTATGGTGTTTAATTGGGTTCGATTTGTGAGAATAGGGTCGAAAATTGAAGGGTGTTCTTGAGCAATTTTCGATATTGTCTCATTCGTTTTCCCTCCCTGCATGTACCCTGCCCCGGGTATTTTAAATGGTTAATTGTCGTGTTATGAGTGTGCTTGAGCATGGGTTGCATGTTCGTAAATAATTGTGAATTATTTATCGTGTTAGCACATCGTTCCTCGGGGCATGGAACTCGAGCAAGGTTTGGCTTGGACTTCGGAAATTTAAGGTACGTGCGACGTACGAGCATTACTTTATGTGAGAGCATTTGTGAAATGCATAATGTATTTTGATTGCATTGAGGGTTGTGCGTATGGTTATATATATGTGTTGATATAGTTATGGAACGACCCAACCTTGACATCGCCGCCACAAGCGTGCGTGATACTAGAGTAGTATGACCTTATAAGAGATATGGGGTACTGGGTTTATATGACTATTGTAGATGATCGTGGAATCATGTATTCATTATAAGACATGTGAGATGTCTAAGTATAATGGAGAATTTGTAAAATAAATGCTAGGCATTTGAGCTATCTGTGATTGGTAGCAAGTTGAAAATCAGTATTAGATATCGAGATATCTATATTTGTATGTATAATGAATTTGGAATCATTAATTATTGATACTTGAGAATCAGGCATGCTATGAGTTAAATCAATGTGTTGATTTACTGATTTTTGAAATTTGATGAGTTTGATGATTGTGAGAACAGGGACAGTACACGGAATCCCGGATGAGGACGTTGCCATCCAGGGAGTATCATTTAAAATTCATTAGTATTTACTTTTGTTGTAAATTATGAATTTCATTATTGTGATTATGGGATTTTTTGAATTGGTATGCTCACCCCGTTGGGGGCTGTCTCTGTTGGGGCAGGTGAACAGGTACATCGATGGCTGTGGAGCTGAGCTCGAACTGTTGATTGGATGTACTCCCAGGATCGTGGTAGCAGGGCTTGATGGAGCACGGTATCGTATAGAGTACTTATATACACCCGAAGGTTATATACATATTTATGATGCTCGCATGTGAGCACGGTTATGCTTGTATATGGGTTGTATATAAAGGCATGAGCCTTTCTCTCTTTCATTCTATGTTGCATGCAATTAAGAGTAGAATTGCTAATGATATGAGAGTCATGGGTGTATTATGTGGGTGTTGAAATCCATTTATGTTGTCTTATGTGTGGTGTCTTCCCTGGCTGGGAATTTACTTAGTGTTGCTGTATTCTGTTGAGTATGTGTTTTCCCTGGCCGGGAACTATATATTGTGATGTGCTTTTATTTCGGGATGGCTCTATTTATGGGGAGAGTCTGCCCAAATTTTTATAAAAAAAGTCCACCATGTAAAAAGTGGTGTAATGGGGATGGAAATGGGCGGAATCTATGAGTCTATTTGTTGGTAGAGATGATCTTAATGTTGAATATTAAAGAAATTTTGTAATTGCCATTCAATGGTAAAGTATCATCTGTGTTTCCCGATTGATTTTATTGAAAGCATGTGCCACACATAATGATTAATACACTAATCAAGGGTTAAGGGCTTGGGGTCCTTACATATGCTCACCCCGTGTGGGGGCTGTCTCTGTTGGGACAGGTGTAACAGGAGTAGCAGTAGCTTTGGAGTCGAGCTCAGGCTGTTGATTGAGGTACTTCCAGGATCGAGGTACCAGAGCTGGTTGAACAAGTACATGGATCCAGAGTTGAGATCGAGTTGTTCTTGGGAGGTGCTTCTAGGATTGAAGTGCCAGTAACGGTATCCGGTAGATTGTTTTATACATTAGATACACGCGTATTCATTGGGTGCTCTTATGTGAGTACATCTTACGTGTATATGGAATGTATAAATGGGCTACGGCTCTTCTCTATTCATTCGTGGTTTGCATGCAATTAAATATGGAATTGCCAAATGAACTGAGAGCATGTTAGTGTATTATAAAGGTGCATGTTATATAAATAATCGTGGTTGGGGAATTTGAATATTATGCGGATAGAATGCAAGAAATTTTCTGGATATCATATGGTGTTGCACTTGCACATGGCTTTTCCCCATGATAGTATGAATATATGCACTAATGGTATGGATTAATACACTAATAACGGGTTAAGGGCACGGGGGTCCTTACAAGTTATAAATACATGCACCAGTTATAATTTACATGCACCAGTTATGATTTACATGCACCAGTTATAACCAACATGCACCATTTATAATTTACATGCACCATTTATAATTTACATGCACCAGTTATGATTTACATTCACCAGTTATCATTTACATGCACCCGTTATAATTTACATGCACCATTTATAATTTAAATGCACCAGTTATCATTTACATGCACCAATTATAATTTACATGCACAATTTATAATTTACATGCACCACTTATAATTTACATGCACACGTTATAACTACATGCACCAGTTATAATTTACAGGCACCAGTTATAATTTACATATACCAGTTATGATTTACATGCACCAGTTATTATTTGCATGCACCAGTTATGATTTACATGCACCTGTTATGATTTACATTTACCAGTTATAACTACATGCACCAGTTATAATTTACATGCATTAGTTATAATTACATGCACCAGTTATGATTTACATGCACAAGTTATAATTACATGCACCAGTTATAATTTACATGCACCAGTTATGATTTACATGAACCAGTTAGAACTACATGAACCAGTTATAATTTACATGCACCAGTTATGATTTACATGCACCAATTATAACTACAAGCACCAGTTATAATTTAAATGCACCAGTTATCATTTAAATGCATCAGTTATCATTTACATGCATCACTTATAATTTACATGCACCAGTTATAATTTACATACACCAGTTATGATTTACATGCACCAATTGTAATTACATGCAACATTAGATGCACCAGTTATGATTTACATGCACCAGTTATAACTACATGGACCAGTTAAAATTTGATGCATCAGTTATGATTTACATGCACCAATTATAATTACATGCACCTGTTACAATTTACATGCACCAGTGATAATTTACATGCACCAGTGATAATTTACACGGACCAGTCGTAATTTACAAGCACCAGTAATAATTTACATGCACCATTTACAATTAGATGCACCGGTTATAATTTAAATGCACCATGTGTGCTTTTTTCAACTGTATTTCATCCGTTATTTTACACAAGCTAAAGCTTCTGTTTATCATTTTGTAACAATTTTGCATCATGAATAATCATCTTCGCCATCTTTACCCTGTAATCTGTATTGTAGTCCACACTACAATGCTTTGGCACCGGTTGCCTCTCATAATCTTTTCCATGTTCATGCAAACGAAGACACCACAGTTGACGGACCCAGATTTCTGCTGTGCAGCTTCTATATACGGCTCAATTATAATTTTTTTTCCACTAGGAGTATATTGTATACGCTTTGATATAGGGTCATCCTCAATCATCCTCAATCACTCTATGCATCGCTTCTTCGACATATTCTTCTGTAAATTGGGTACGAGTTCATATTCTTTTGTCAACATACTTATATTAATTTAGAAAATAACTCTTAAAATGTAACGCAAATTACCAGTATTTTGGCCTTCTCAAAGTAGTGATAAGTTTCTTCTTCCCTGCGTGGCCTTATTGAGTTGTAGTGTGTCCACTTCGATTCTTACAAGTCAAATACGAGCAATGTCCAATGGCAGCCAGTAGTCACCGATGTGTCCTCACGGCCGCATGTGTTTATAGGAAAAATAAGGAATCTATGTTCCATGGCTTGGGCAATCTTGTCATTTATTTGGTGTTTTGCTGCCTCTTCGCAATATATCTCTCGTGATCTCCTTGCAACGTAATGCTGTCAAGTAGCACGAACAAATTTAATACACATGAATTTTATAAGAAATTAAAATTAATAACTTGTGTTTTATTACCCAAGACAAGCAATCAAAAGCGTAGTAAGTCTTCTTTTGCCCGTTTTTCTCAATCTGCCTATCAATAAGGATGCTCCAGAAGTCAACAATCTGAAATGTGTGATAAGACATTTTGCAATGAGTTAATTGAATATCAAGAAAATAGACAAGTGAACAACTCTATTGATAAATCGTTTACATCATTAGGAATTGAAAGTCCGTTAAGTATGGCTCCAATATATTTAATGGGTAATTGTTTTGCTGCCATATCGTAACGCCAAGTCACTCCCCTGCACACAATGATAAATTGCAACATTTATTGGTTTCATCTAGTTGAATTAATTTACTCTTAAAAAAATAAAACAAGTCATACCATTGTCCATGATCATTCACTAACCTGAGTGAAATCAATAAGGATTAATTTTTAGAGGAGTGTTCATTCACCACCCCCCCCCCCCCCCTAAACAATCCCATCCGATCCTAACAAGTGGTATCAGAGAAGGTCTTTTTAATCATTAAAGATACTTGGACTGATGGCATCCTTCAACAAGATTCCCATGTTCTCAAAAGAAGATTATGATGATTGGAGAATCAGAATGCAAGCTCACCTGGCAGCACAGGATGACGATATGTGGTACGTCATTACAGACGAACCAACAAAATATTAAAAGTGAATCCAGCACTAGGAGGATTAAGTGGCGAACCTCAAATGATCGAGAAAGAAAGGGCTACATGGACAAATGAAGAAAGAAAGAAAGCCAATCTAGACAATGTAGCCAAGGACATCTTGTTCAAGACGTTGGACAAGAACATGTTCAGCAAGATTAAAATGTGCTCCACTGCCAAAGAAATTTGGGAAGATTGCAAAGCTATGTGAAGGGAACGACCAGACAAAGGAAAACAAGCTGACTGTAGCTCTACAAAAAATTGAGAGCATAAAGATGAAGTTTGGAGAAACTCTAAATGAGTTTGATGAAAGAGTTACTGGCATCATCAATGAACTGAACGGTCAATGCAAAGGCCTATTCCAACAGAGAGATTGATCTGAAGGTGATGAGAGCATTGCCAATGGAATGGGACGTCAAGATGATTGCAATGAGGGAGTCTAAAGATCTTAACAAGGTTGAACTACATGACTTGCTGGCATATCTTAAGGCGTACGAGTTTAAGCTGATTACCAAAGGTGAAGCAGAGCCATCCACCTCTCAGCCAAACAAGGCACTTGCGGCCATTCCAGACCAGTCCACCCCTTCAACAGAGATCTATCGAACAGATAAGTAATGATGCTATGTCATTATTCATAAAAAAATTTGGTAAATTTATGTCTAAGAATAAAAGAAATTTTAAACCTTCTGATCAGTATAAATCAAGAAAAGATGATGCTGTTAACGATCAGGCTTGCTACAATTGTGGTAAGATCGGACATTTTATTGCAGATTGCACCAGACCGAAGATAGATGAAAGAAAAGAATGGCATCGTGATGACAAGAAAAAGAAGGATTACAAAGATCGTAAAAGTCATCACGGAAAGGCCCAAAAGGTTCTGGTAGCAGAGGAAGGTAACAACAAGTGGGCTCAGACTGACTCAGAATCAGAGAGCTCGGAATGTTCTTCAAGTGAAAGCGATGAAGAAATCTAATGCCTAATGGCAGACGAGGTATTCGACTTTGACTCAAATGAATTCACACGAGAAGATCTTATGTCTGCACTACAAGACATGGCTAATGATTACAAAATATTAGCTGAATCGATTGAGAAAACTAAGCTGAAGCCAAAGATCAAACAGACAAGCATATCAAACCAAGCTGTTCTGAGCTAGGTGAATGCAACAGTTTGAAGATCGAGCTGAATAAGCTGAAAATCTCTTACGAACAGCTCCATGAAGAAAATTAGAGAATTAGCACACAAAATGCTAAACTTTCTCACATTTTGAAAACATGGACAAAATCAAGAGCCTCATTGAAGAGTTGCAAGAGGTACAAAGAAGTGTCAGTGACATCACTGGTATAGGCTTTGGCACCAATGAAAGCACCAAAGATGAATCTGAGTTGTTGCTGGAAAAGAACAAACTCAAACAAATGACATTTGTTAGATCCAACATAAGATATGAATCCGAAGTGCCTACAATTCAAACGGGAGCCTTCTTCAAGGATCAAGGTTTGAGAAAGGGCATTGGGTACGTTAACCTAGCCAAGGAAAAGGCACCAGCAAGCTTTGTGTCTATCAGACCAAACCCAAAGGTGCAAAATCTAAGGCACGGAAGACATCCAACTACCACAACTCACAACCAGCTCAACGAAGATATAGGTTGCCTAATAGGAATCAAAGGCCTCCATATCACACATATTATCACACACAACACCAAAACAGATCAGCACACACCACACCAGACACACACAAGCCAATAAGCTGATTCAGGTGTGGGTTCCCGAAGGGCAAATCCGTTCCGGACCCAAGTATGATTGGGTACCAACAGTAATTTTGTTTGATGACAGGTACTGCAGAAGCAAGTGTCTGACTGGTACTTAGACAGCGGGTGTTCTCTACACATGATGGGAAACATCGAGTTGCTGTCTGAAATCACAGAATGCACTGGTCCTAAGATTACTTTCGGGGATAACTCAAATGGTAAGACCATGGGCAAGTGTAAGATTGTCCATGGTAACATTATTATAAATTATGTGCTCTTAGTTGAAAATTTATGCTATAATCTGATTAGCATAAGTAAATTATGTGATAATGGTTATGCTGTAGAATTTCACAAACACACTTGCACTGTCAAATCATCAGATGGTATAACCATGCTTGTAGGAATCAGAAATGGGAATACTTATAAGATTAACTGGAATTATGTTCAACCTGATAATCCTACCTGCTTCATCGTGAATAATGATAATAAACATTGGCTATGTCATAAACGCTTGAATCATCTTAACTACAAGACTATTTCTAGCATGTGTAAACATGATTTAGTTATCGGTCTGCCTAAGATCGACTTTGTTAAGGATAAGATCTGTGAAGCTTGTTAAATGGGCAAATAGATCAGATCATCCTTCAAGAACAAGAATGCCAAATCCTCCTCACGTTGCTTAGAATTATTGCATATGGACTTGTTTGGTCCTATCCCAATAACAAGTTTAGGGGGAATGCGGTACACTCTTGTTGTTATTGATGATCACTCACGTTTCACATAGAATATATTTTTAAGCAGTAAAGATCAGACCGGCTTGAAATTGATCAAGCTGCTGAAGCGCGCTCAGAACGAAAGATCATCTGATATAGACAGGATTCGAAGTGACAAGGGCACTGAATTTTCAAATCAGAATCTTGAATCCATTCTAGAAGACCAAGGAATTAAGCATGAATTCTCAGCAGCTCGAACTCCTCAACAAAATGGAGTTGCAGAACGTCGGAACAGAACGCTTAAGGAAGCAGCAAGAATAATGCTTGCTGACTCTGGTATTTCCCAAAAGTTTTGGGCAGAGGCTATAAATACTGCATGCTATACACAAAATTGGTCCATGATTAACAAGAAGCTAAACTTAACACCATATGAAGTATGGACAGGTAACATACCGACTATCTCTTACTTCCATGTATTCGGCTGTAAATGTTACGTCCATAACAATGGTAAGAATAATCTTACAACATTCGAAGCTAAGTCAGATAATGGAATATTCTTAGGATATTCATCTGTTAGTAAAGCATTTCGTATCTTCAATAATCGAACTTTAACTGTAGAAGAGTCAGTTCATGTAGTTGTTGATGAATCTTTGTGTATTAAGGACCATAAGGAATTAATTCAAAATCAGATGGAAAATATCCATCTCGAAGCTAACAGTGATGATGAGATTGCAGTTAATAGATAAAGAGACAATCCACCGGAACCTGAAGTACCAGACAGACCGGTTCAAGGCACTGAAGTCATAACAGATCGAGCTGATATCGCTGATCCGGAGGGCATGAACTCTAATATTAAGACAGATGCTGACAATGTCAATACTGCTTCTCCATCAGGACCAGATGTTCCAGAATCAAACTACCGCTGGACAAAGAGGCATCCACCTGATCTAGTGAACGGAAGTCCATCTGCACCTATAAGAACCAGAGGACAGATGATGGATGAGTTCACTCACGCTGCTTTCATATCTAATCTAGAACCTAAACATATTAACAAAGCTTTGACTGATTGTAATTGGATAGAGGCCATGCAAGAAGAGCTCAACAAGTTTGAACAAAATCAAGTATGGAGCTTAACTCCCAGACCAAGCGATCTGCCTGTTATTGGAACCAGATGGGTCTTCAGAAACAAGCTAGATGCAGATGGTGTGGTAGTTAGGAACAAGGCCAGACTGGTTGCACAAGGTTTCAGACAAGAAGAAAGAATCAACTTCGATGAATCCTTTGCACCAGTCGCCAGACTTGAAGCCATCCGAATCTTTCTTGCATTCACCGCCTATAAAGACTTCAAAGTATATCAAATGGACGTGAATAGTGCATTTCTTAATGGTAAACTTCAGGAGGAAGTCTACATCGAGCAACCTGTTGTATTCAAAATCACTCGTTTCCAGATCACGTATACTTACTGAATAAAGCAATGTATGGACTGAAACAACTCCAAGAGCATGGTATGACACTCTGTCTCAATTTCTTCTGGATCATGATTTTCAGATCGGTTCAGTAGATAAAACTTTATTTAAATTTATTAAGGGGGAACATACTTTGTTAGTTCAAATATATGTAGATGATATTATTTTTGGGTCAACTAACCCCAAACTCTGCGAGAAGTTCTCTAAGTTAATGCAGGGACAGTTTGAGATGAGTATGATGGGAGAATTGTCATTCTTCCTGGGTCTCCAAGTCATACAGCTCAGTAATGGTATATTCATCAATCAAACCAAGTATACCAAGGAGCTACTCAAAAGATTCGGAATGGAGACTTGCTCAACTGCTTCAACTCCAACGAGTCCATCAATCAAGCTAGATAAAGACGAAGGGGGAACGACAGTTGGGGTAATAATGTATCGAGGTCTGATCGGATCACTGTTATATCTTACAGCGAGCCGGCCTGATATTATGTTTTCAGTCTGCATGTGAGGGATCCTAAGCAATCTCACTTTATTAATGCTAAGCGTATTCTTAAATACTTGAAAGGATCTCAGAATGTTGGTCTCTGGTATCCCAAAGATCCAAATTTTAACTTAATTGGATATTCAGACGCTGACTATGTAGGGTGTAAGATCGATCACAAGAGCACCAGTAGAACTTGTCAATTTCTAGGTGAAAGATTGATCTCGTGGCTTAGCAAGAAGCAAACATCAATTGCCACATCCACAACTGAGGCAGAATATCTCCACTGGAAGCTGTTGCGCTCAAATGCTCTGGGTTCAACATCAGCTCAGAGACTATGGCATTCAAGTTGTTGAGTCTTCGATCTTCTGCGACAACACAAGTGCAATTGTTATAACGTATAATCAGTCTTGTACTCTCGAATGAACCATATTGACATCAGACATCATTTTTTCCAGATCATGTTGTCAAAAAGGAGATTCGGATCGAGTATATCAACAGCTCAGCAAGCTGCAGACATCTTCACTAAACCACTCCCTGCGGCTAAGTTTAATTATTTTCGTCAAATTCTTGGTTTAATAGATTTATCTTAATATATTTGACGATTGCTTAATTTTGTTTTTAAAGAATTAGTGTTAGCACAGATCGATAATACAATGGTCAGAAGGATACAGACCGGTCCGGACTTTCAAACCGATCTCTATCGATCTGATATTATCCTATGATCTGTTTTAAAACACTATCAGTCTTTAACATAATGACATTTTAACAGCCCTGACTGATCGTAATTTTAACCGCCTTACTATTCTCTCATCTTGACCGTTAAAATTTGAATTTTAAAATATCAGTCATTGAGATACAGACACATGTCTGTCATCTCCTATTTATCAGGCTATACATTTCATTTAGCCTAGTTCACTTTTCTCATTTACGGCTGTCTAATTATCTTTCTTCAAAATCTTTCCATCTTCTCTACTTGCATTACAATCATTCAAATGGCAGCTATCACTCGCAACTCTTTGTCTGTTGAGTTTGATACGATTTACAGGGACGAAGACTCAGATATGTTGGGATATGCCCTAAGACAAATCATTAGATGATTGTTTTGACGTACAATGTTTATGATTTTATGAATGGCAATTCATTATTATATATTATTCTTTGAACTGTGCAATGTGAATTAATATATATGTTAATGTCCTTAGAATAATATTGTATTATTCTTAAAAATGTCCCTAGTCAAGTATTATCATGAATAGGGATAATGATAATACGTAGAGACTAGTATGTGTTGATCGATGAATTGTTCATTGATATGAGATATCAAATCAACATATGGGTACATGTTAGAGAACGATGTACTGGACAGACCCACCATGAGAATGCAACATGGATAGTTATATGATCGTCATATGCAATTCTCATAGTGATAATAATGTATGTAATCCTTACGACTTGTGATCATCAGAGATCCCAACATAAGGAGTTATGTATCTTGATATCGTCAAACGTTACCCGTAACAGGGTAATCTATAAAGGCGACTATTGGATACACTACGAATTATGTAGAGGGATGTTGACTGATCGAGATAGGATTTGTCCCTCCTATATAACACGAGATGTGTTTGGCCCTTGATCAAGTGAGAACTAAAATGCATGGCCATGCTCGAATGAGTCGATATGAGATATCGAGCTTATTCGTTTATTCTAGTTCTACTTGGGGATCAAGAAATAGAGATTGAATATACGAGTATGACTATTCCATGACTCGTGTTCAATCTAAACACAAAGGACAAAGGGATTATGTGATGACCAGGGATTATAGGTGTTAATCCCGGAGTATTAATAATCCCTAAAGTGGTTTTACGTGACGATTTGGAGTTTAATTGAGGTATTGGGCCTTCTGGGCTCGTTTATTTGGGCAGTTGGGATCGTTGGATCCAGAGGTTGAGATTGTATTCACATTACGGTGTAAAACCTAAGAGTTGGGTTTTTGATGTGTCTCGGAATCTCGGGTGCTGTGTGAGCACCGGTAGGGGGTTTTGGAGTTAGAGAGAGAGTTTTTGAAAACAGATGATTTTTAAGGAATCATGATGTATTTGTGGGGCTATTAATTTTTCGGGGTATTTTTGCTATAAATACCATTTGAACCCAAAAATTTGAGAAAATAATCATTTCAACCCCTTTATTTTCCTCTCTCCCGCGCGCGCCCCCTTTTCCCGTCTGAACAGCTGCCGCGCGCAAAAGCGCTCCGCCCGCCGCCGTCCGGCCGCCGTTGGGCGCGTGCGACCCGCCGCCGGCTTCGTCTCGACGAGGCGCTCCTTTCCCCTCCATCAATTCGAAGTTTCTTCGCGTGTGGAAGTCGGATTTTGCGGAAGTGCGCCGATCCCCAATTTCTAGGGTTCTTCGATTTTTCGTCCGATTTCTTCCGATTTCGTTTGGGTAACCTTCCTAACCCCTTTTTCCATGCTTGTGATGTGATTCCCTGCCAAATTGTGATTATTGGCTCGAATGATTTCGATTTTCGTGGCTTGGGTTCGATTTTTTTGGATGGGTGCATGAAGTGGGTTCGAATTTGGGGGTTTTGGAAGGGTTGTGACGATTCTTGTTATGGGTAATTTATTACATGTTTTAGATGTATTGTTGATGCTTAATTGAGTTCGAATTTAGGGCTTTGGATTTCGAATTTGGGGGTTTGGCATGTGGGATGATTATTCATGCTATGGATTGATTAATTGACATTTTAGATGAATTATGGTATTTAATTGGGTTCGAAATTGTGAGATTAAGGTTCGATTTTTGTAGGGCATTCTTGAACAAATTTCGATTGTCTCATTTATTCCTTCCCTGCATGTACCCTGCCCCGGGTCTTTTAAGAGGATAATTGTCGTGTATTGACAATGTTGTGAGGGATATGGGTGTGCTTGAGCATGGGTTGCATGTTCGTAATTAATTGTGAATTATTTATCGTGTTAGCCTCATTCCTCGGGGCATGGAACTCGAGCAAGGCTTGGCTCGGACTTCGGAGATTTAAGGTACGTGCGACGTACGAGCATTTCTATATTTTAAGGCATATGTGAATGCATAATGAAAATTGATTTCATTGAATAATCGCGCATGAGGATTATATATATATATGTTGATATAGCCAAGGAATGACCCAAATCTTGATATCGCCGCTTGTAGCGTGCGTGACACTAGAGTAGGATGACTCTTGCATGATATATGGGGTACTGGGTTTATTTGACTATATTAGGGCATTTGAGATGCCTGAGAATGATCGTAGAATCATGTATTCTTCGTAAGACAATTGAGATGTCTAAGTTCGTAGAATCGTGTATTCATTATAAGACATTTGAGATGTCTAGGTTTGTAGACTCATGTATTCATTATAAGACACTTGAGATGTCTAAGTATAATGAAGGATTGGTAAAATAAATGCTAAGGCATTTGAGCTATCTGTGATTGATAGCGAGGTTGTGAAATCAGTATTAGATATTGTGATATCTGTAATTGCATGTTTAATGAATTTGTAATCACTATATGTTGATATTCGAGGATTAGGCATGCGATGAGTTAATCAATGCGTTGATTTACTGATTTATGAGATTTGATGAGTTTGATGTTGTGAGAACAGGGACAGTACACGGAATCCCGGATGAGGATGTTGCCATCCAGGGAGTATCATTTAAATTCATTAGTATTTACTTGTGTTGTAAATTATGAATTTCATTATTATGATTATGGGATTTTGTGTATTGGTATGCTCACCCCGTTGGGGGCTGTCTCTGTTGGGACAGGTGGACAGGTACATCGATGGCTATGGAGCTGAGCTCGAGCTGTTGATTTGAGGTGCTCCCAGGATCGTGGTACCAGGGCTTGATGGAGCACGGTATCGTATAGAGTACCTATATATACACCTGAGGATTTATACATATTCATATTCATGATGCTCGCATGTGAGCACGATTATACTTGTATATGGATTGTATATAAAGGCATGAGCCTTTCTCTCTTTCATTTAAGGTTGCATGCAATTAGGTTGAATTGCTAGAATGATATGAGAGTCATTGGTGTATTATGTGGGTGTTGGAACCCACTTTTGTTGACATATGTGTGGTGTCTTCCCTGGCTGGGAATCTACTTGTATTACTGCTTTCTGTTGAGTATTATGTGTTCCCTGGCCGGGAATTTTGTTATGTGTTGTACTCTGTTTTGGGATAGCTCTATTTATGGGGAGACTCTGCCCAAATTTTTGTAAAAGTTTACAATGTGAAAAGTGGCACCAAGGGGTTGGTAAAGGGCAAACATATGAGTCTTTTATTGACAGGCAATGATTAAGTATCATCAGAGCTTCCCGATTGACATTTTATAGAAAGCATGTACCACACATAGTGGTTAATACACTAATCAAGGTTTTAAGGGCTTGGGGTCCTTACATTAGTGGTATCAGAGCAGTGGTTGCTCATTGGGGCTGTTAAGGGCCTAGGAAGTTATTGATAGCACATATTTATGCATGATGGCATCAATGTTGTATGACATAACAAATTGTTTATGTGCTATTATGATATGAAAAGTGGTATTGCTAACCATTGTGGTTGCAGGAATCGTGTGGAACACGATAGGATGACATTTATGGGGATGTCTGGCACTCCGTGTGTATGTGCCAAGGAAGCTGGTTTTAAGAAAATCCGGTAAAGGGATATTTCCGAGGTAACATGTACTTTACGTTGTCTTGTTGACACATGATGAATGCAAAGTGGTGCATTAAGGTTATGGTATATGTTATTGTGCATTGTTTTTGCATATGCATGTTATGAAATATAAGAGGTGTATTTCTTGAGTCAGAGTTATCTTAGTAAGGATTTTAATGGCTTACGCTAAGGTCCATTGGAAGCGAGGAAGAATTCCGCTTACATGGAGTAGCAAGAAGCATTAAAATGTACTAATGATAAGGGCTCAGGATTGAAATAAGGATTTAAAGAAGGATATCATGACATTTATTTGTGAAACCATACATTCTCATAATGTGTTTTTATTATGAATTGAATGTGGATGCATAGCGTATATGGCTATTGTTGTTAACCCTGATGGTTGCAGGTTACAGGAAATATGGAGTATAAAAAGGAATGATGATTATACATTCCAGGAGTCCTGCTTATGACAGTGAGAATTTTTATACTTACGCTTGACCGCTAAAAATGTGGAGCGGGAGGGGGGAGGCTCGCTTGCACATGGAGGCGGGGTATTCCATACGAAGCGAGGATGAGATACCGCTTGTATGAAGAAGCTTATGCTTGTACCGCTAAAAATGTGGAGCGGGAGGGGATGCTCGCTTGCACATGGAGGCGGGGTATGCCATACGAAGCGAGGATGAGATACCGCTTGTATGAAGAAGCGAGGATGAGATGCCGCTTGTTAGGATGATGATTCATTCCTTTGTGATGACACGGATGATAGCGGTGATGTGTCCCGCTGTGTCGATTTATATTCATTTCTCTATGAGGACACGGTTTATAGCGATGGTTTATTCCGCTATATTTATTGGCGATGGTTCATTCCGCCAGGTGTATTTATAGCGACGGTTCATTCCGCTATATCTATTGGCGATGGTTCATTCCGCCAGGTGTATTTATAGCGACGGTTCATTCCGCTATATCTATTGGCGATGGTTCATTCCGCCAGGTGTATTGATAGCGATGGTTCATTCCGCTATATCTATTGGCGATGGTTCATTCCGCCAGGTGTATTGATAGCGATGGTTCATTCCGCTATATCTATTGGCGATGGTTCATTCCGCCAGGTGTATTGATAGCGATGGTTCATTCCGCTATATTGATTGGCGATGGTTCATTCCGCCAGGTGTATTTATAGCGATGGTTCATTCCGCTATATCTATTGGCGATGGTTCATTCCGCCAGGTGTATTGATAGCGATGCCTCTTTCCGCTACTATGTGGACGATGATTCATACTCAGGTGTATAGCGAGGTTTCATGCCACTTATTATATGACGAGGTGTCATGCCGTCGATTCTATAGCGAGGGAGTTTGCCGCTATGTACTCAGCACAGGATTTTGCCGCCTTCGAGCGATGGGTGCTGATTACGCACTATTATTGAGCGACGGAGACAGGTATGACGCTATATCACTAGTGATGAGGTATGAGATATTGCTATTTTATTAGCTTTATTGTAGCTGGCATGCATTGATATACATGTTTTATTATGCCTATTTTACTAGCATGATAGTGGATGACATACGCTGATGTACATGTATCGTCACTAGTGGGCAATGTTTTAGATGCCATGAGTTGGCATGTGTCGTCACAGGATGACGATGACGATGGTGTAGGAGATGTCTTATTAGACATGCATCATCGTTACGATGATCGATGCGTTGAGTATACGTATTCAGTAGTATGCCTTGGGTGCCAGTACCGAGCACAAGGTGGTGTGTGCGACACCGATGGACGTGACCCTTATACCGAGCGGGTTGCTCGAGGAATGGTTGGATGCGCTGTACATGTGATTGTACCGCAGCTTACGATTGGGGGATCATTTTACGAGTGGTGATACCCTTGAGGTATGCTCGTTGGAATGGCTTTTGGCCATGTGATTTGACGACAGGAGTAATCATGGAGGAAAGTACTCGCTTTCTGTCGATGTGACATGTGGTGGACATGGTCACACCACCCTTGAGGGTGTAGGATGGATCCTAAGGGAGTAGGATCAGGTTATGTGTGATGATCAGGGATTATAGGTGTTAATCCCGGAGTATTAATAATCCCTAAAGTGGTTTTACGTGGCGATTTGGGATTTAATCGAGGTGTTGGGCCTTCTGGGCTCGTTTATTTGGGTAGTTGGGATCGTTGGATCCAGAGGTTGAGATTGTATTCACATTACGGTGTAAAACCTAAGAGTTGGGTTTTTAATGTGTCTCGGGATCTCGGGTGCTGGGTGAGCACCGGTAGGGGATTTTGGAGTTAGAGAGAGAGTTTTTGAAAACAGATGATTTTTAAGGAATCATGATGTATTTGTGGGGCTATTAATTTTTCGGGGTATTTTTGCTATAAATACCAATTGAACCCAAAATTTGTCATAAAATTTCATTTCAGCCCCCAACTTCTTCTCTCCCCCCGCGCGCCACTCCCGTCAGCCCCTGCCCCCGCGGCTTCAAGCGGTGCGCCCGCCGCCGTCCGGCCGCCGATGGGCGCGTCCGACCTACCGCCGTCTTCGTCTCGACGAGGCGCTTCTTTCCCCTCCATCAATTCGAAGTTTCATCGCGTGTGGAAGTCGGATTTTGCGGATGTGCGCCGATCCCCAAATTCTAGGGTTTATCGATTTTGGTCGATTTTTCTTCCGATTTCGTTTGGGTAACCTTCCTAACCCTTTTTTCCATGCTTGTGATGTGATTCCCTGCCAAATTGTGATTTATTGGCTCGAATGATTTCGATTTTCGTTGGCTTGGGTTCGATTTTTGGTTGGGTGCATGAAATGGGTTCGATTTTGGGGGTTTTGGAAGGGTTGTGGTGATTCTTGTTATGGATTGATTAATTCATGTTGTTGACGCATTATAATGCTTGATTGTGTTCGGAATTGAAGAATTGGATTCGAAATTAGGGCTTTGGATTTCGAATTTGGGGGTTTGGCATGTGGGATGATTATTCATGTTATGGGTTGATTAATTGACATTTTAGATGAATTATGGTATTTTATTGGGTTCGAAATTGTGAGATTAAGGTTCGATTTTTGTAGGGCATTCTTGAACAAATTTCGATTGTCTCATTTATTTCCTTCCCTGCATGTACCCTGCCCCGGGTCTTTTAAGAGGATAATTGTCGTGTATTGACAATGTTGTGAGGGATATGGGTGTGCTTGAGCATAGGTTACATGTTCGTAAATAATGGTGAATTGTTTATCGTGTTAGCACATCATTCCTCGGGGCATGGAACTCGAGCAAGGCTTGGCTCGGACTTCGGAGATTTAAGGTACGTGCGACGTACGAGCATTACTATATATATGTGAAATGCATAAGGTGTTTTGATTGCATTGAATGTTTTGCGTATGGTTATATATACATGTTGATATAGCCAAGGAATGACCCAAATCTTGATATCGCCGCTTGTAGCGTGCGTGACACTAGAGTAGGATGACTCTTGCATGATATATGGGGTACTGGGTTTATATGACTATATTATGAGACATTTGAGATGTCTAGGTTTGTAGAATCATGCATTCTTCGTAAGACATTTGAGATGTCTAGGTTCGTAGAATCATGTATTCATTATGAGACATTTGAGATGTCTAGGTTTGTAGACTCATGTATTCATTATAAGACACTTGAGATGTCTAAGTATAATGAAGGATTGGTAAAATAAATGCTAAGGCATTTGAGCTATCTGTGATTGATAGCAAGGTTGTGAAATCAGTATTAGATATTGTGATATCTGTAATTGCATGTTTAATGAATTTGTAATCACTATATGTTGATATTCGAGGATCAGGCATGCGATGTGTAAATCAATGTGTTGATTTACTGATTTATGAGATTTGATGAGTTTGATGTTGTGAGAACAGGGACAGTACACGGAATCCCGGATGAGGATGTTGCCATCCAGGGAGTATCATTTAAATTCATTAGCATTTACCTTTGTTGTAAATTATGAATTTCATTATTATGATTATGGGATTTTGTGTATTGGTATGCTCACCCCGTTGGGGGCTGTCTCTGTTGGGACAGGTGGACAGGTACATCGATGGCTATGGAGCTGAGCTCGAGCTGTTGATTTGAGGTACTCCCAGGATCGTGGTACCAGGGCTTGATGGAGCACGGTATCGTATAGAGTACCTATATATACACCTGAGGATTTATACATATTCATATTCATGATGCTCGCATGTGAGCACGATTATACTTGTATATGGATTGTATATAAAGGCATGAGCCTTTCTCTCTTTCATTTAAGGTTGCATGCAATTAGGTTGAATTGCTAGAATGATATGAGAGTCATTGGTGTATTATGTGGGTGTTGGAACCCACTTTTGTTGACATATGTGTGGTGTCTTCCCTGGCTGGGAATCTACTTGTATTACTGCTTTCTGTTGAGTATTATGTGTTCCCTGGCCGGGAATTTTGTTATGTGTTGTACTCTGTTTTGGGATAGCTCTATTTATGGGGAGACTCTGCCCAAATTTTTGTAAAAGTTTACAATGTGAAAAGTGGCACCAAGGGGTTGGTAAAGGGCAAACATATGAGTCTTTTATTGACAGGCAATGATTAAGTATCATCAGAGCTTCCCGATTGACATTTTATAGAAAGCATGTACCACACATAGTGGTTAATACACTAATCAAGGTTTTAAGGGCTTGGGGTCCTTACATTAGTGGTATCAGAGCAGTGGTTGCTCATTGGGGCTGTTAAGGGCCTAGGAAGTTATTGATAGCACATATTTATGCATGATGGCATTAATGTTGTATGACATAGCAAATTGTTTATGTGCTATTATGATATGAAAAGTGGTATTGCTAACCATTGTGGTTGCAGGAATCGTGTGGAACACGATAGGATGACATTTATGGGGATGTCTGGCACTCCGTGTGTTATGTGCCAAGGAAGCTGGTTTTAAGAAAATCAGATAAAGGGATATTTCCGAGGTAACATGTATTTTACGTTGTCTTGTTGACACATGATGAATGCAAAGTGGTGCATTGAGGTTATGATATATGTTATTGTGCATTGTTTTTTTGCATATGCATGTCTTGAGTCAAAGTTATCTTAGTAAGGATTTTAATGGCTTATGCTAAAGTCCATATGAAGCGATGAAGAGTCCCGCTTATATGGAGTAGCAACGCTAAAGTCCATTGGAAGCGATGAAGAGTTCCGCTTACATGGAGTAGCAACGCTAAAGTCCAGTGGAAGCGAGGAAGAATTCCGCTTTCCTGGAGTAGCAAGAAGCATTAAAATGTACTAATGATAAGGGCTCAGGATGAAATAAGGATTTAAGAAGGATATCATGACATTTATTTGTGAAACCATACATTCTCATAATGTGTTTTTATTATGAATTGAATGTGGATGCATAGCGTATATGGCTATTGTTGTTAACCCTGATGGTTGCAGGTTACAGGAAATATGGAGTATAAAAAGGAATGATGATTATGCATTCCAGGAGTCCTGCTTATGACAGTGAGAATTTTTATACTTATGCTTGACCGCTAAAAATGTGGAGCGGGCGGGGATGCTCGCTTGCACATGGAGGCGGGGTATTCCATACGAAGCGAGGATGATATACCGCTTGTATGAAGAAGCTTATGCTTGTACCGCTAAAAATGTGGAGCGGGCAGGGATGCTCGCTTGCACATGGAGGCGGGGTATGCCATACGAAGCGAGGATGAGATACCGCTTGTATGAAGAAGCGAGGATGAGATGCCGCTTGTTAGGATGATGATTCATTCCTATGTGATGACACGGATGATAGCAGGTGATGTGTCCCGCTGTGTCGATTTATATTCATTCCGCCAGGCGTATTTATAGCGACGGTTCATTCCGCTATATCTATTGGCGATGGTTCATTCCGCCAGATGTATTGATAGCGATGGTTCATTCCGCTATATCTATTGGCGATGGTTCATTCCGCCAGGCGTATTTATAGCGACGGTTCATTCCGCTATATCTATTGGCGATGGTTCATTCCGCCAGGTGTATTGATAGCGATGGTTCATTCCGCTATATCTATTGGCGATGGTTCATTCCGCCAGGTGTATTGATAGCGATGGTTCATTCCGCTATATCTATTGGCGATGGTTCATTCCGCCAGGTGTATTGATAGCGATGGTTCATTCCGCTATATCTATTGGCGATGGTTCATTCCGCCAGGCGTATTTATAGCGACGGTTCATTCCGCTATATCTATTGGCGATGGTTCATTCCGCCAGGTGTATTGATAGCGATGGTTCATTCCGCTATATCTATTGGCGATGGTTCATTCCGCCAGGTGTATTGATAGCGATGGTTCATTCCGCTATATCTATTGGCGATGGTTCATTCCGCCAGGTGTATTGATAGCGACGGTTCATTCCGCTATATTTATTGGCGATGGTTCATTCCGCCAGGTGTATTTATAGCGACGGTTCATTCCGCTATATTGATTGGCGATGGTTCATTCCGCCAGGTGTATTTATAGCGATGGTTCATTCCGCTATATCTATTGGCGATGGTTCATTCCGCCAGGTGTATTGATAGCGATGCCTCTTTCCGCTACTATGTGGACGATGATTCATACTCAGGTATATAGCGAGGTTTCATGCCACTTATTATATGACGAGGTGTCATGCCGTCGATTCTATAGCGAGGGATTTTGCCGCTATGTACTCAGCACAGGATTTTGCCGCCTTCGAGCGATGGGTGCTGATTACGCACTATTATTGAGCGACGGAGACAGGTATGACGCTATATCACTAGCGATGAGGTATGAGATATTGCTATTTTATTAGCTTTATTGTAGCTGGCATGCATTGATATACATGTTTTATTATGCCTATTTTACTAGCATGATAGTGGATGACATACGCTGAGGTACATGTATCGTCACTAGTGGGCAATGTTTTAGATGCCATGAGTTGGCATGTGTCGTCACGGGATGACGATGACGATGGTGTAGGAGATGTCTTATTAGACATGCATCATCGTTACGATGATCGATGCGTTGAGTATACGTATTCAGTAGTATGCCTTGGGTGCCAGTACTGGGCACAAGGTGGTGTGTGCGACACCGATGGACGTGACCCATATACCGAGCGGGTTGCTCGAGGAATGGATGGATGCGCTGTACATGTGATTGTACCGCAGCTTATGTTTGGGGGTAATCATTTTACGAGTGGTGATACCCTAGAAGTATGCTCGTTGGAATGGCTTTTGGCCATGTTTTTGACGATAGGAGTAATCGTGGAGGAAATTACTCGCTTTCTGTCGATGTGACATGTGGTAGACATGATCACACCACCCTTGAGGGTGTAGGATGGGTCCTAAGGGAGTAGGATCAGGTTATGTTAAGTACATAGGGACATTGGGTTGTCCAGGGTGTATCGGCATTGAGGAATGTTGGATAAAGACCCACTACTCTATTGAGTTTTCTCCCATAGTATGTTATACCATGTGGAAACGTCCGTCTTATTGGTAGGTTTGAGGTAAACCTAAAGAGGCAGAGACTAGGTTGTCTGCCGCGTGTGTGTAGCACCATGATGGGCTTGCTAGAGCCGTTACACTGCTCGTTGGAACCAAGTTTGGCAAATCGTAAGGTGATACGATGTGGATTGTGGTGGACTCTAGTAGTCACCATGTCATTGAGGTTAAGGTTGTTCATGCCTCACTGAAACGTGTATACGTTTATGTTTAATCTTGGAGACTTGTCTGGGACAGCTCAGGATGTTGGAGTACCAACAAGAGAGTCATCAGGTTGTTATTGACTCAATCTAAAGGAACCCGTGTATTGGGATACAATGGGTGTTATTATATCCAGTTTTTCCGAACGATGGTTCGAGACTTGTGGATCTCGAGTTCGATGGCATTTCCCTTGCGAGGAAGGAGGTAGTATTATACCTATTTGGGAATCTTGAAAGATTCGGTAAGTTGGTACAAGTGGTGTTGATTTTGGGAATCACACCGTGTATTGTTAATCGTCGATTTTCATCCTCCACTGAGTAAGGAATGACTCAGAATTGACGGTTGTGTTTGGGGCTTAGGGATATGTGGTAGATACCCGAGCCGAGTGCATTGAGTATGCATGCGACATCAGTTGCTTAGGCAGGTATACCGGTGAGTATACGGATGCCAGTTATTGATTTCCTCTCTGTTAAGCATAGAGTTATGCTATTTTTGGGATGGTTAAATCTCTGATGTGAGATATGGAACACCTTGAGATTGGGAATCTCCATGGCACGATGATTATGAGGAATGATCGTGAAGTTAGTTGACTCCCTTGAGGAGGGATTTTCTTGTGAGGGTTAAGGTACTTCCCTTGTTGGTGTTTCCTTCGAGTTATGCGACAGCCTTCCCAAGTTTGGATTGTTAAATCCGAGGATTTTCAAGGGATGGCAGGATTTCGGATTGGTTGAGTGTCGCTGACGACACAGCGTTGAGGATGCAATGAGGTTTATTGCAGCCCCTTAGAATTTAAACTCTAGCGGAGTCTCGGTTGTTATTTATGATCAGGACGTGATTCTTGGAACATCCGAGGTGGACATCTGTGAGATGTCTTTTTGTTTGAATTTGTGGCCGTGAGTTGCCCAAATAAGTTGCAATGAGGCGACTACTCCTTCGATGGAGGAAGTTTGAAGTGGAACCAGGTTTGGTATGTGTACACCGTGGTTGTACTAGTGTTTCCTTCGTAACGATGTATGTTAGACATCGTGAGTCCTTGATAGAGATGTCATTGGAATGATATCTACGATAGAATCAGAGCGATTCGAATCCTTGCAGTTTCAGTTGACTAACTGCTTTTGGACTGTTAGCGTTGAGTTTGTGCTGACGCTCTTCGAACGTTATGATGGATTTGGAAGTCTATTCCACTCCAGAGTTTGACACGCAGTCAACGTTCTTACGGTTGAGGTGTCATTCAGGATGTGTTCGTACTGTTGTATTAGAACGAAGGATGACTGTCTGATCTACAGTCGTAAGTATTGGTTATTGCAGTCATGAGAGGCTGACTTCTGGGATGACCCGCATCGAGGTACGTTTTACCCTCTTGGGTGTTATATGTTTGTTATTGTATGTCGCTCTGTTTCAAGAGATTAGATGAGAGGTAAGTATCCTCGCGTTTATTAATACGATTCTGATATGGTCAGAATCGAGGTTCTGGCTTCATGTTGTGTGTAGCCTGGTTTACGTGATACACCAGTGCTATTTCGAGGACGAAATTCTTTTAGTGGGGGATATTGTGATGACCAGGGATTATAGGTGTTAATCCCGTAGTATTAATAATCCCTAAAGTGGTTTTACGGGTTTGCGATTTGGGATTTAAATCGGGTGTTGGGCCTTCTGTGGCTCGTTTATTTGGGTATTTCGGATCGTTGG